>JALPQD010000354.1:1200000-1632500 GCA_023101885.1 Typhlomys cinereus | reverse complement strand
ACTTGGATTTGTGCTTCTGTTAGCTCATCCTTTCCAAACACACATTGTAATGCACACTTTATTACATGCACAGCATGCTGGCTTGGGGGGAGGGGGGCTCCCTGAAGCCAACCGCAAAGCCCACAGCACATCTTGTTCACATCTTACCTTCTGAAGGGGCCTTGTTTGTCGAGGTAGCACTGAGGGGGTGAACTGATGAGGGGTGCCAGATGAGTAGTTGTTAAATTCATTGTCCTCCATTTTCTCAGAGCCCTGGGCTTTTTCCAAGAGGGGATTGTGTGCTGGTGACTTGGAAAGATCAGGGCTCTTCCCCACGGGCTCAGTGGTGGGAGCCTCTAAGGACCTGGAATGTTCTGGCCTGCACTGGAGACAAGGGTCGTAGGGGTCATCCTGACAACAGGTCCAGCGGTCAGCTTGTTCAGGGCGAGAATTTCTCCAGCAATCTGCTGCCATGGCTGTGGAGATAAGGTCAGGACTAGAGCCAGGCACCTGTCTTGGAGCTTGGTTGCTGAGTGGGCTCCGCAGAGCTGCTGCCGGCCCAAAATACCTCAGGTTGTTGGCACAGGTTGCGATGTCCTGCCCATGTATATTGAGTCTGGGATGGTGGCTCTGAGACACTGCAGGAGGGGGCTGCTGCAAAGCTCCATGCTGATGCAGGTAAACAGGAGGGGCTGGATTTTCCTGGGTGGGCTGGCTCTTCAAGATGGCTGCAAAGTCACCATGGCTGCCTCTGCTGTTCCCTCGGCGGTGGCGTGGTTTGCTTCGATACCTACTCTTACTGCTTGCAGTGGACATTTTAGGACTTCCAGACAAAGGGGATGCAGTGGGAACTTCTGTACTGGGGATACCTTCTGATCTCAACAGATCTGGCCTGGGAAGAAGATAGGTTTGCTTTAGACACATGAAGACACGGTCAATTTGGGGATTCTATGCTAAGCTTTAAAATACACACACACTGTAGTACTGGTTTCCAATTTAATTTCACTGGTTCTCAGAGGCTGCTGAGAAAGGTCCTCATTTTGCTGGCCAGCACTCTGATAGAGTAGCATCAGATAGTGCTTTCCTTCTTTTCCAGTCAAAGGCTTGGGTAGCACCGAAGTTTCAGGTATTATTAGTTTGTGGTAAAGTGGGCAGGGGACTCTACTATACTAAAACCTTCTCATGCCAGAGCAATAAATCTGTGGCCATCTGATCAACTCAAGATGTAGAAAGGAGATGGGTTAAAGAGATTTGGGACTTTTCTTGTGAAAAGGGAGCTCTTTAGGGTATTTAGAGATGTCTTCTTCCACAGTAACTGGCTGTGGCAATATCTAAAAGACAGCTGAGGCACATGTGTCCTAAGTCACCAAAGCTGGCAGTGTGAAGGCCACAGGATAACTGTCATTCTCCACTTCACAGTCTGCAAGCTCATCACAATATTCCAAGTGCCTGGCTCCCACTAGTACCTTGGCCACTTCACAATAAGAACACTGTTTGAGGTGGATGGTTCCTATTAATCACAATGGAGAGCTAGCTGATGCCTCAAACTCAAGTCTTGACTCCAAGGAGCAATTCTTTCCATTTTGGCTTCTCCCTAATAAGCAGTATTTAGAATATCTTATTGCAGTTTGCATACTTATTTGAAGGATCTACAGTTGAATACAGCACTCTATTTCCATAGTCTCTAGCTGAACATAAACTGAAATCAAGTGATTTTTTTCTCTCTCTATAATATCCTCCAAGGTCTCTGAATTTCCAACTTGGCAGTGCCTGGACTATCCAAACATCCTGAAACTTCTTTCCTTCAGGGTGCTGCCAGCTGCCGGCACAGTGCCTTGCAGGCTGCCTTCTTTGTGCTTGGCTCTTAGGCTCACGTACTGACTAAGCAGCTACCTATGGTGGCAAACTTCCGAATGGCCAACATAAAAGTAAACATGAGTTCATATGCTCACAAGTTCCTTAGTACTCATGGTTTTAAAATTGTAGGTACAGTGAAGGGAGGAGTCAGCAGGTCAACTTCATTCTTACTTAGAGAAACAAAGAAAAAAAAAAAGATCCCAGCATTTCAAAAGCTGTGCCAGGGGCCCTTCACTGTGGGTAGCTGCTTAGTCAATACGTGAGCCTAAGAGCCAAACACAAGGGGCATACGTCAACACAAAATTGGAATTAATTGATGTTCAACTTTTAGCAGTTTAGTTTTGTCTCAGCTGTGCTGTGATAGCATGATCACTTAATATATATTCTTTGCACTTTGGGAATAAGGTCAACAATTAACAAATGAAAGCTCATAAAATTAAAAAGCTTACAGGAAAGAAAAAGGTTAATTGAACAAAAGAGGCAGATCACAGAAGGGGGCAGAAATCTTTCCCAGCTATACATCTGAGAGAGGATTATAGCCAGCATATAAAAAGAACTCAAAAGACTAAACAGCAGGAAAACAATACAATCAAGCAATAGTAGGAGATGGAATCAGTCTAGATTAGATAGAACTGATGAGTGGATAATGAGAATGTGGTGCTTATACACAGTGGAATTTTATTCAGCTGTAAAGAAAAATGCGATTTGTAATAAAATGGGTGGAATGGGAAATATTATATTAAGGAAATCTGGGATCAGAAAGGAAAACATTATTTGCTGTCTGTCATGGATCCTCCTAGCTCCAATTCATACATTTATGTGTGTTCATGTTGGAGTTAGTGTGTGTGCAGGAAACTAGACAGGGTCAGGAGAGGGAAGAGCAGGGGTTTATTAAGGAGAGGCGGGGAAGGTCACAGAACACATGTGACATGAAACTGAAAGAAGGATTCTGGAGGGCTTGGATTAAGCACACACAAGGAGCAAGGGGATGGGCAGAGGAAGAGTCTGATGACGCATACGTGAAAATTCCATAAGAAAATTGACTACTTTGTGAGCTAATAAAAAGTACAATACTTCTTGGCTTATGTTTTCCCAATACTTTCTTTGTGTGTATGTGTGTGGGGAGGGTTTTGTGTGTGTGTGTGTGTGTTTAGCTCTATGTGGGTGCCCATGTGTATTCATAGGAATCACCCTTGATTGCTCTTCTACCTTATTCTTTTTTGAAACAGGGTCTCTAATTGATCTCAGATTTCATGAATTGGGTTAACCTGTGTAGCCAGTTTGCTCTAAGATTCCCAGTCTCTGCCTTCCAAGGCTGGAATTGAAGTCCAGTTGTCACACCCCATGGTCCTTTTGCTTGTGGGACAAGCACTTTAACCACTTTGCTCCTTCCCCAGCCCCACATTACATTATTCATACAACATTTAGTTCGAGTCTTGTAAACCAGATTTAGGACATTCTTTCCCTTTTGTTCATTTATGTAGGATGGAGCCAATTCTCTATTATTTGAGAACTATAAGGCTCCACAGGGTTTGATAATTAAAAAAGGATTGAAAGAGTATTGCAATATTTTGTTTAAGGTGCTGGGTGTTGAACTCATGACTTCATGTATGCTAAACACATACTTTATTTTACCACAGAGATAAACCTCCACTATGAAAGATTAAGCTTGATGTACTATAAGGCAAACATATTGTTAAAAAGGCAAAATAATGATCATTTAAAAAATTCAACTCCACTTTTGAACACTCATGATATAAAAGGTGATTTCATATCATTTAACCTTTACATCTGCATTTGGGGCACATGTCTATAATCCTAGCTACAAAACAGGTTGAGGCAGGAGGATGATGAGTTTGATGCCATCCTGGGCAACACAGCAAGACTGTCAAATGAGCAAACCAGCAAAACAAAACCAGAAAAAGTTCCATACAGATTCCATCCAGGGATCCTGAGGAGATTGTTCAAAGGTTAAAGCTTTTGCCTCCTAAGCAAAAGGACCTGAGTTCAGATGCCCAGATTCTATGTAAAAAATGCTGGGTGAAATGGTGGTGGCTTGCACTTTCAGCCCTGGAAGACAGAGACAGGAAATCCCAGATTGAAGTGACGAGAAGGTAGAACAATCCAGGATGATTCTTGATGTCATCCTTGGCCCCCCATAGGTACATGCACTCAAGTACCCTTTTGTGTGTGTGTGTACACACACACACACACACATACACACACACACACACTCTATATAGGATGTAATGATTTGAATGAGAGTTGCCTGCACAGGCTCATATGTTTGAATACTTAGCTAATGTTTGGGAAGGTTGTGGCATCTTTAAGAGGTGGAGCCTTGCTGGAGGAAGGCACATGGTAGCCTGGTCCTGTTTCTATAGCTCTCTTGTATTATTGGCCTCTGGATGGCTGTGGTGACTTGAACCAGACTCCTGCTGCCGCCTTCAGTCATGCCTTCTACTATGCTATGTCTGCCATAAAAATCAACTAAAACAACTAAATATCTTTTCTCTTCTAAGCTGGTTGTGTCAAAGTGTTGTCTCACAGAAAAAGAAGATGACTGAAACACAGGGGCAGAATGAGAGGAACCTATAATCAGGTGTACATAATTATCAAACCCTTTACTTTTGCTTTTGGTGGTGCGACTACATTTTTTAAAAGAACTTAGTAAATATATGGTAAAGATGGCACATGTATTTGCCATAAACCAGGAATTCTGATTAACTCAGTTCTGTTTCTGTGGGCTGTATGAATAAACACAAATCTCATGTACCATAATTGTTTCATCTTACCCTTGAGGATATCGGGATTGGAAGAGGCAAGTAACATGGCCCAAGTGATCCAACTTATAAACGGGGCTGGAGTTTCAATCAGGTCTGTCTACTATTTCTCTTTTCGTATTGGTGTAAGATAATAAAAGAGCTTCAGCTAGTGAGGCCCAGATTCTGAGAGTCCATGCTGCAAGCTGTCATCCTCCCACTTTTTTTTTTTTTTTCCTGGAGCCAAATGTGCTAACTGCTAGCTACAGAAGCAGCCACATGCAATTTCCTCCAGATACAACTGAGGAATCTTGATCTACTCATCTGAATAGGAGGTGGAAATGGGTGTCTCACCGCTTAGTGTGCGTCCCTGGCTTATGAGGCACACCTTTCCTTTTCATGAGTTTCTCCATGGCATTTGGATGGATGATTGGACGGACAGGGTGTCGTTTGTAGGTCCCAGGATACTTCTTTTCCACTGCTTGCTCTCTCCTGCAGGATTAAAAAAAAAAAAAAAAAGTAGAATGCCTTGGGGTTTTGGCAGACAGGATGCAGGGTAGACTATTTTCACAGCCTAATTCTACATGGACTCTGGCCATGCTTAACAGATACAATCTATTTGAACAGAATAGCAGCAGTGCTGCTATTCAGGGTGAAACCAGCAAACAGGAAGATACTAAATTCAAATGTGTATAAATCCATTCTGCTACAGCCCAGATTCATTCCCTGCCTTTCCCTTCTGTGATGCATAAAGGGAGTCATGCTTACTTTCCACCAAGACCTAAGAGTTTCCTTGTCACAAATGAAGATGCCTTAGATCATTTTAGGCAACGCCGATTTTCCAAAGGGCAATGAGCTCCTCCTATTTCACATAAGTTCTCCTTGCAATGAAGACCTTTTGTCTGAGCCACACAATAGGCGGACTACATGTATTAATCCAGTAAGTGACCCCTATAATCAGATTTGTAGCAACTCTGCCACCAGTGAGCTCCACCGAGGCAGGACCCATGCAGAGCAAGCCCCTTCAGGAATGCTGAGTGCACGAATACAATGGGCACCAATTCAGTGTAGTAGCTCCATGAGAGGCAGTACATTCCTGTGGATGGAAAGAGTGAAGTCAGGAAGGACTGCTGCTGGTCGGGACACATACTTAATGAGCTCCTTCTCCCTCATTTCCAGCTGCAGCATGATAGCACTCAGCTCCATGTACAAATTGTTGGCCCGCTCCAGCTTTCTTTCATAGTGTTCACGGATGTCCAGGGCATGCCTGTTGAAGAAAGCAGGGTCAGCAAGGCTGTCGACTTGAAGAGAACAAAGGTCAGCTTTAGAGAAGTAAGCGATGGAACAGTCTCCTCAAAAGCATTAGTCGAGAGTTGCCTATTGTTGAGGATTTCTTGTCTGGTACAATGACTCAGGCAAGAAGGAGTAGGGGATGGGAACTCAGAACTCCCTATTTGGTTTATCCCATGCAGCCATATAGAAAGTCAAGAAGGCTACTGATAAAATAAGAATATCATTTGGGGATAGTTGGTAGTCTTTTTTTTCTTTTCTCATTCTTCACATGTATGCTTGTATAAGCCTGTGAATATGTGTGTTTGCTCATGTGAGGGCACATATGTGTGTGCAGTTTCATGTGCACATGCATGAGCATGCATGCAGAGGCCTGAGGTGATATTAGGAATCATCGTTGCTTTTTCATCTTATTCTTTGAGACAGGGTCTCTAATCAAACGCAGAGCTCCCTTACAGAGCTGGTCTGCTTAGCTCTAGGGCTTCCCTGTCTCCACCTTCCAGGTTTGGAATTCCACGCTACTGCCAAGTCTACCCAGCATATGCACAGGTGCTGAGGGTCTGAACTCCAGGCCTCTTGCTTCCATAGCAAGTGTTTCACGGCTGGACCACCTCCTTAGTCCTAGTTTAAAGTCTTCATCTGTGAAGACTTTAGACTGGCACAATGGTAATAAAAATCGAGTACAATATTGTGGTAATTAGATATATAGGTGTCAACTTGACAGTCGAAGACTGAGATCTGTGCACATCTCTGAAGAATTGATAGTTAAGACAAACCCTAAGCAAGCCTTCAGGAGACTGACTGGTGTGGGAAGACCCAGCCAATACTGGATGGACAATTTCCTGGGCAGATGGATAAAGCGGAGGGAGCTGGTTTTTCGGCATACTTTGGCAGACTTGCGGTCTCTCGGTCCTTCTCTCAGCACCTGTGAATATGGTGTGGCCCAGCTCCTGGTGCTGGCATAAGCTCTCCTGTCAAGCAGGACTAAGAACAGTAACAGAATTGTAAGAAAGAATAAAATCTTGTTCTCCTAGACTCTTTAGTTGTGAATTTATTGGCAGCATTCAGACAAACTGTGACAAATATATTTAGAGTTAAGGAAAACATTAATTGAAAGCCAAACACTATGACTGCTTAGTTTATACTTATCTATGGCGTAGAACTTGTCTGGGTTACTATGGTCTGAATGTTTATGTCTTCTCAAATTCAAATGTGAAAGCCTAGTCCTAAAATGGTGGGATTAGGAAGGAGAGACTCATGAATGGGGTTTGAACTCTTTTAATAAGACATGAAGGAACTCTTTTGCTTTCCTACCATGTGAGCAAACAGAAGGTGCCACACATAAAGAATGAGTCTTCACCAAATTAATCTGCTGGTTCCTTGATCTGAAACTGCTCAGCCTCCAGAGCTAGAAGTAGTATATTCCTTTCATTTATAAATTGCCAAGTGTAAGTTATTTTGCTATGGAAGCCAAACTGTCTGATATAATTGCTACTTTGAATATGCTTTGCATCGCTTAGTAGATTATGAACACATGGAGGCTGGGACTCTTACAAATTCTTGGTCTTCTATGATGCCTAGGACAGTGACTGAGTGGATAAATAGCAATGTCCCAAGAATCTTTGTTGCAGAGGATCATAAAGGTAGACAACAGAGTTGAGCAGAGAGGGTAATAGATATAAAGTAGGGTAATCATGATGTTTACATACATGCAAACATTCTATGTTCAAATCACTCTCAAACAATCATTTATGTTGGAAACATTTCAAGTATTTTCTTTTAGCCTTTTAATTAAAAAAAAATCCAAAAGTTGGGCACAGTGGCTCACATCTGTAATCCCAGTACTAGAAGGCATAAGTAGGCAGATTTTGGTGATTCTGAGATAACCTTGATCTACATAGCGAATTCCAGATGATTCAAAGCAGTAAGCAAGACCCAGACCCAAAACCAACCACATAAGCAAGCAACCAGTACTTTGTCATGAGTAGTCATGCTAATGGCACTGAAACACCACATAACATCAATTAATCAGCTTTTCCTACCCCATCCCTTCCCCAGACCCTCCAGTCTCTAGAAACCATTAGTCTACTCTTAAAGATCAGTCTTTTTGGATTCCCAGGATGGCTGACTTTCAGAACATTACCAGCAGAAGCAGAGGTGAAAGTTCTGCTAATTTGCGAAGCCCCCTGGGGATGTTAGGCTCAGAACTGCGGAGGTCACTGACCTGAGCTCCTCTCTGCGCCTGCGGATCAGTTCTTCATCTAATCGGTGTATGCAGGTTCCTTCACTTTTGATTTTCTCAAAGTGTGTTTTCACTTCTTCTCGCCATTCAGCCTGTGTGAGGAAAGCTGATTTTGTAAAGACCCTACCATTTGGCCCCTGGCATCACCACAGGCTCACAGATAGGATTTCTTTCCTTATGCTTCCTACATGGGACTTGCTCAGGGCAAGTGTTCAAGAAATATCCTTCAACTGAAAACAAAGCACCTACATGGCTGGGACTGCCTGCGCCCTACTTTGTTTCTATTGCGGGATGTGATGCTCTTTTCTCGGTTTCCTGCAGCACTGGTCGCTAGAGACACTGTAAGGACAAAGGTGTTCAATTTAAGTCAAGGTGGTGCCTGAGGCGGCCTGGCCAGAAGCCTGGCTCAGACAGCCTGTGGGGATTGATCCTCTGGGGCTTGGCTTCCTCTCAGGCTTTGTGTAGGAAAGTGTTCTTGGGAAAACAGTGGGAGTAGAAGATCTCCAGGAATACGCGAGATGGGAAAAAACACACAGTAGACTACACGGGGTGCGTGGGGAGGGGTTGGACAACTTAGATGTCTGATAAAAATTTCAAGACAAGGTAGCATATGAATCTGTGATTTGAATTGTTCAAATGCAAATCACATCCATTTCACAGACTTCCAGTGAACGCTCTAATATCCATTGTGGATGAGTACTTTTGTTTTAAAATTCACTTAAAAAATTAAGGAAAAGCACTGTGATTTCATGTTACAGGGCAACCACATGATGCCAGAAGAGGGGGCAGTTTTAGAAAGGCAGTCACAGTGACTGAGAAATCATAAATGCCAGGAACTCACAGTGGCAGGAAAGAGGGCACTGTGCTGTCCACTGGATATGTGTTTCCAAGTCAATTTTATCTCAATTTTATTGGCCCTGGGGATTGAATCTAGGCCTCAGGTTATCTGGGCAAGCATTCTACCACCAAACTACAGTCCCCACCAAATTTATTCAGGAAGCAGGAAAATCACTGCTGTGATATGATCTACAGATAGTTTCAAGAAACCAGCAAAATGGAGGGACTAAGGAGATGGCTCAGGGGTTAAGGCCTTTGCCTCACAAGCAAAAGCATCTGAGTTCAGATTCCCAGATCCCACATAAAATGCTGGGTGGATATGGCAGTGGTCTGTAATTCTAGCCCAGAAGACAGAATCTGGGAAACCCCAGAACAAAGCAATAAGGAGGCAGAGCAATCCAGGATGGTTCCCAGTGTAATTCTTGGACTTCCATGGGCACACACACTCAAAGTATCCTCTTGTACACATGACAGCATTACACATAGACATATTACACCTTCACCTGCAAGAAAACACAGTTAAATGGAAAAAGTTCCCTTAATAACACATAAACTACCATTGCAAAGGAGCAATGAGAATAAGGGAACTGCCAATGAGGAATGGATTTGTAACTAAAGGTTTCTCTATAGAGTATTCCAGAACTATCCCTCACCCTTGAGATGCATGTGGAGAGATGGATCTCTGGGTCGCATGGTAGTTCAGCTTTTAACTTTTTTTTTTATATGTATAGGGGTGTGTGTGTGTGTGTGTGTGTGTGTGTGTGTGTGTGTGTGTGTGTAGAAGAGTGTGCTGTATGTGTGCTTGTGGAGTCTCAAGAGTGAATTCGGGAATTACCCTGGATTGCTTTACCTTTATATTGCTTTGCTCTGGGATCTCCCAGGTTCTACCAACAAGGGTCAGAAGTGTACGCCATTGCTATTTCTGTTAGTGTTTTTATGTGGGATCTGGGATCCAACCTCAGGCCCTTTTGCTTGTAAGACTAACTCCTGAGCCATCTCTCCAGCCTGATAGTTTGGTTTTTAATCTGCTGACGAAGCCATGCACAGCTTTCTACACCAGCAGAACCATTTCACACATACACACAGGTCATGGTGTATCCATATCAACAGCAGCACTTATTGCTGTCAGTGTTCTTGAGCCATTCTTGAGCATTTATCTGAGAGAATTGAAGTTGGGAAAATATATGAGTGCCCCAGGCTCATGGCACTGCTTACAGTAGCACCCTAAATCACAGCTGTGGTGGAGAGTGAAGGGGAAAGGTTACCCACAATGATTGATAATCAACACTGAAAACATCTCTCATGGGCAGGTGAGAGGAAGCAAGATCCCAGGAACAAGATTTTACCAAGAACAAACAATGGGTGTTAACATGTTCCATTCCTCTCTGTTGGGTGGGGATAAAGTCACAATAAACTTTCATCTTATTCATCTTCAGAGCTCATTACAGAAAACATTCAGGGGTCAGCAGTAAAAATGGCAAACATGCAAGCCTGAGGACCTTAGTTCAACTCCTGGAACCCACACGTATCAGTCAGATACATGTCTCAACTTAACTGTTGAGAATTAAGCCTTTAGACACACATATGAAGGGTTATTTAGTTAAGCCTTGAGCAAGCCTGTGGGAGATTATCTCGTTGATGTGGGAAGACCCAGCCCACAGCGACTACTCCATGTCACATGGACAAGATGGAGAGAGAACTGGTTGGCTTTGGCAGGATGCAAGTGAAAAAGTGTGACCCCCTTGTAGCTCTCACTGTGCATATGGTGTAGATGGTTTTCTTGGCTCCTTGTTCTCCTAAGCTGTTTGGGTTCTGTATTCAGTCAGCAATGGGAAGATGAAAGTAGCATCATCTGAAGGTGGAAGGAGAGGACCAGCTCCATCCACGCAGCAAGCATGCACATCCACACACCACACATATGTAGACAGCACCCATAGACACATAGACACACACAACATATAGACATACCATGCACACACATGCACATACAGACTATATACATACACACTACATGAATATACATAGACAGGGACACACGCATACACCAAACACACATACACACACATGTCACATCACACAGACATGCATATACATAGACACAGATACACACACAGACCAGACTCACAGACACCTGTACCACACACACAACAAACATACACATGCACCAATAACACACACACACACACACACACACACACACACACACACACACCCACCCCACACACAATTAGAAAAGAAAGAACATCCAGGAGGAGGTCGGAGGTTTGTAGTTTCATAGGAAACTCTAATTGTTTCTCTAAGTAACAGTTAAATTCTCAGCTAGGTGGTACAGGCCTATAATATCAGCTACTTGGAAAGCTAAGGTAGGAGGATCCTAAGCTTAAAACCTGCTTTGAGCTATAGATTGAGTCCAAGGCCAGCCTGAACAATATAGTAAGACCCTGTTTAATAAAAAACAAAACAAGCAAACAAGTCTGAGGTACAACTCAGCAGTGGGGTCATTGTCTAGCATGTGACAGGCCCCAGGTTCAATTCCCAGTACTGCTTCCCACAAAGTTAAAGTTTATACACATAAGGTTACAGTTAGGATCACTGCATTTATTTCAAAAGCCATATGTGCCTTTAGATCTTGTTTGAATCTGGCAGGGATATGAACCATTCGTACACTCATATCCTGTCACTCCTTAACCATAGTGACAGTGCTTAGATCATCACTCTTATGACAGTCACAGCATTTTTACATGACAGCCACAACCCTTCCTTTCTCTGGATCCATGCCCTCAATCACCTGCTGCTACAGATTCTCTTGTTAAGTGGAGAACTGCTCTCGGAGTCTGGGACCAGATGGCTTGTGATTTGCAATATGGACTTAAAAATCACTTATGATGGGTCTTGATATCTTGCTGCATTCCTTTCTTTGTTTCTGTGTGTGTGTGTGTGTGTGTGTGTGTGTGTGTGTGTGTGTACATGCATACTTATGTGGAGGCTTGAAAATGGTATCAGGAACCATCCTTGACTGCTGTTCCATCTTACTGCTTTGAGCTAAATGTCGCAGTGACTTTTCATGGTTGCTGATAAACTCTGATCATAGACTTAGGGGAAAAAGAGCTTTGATTTTTGGCTCACAATTGTCTGGTTATAGTTCTTAATCCAGCTTGGAGGAAAGTTCACATCAGCACTAGGAGTCAAGGGATCTGGCCAGAACATATTCACAGGAGTAAAGAGAGGGGTATAAAGTTCCCTTGCCAGACAGCATGTCTGTCCATGTATGCTTGTCATAGTTAAGCATAGGTGTCAACTTGGCTGTTGATGGTTTGAGCTCTGGGCACAGTTGTAGAGAGTTGATGGTTGAATTAAGCCCAGAGCAAACCTGAAGGAGATTATCTAGCTGATGGGGAAGACGCAGCCCATGGTGGGTGGGATTAGGCCCTGGATAAATCACAGGGAGCTGGTTGAGAGAGTTGGCATCCTTCTGTATACTTGGCCACACATGCTGATCTGACAAGCAAGGACTGTCCATCTCTCAGCTGTTATGTGGCCAGTTCCCTCGGCCCTGGTGTTGGTGTGTGCTCTCCCATCAAGCTGGACTGAGAAGTGTAACCGGACTGTCATAAGAAAGTAAACTCCTTGTTCCCTTAAGCTGTGTGATGGTCATTTATCAGCAACCATGCAGGCGGACTGCAACAATGCTGAAGAACGCCAACTTCCTTAACCAGTTCTTTCCATTTGAGCCACCTGCCCAGGGAATGGCCCCACCCATCATGGACTGGGTCTCCCCCATCAATTAGAGAATCTTCTGCAGGTTTAGGGCTTAACTCAACTACTAATTCTTTACAAATATGCTCAGAGTCAAAGCCTTCAATTGCCAAGTCAATACCAGTAACTCTATACCACACTGGGTCGCCATCAAACCTAGAGCTCCCGGTGAGGGCTGGTCTGGCTAGTCTGGAGATTTCTGGGCTCTGCCTTTCCAAACTGGACTTACAGCAGGGCCACAATACTTACTGACATTTTAAATGAAATTTGGAGGTCTGATACCCAGTCTTTTTGCTCGTGCAGCAAATGCTTTAACCGCAGAACATCTTCCCAGTCCCTTACTGCTTCTTACCCTGAGAACAACGTGTACAAGCCCCAGTGAGTCAATTGAAGGATTAGAGGATACCTGGAGGATAGGGGTGCTCCAGCTAATAGCCGGACTGTTGTCAGACTTGTGAATGAGACTATGAAGGGTCTTCCTGTCAACCTAATAACTGACTACAAACATGTCAGTTAAAGGCTGCAGAAGAGTTGCCTCAGGCAAACTGATATTCCACAGAATGATGAGCTAGAAAAAAGATTATCTTTTAGGCCACAAGATTCAGAAGGTTTTAGTATCATGAAGGCTAGCAGATGCCAATAAAGGTTAACAGGCATGGGCCTAATTCTATTCTGGGTTCTCGCTGGTACTGAAGTTTCCTCTTCTGCTTTATACCTTTGGTGTTTAAAGGAAAGCAGTACTTTCTGGAAGATCAGCAATAATTCTCATTTAAATATAAGTCCATTACAGTTTTGATAATTTCAGCAGAATCCATTGAGTCATACGCCTGTCTTAGGTATCACGATGATTGTGCCACAGGTTGTTATGACTCACAGCTGAGAACGGACCCTTCTAACCATCATCCTTTGTCACCCAGTGTTCTCATCTGTCTGTTCAGTCACACCAGGCAGCATGACTCTTGGCTTACCTGAGACTTGAAGTAAGTTTCTTGTGGGGTGGCAAGTACATCAGCAGATGCGATGTCCAAATGCATGAGTGTCTGCCGAAAGGAAGGCCGGTTGCGAGGTTTACTCTGCCTAAAAGCGAAAGAGACAACTTGTGCGTTTCCTAAGTTATATTCAGGAGTCAAGGGCTTTATTCTGTTTTATAAAACACATTTTCCACTCCCTAAATGGCTAAATCTCATAGTTTAGATGTATCAAAGGGTGAGAGGAAAATGTAATGAGGAGAAACGTCTATTGATAAATGGAAGTCTAAGATCACTGGCTCTCTTGGTAACAGTCCCTTAGAATTGGTAAAATAACAAGACTTTGCTAAGACTTACTATTTCAAGGCACCATACCAAATTCTTCATTTACATCTTAATTTTTTTATTATTTATTCAATTATGCGCATGTATGTGTGTGTGTGCGTATATGTGTGTATGTGTGTGTAGAACCATGGACGAATTCGGGAACCGCCATGGACCACCTCCTTGTTTACTCTGCCCCGGGATTTACAGACTCCGCCCTACCAGGACCAGAAGCACAGGCCACCCCCACCCCCCACCCCCCGCTTCCACCCGGCGTCTATATGTGGGGTCTAGGATCGGAACTACAGGACCTTCCGCCTGCAAGGCAGAGGCTTAACCCCTGAGCCACCTCTCCAGCCCCTTCATTTACATCTTAATTAATTACAACACAACTCTATGTATAAGTGCTAACTTATCACAAATGAGACATGTCCCACATTGCACAGAGGACCTAGGATGCAAATTCAAGACTCCCGAACACCACAGCTCCTGTCCTACCTACTAGTTCATTCTGAGTACTCATTAGAGACCTCCCTGCTGTTTTAGCGAGATCTTATGTACCCTTGTGAGGGAGAAAGTGAAAATGAGTACGGGAAAAAATACGCTTCTTACCATGTCTGTTTCATAAGGATTTTGAATCCATCTGGGCAAGTAGAAGGAACAGGGAGGTGCAAGCTGTTGCTTCCAACACCCCAAATAATGGCTGAGGAATCTACATCTTTGTAGGGGATCTCTCCTGTCAGCAACTCCCAAAGCACCACTCCGAAGGACCTACCAGGAACACATGCAGAAGAATTTCAGAAGAAATGATTTATAGTTTACTTCTTTAATATTAATCTAAGTAATATATCGTCCACTTTAAAATATGAATATGCCTCTGAGAAAAACAGAAAGCTCCAGCAAATCTCTGAAAAAAATGATCACAGGCTAACAACACTGCCAGATACTAAGTTACATGATAAGGCTGAGGACATGCTTTAATTCTAGTACTCAGGAGTCTAAGGCAAGAGGATCATGAGCTTAAAACCAGCCTGGGCTACTCAGTAAGTGCTAGGTCACCTGAGCCTGCTTCACAAATGGCAGTAAAAAGACACATTGCAAGACTCAGTGATCAACTGTGGCGTGTGAATAGACAACCAGAAATTGATTGAAATAGAAATAGATGGGAACAGAAATCCAGAAATAAACTAAATATTACAAAGACTGAATTTAGAAAAGAAATGATATCACAAACTAGTGAAAGAGAAACTGAACAGTCAGTGATTACTTTTGGGGAAAACATATATCAAGACTGGGCACATAGCTTAGAAACAGAAGGCTTGGGTCAGAAAGATGGCCTGGGGGTTAAGACTCTGCCTTGCATGCAGAAGATCCTGAATTCGGATGCCAGATCCACATAAAAATGCCAGGCAGACATGACAGTGGCCTGTACTTTTGTCCTGGAAGGAAGAGTTCTGGGAGACTCCAGAGCAAAAGCAAATAGGAGACAGAAACAATCTAGGATAATTCCTAGAGTCACACTTGGGCCTCCACAAGGACACATTCTGCCTTCCAATACACACAGATACACATTCAAAAATAATAAAAGAATTGTTTAAAAAAGAAACAAGGCTCTGGGCTGCGCAGGGGGTGCTGTGTGGCAAAACAAGCAAAATAAAATCTATACTTTATCTTATAGCCAGATGAATTTCAAATAAATCACAAAATTAAGTGTCAAGAGCAAAACCATAAAAATTTTAAAAATGCCTTAGGGACATCTAGAAGTTATGAAGAGAAGTTGATAAATTAAACTACATTAAAGAATTTTGTTGATATACACATTAAAGGATGCTTCAGAGATGGGGGAGGGGGACTGGGAGAAACGGAGGAAGGGGGAAAGGAAGGGGAAAAGTGGGGAGGGAACAGAGGGGTCTAGGGAGGGGTGGAGGGAGGGAGAGGACAGGGGTACCTATTACGTTTGTATGAGTGGAAAAATAAATAAATAAAAAGAAAAAAAGAAAAAATAATTAAAAATATAATGAAGCATTTGGAAATAGAAATAAGTAGATAAAATTCTTTTAAAGAACCAAAAAAAAAAAAAAAAAGAATTTTGGCATGGGAGAAGAAAAACATCATAAGCAAAATAGCAAGATTTGAAAAGTACTTGCAATGTATGTACCAAAGGCCAATTTTCTACATGGAGAAAATACTCATTCAATTTCACATTGAATTTGCTCATTGAGTTTTGAACTTTTAAAATATTCATTAAGTTGAAAAGAATAAAGATCAGAACTCTGGGCAAAGTACATAAATAGTTCACATGAATTACAAACAGTTCTTAAATGTATAAAAACATCGTAACAATTATATCTAATGTAAATTCTTATTCATATGATTCTTTAAAAATCTGAACGTGTAGCATAGATTGTTGATGAAACTGAGAACGTGCTCTTAAACATTTCTGGTGGGAACATTAAGGAATTACCAAAGATGAAACTTCAGTAATTACTCAAATTATAAATGATCCTACATTTTAATTTTATCCTTCACTATGCTATTTTAACTAGTTTTAGCACATATATTCTGGTAAAGCCTAAAAGTTCTCCCTAAAAAGCAGTTACAGGAAAAAAAAATCCAATGATTGCTTTTTAATTTAAAGATTTAGTACTTCCGAGGAAAAGTTGACAAAGTTTCTTTTAAAACAGCATAGTTTCTAAGTTGTTCACTGGAAGGACAAATGCCTTATGCACTTCAGCAGGCCACGAACACATAGCTATCTCACAGCAAAGCACATCACTGCCATTCCTCCTGGTGGCCTGATCATCAAGAATAGGCAAAGCTAGTTTAATGTGGTTTTTTTTTTTGCGTGTGTGTGTGTGTGTGTGTGTGTGTGTGTGTGTGTGTGTGTGTGTGTGTTTTGGGGGGGGGTATGTATCCAAGGGCAGTGTGTGTGCCTATGTAGGACCAAGGATGACTACAGGAGTATCCTAGACTGCTTCTATCTCCCTTTTGTTTCGCTCTGGGATTTCCCAGGCTCCACCCACCAGAGCCAGAAGTGCAGGCCACCACTGTTTCTGCCCAGCATTTTTACATGGATCCGGGCTCTGAACTTAGGTCCTTGTGAGATAAAGTTTTAACCCCTAAGTCATCTCTCCAGCCCCAGTTTAATGTATTTTAATCAGAGGTACATGTCAGAAGGGCTTCTACACGTTCTGTTCTCTACAAGCTCAGCATATTCACCACAGTCCTCAAAACTGATGATTTACTGAGTGTATAGTTACCCAAATCCCTCTCCTAAATCTTCTTAACCTATACATCAATCTCAGAAATCAACCAGAAATTAACCTCGCTGAAGAACATTCTGGGGAAAAAAGTGTTGAGGAAGAAACAGGGTGAATGTGGGAAACTTTCCACCTGGTGCAGCCAGCACCACTTACCATATATCAACCTTTTCAGAGACAGGCTCATTCCGTATCACCTCTGGTGCCATCCATGCCACTGTGCCAGCAAAAGACATCTTGGTACTCTTATCACTGAGTTCCTTAGAGGTACCAAAATCTGAAATTTTTACTGCATCTGTGTGAGTCACTAAAACACTTTAAAAAGAAATAAAGAAAACACCCAGATCATTATCACCAGTGAAAACGATGACCAGGTGGTCAATGAAGATTTTGCTTGCTGCCTTCTACCTGGCAGAGTTCAGCTTAGGGTTTGCAGTGTTTGAGGTACTAGTCATACACTAGAAGTAGCATCACCAACGCCTTTGAAGCAGCTTAGCATCTGCCACTTGATAACTGTGGGACTTGCTAAATCACTTGACTGCTCTAAGCCCATTTTCTCTCTCTGCAAAGCACAGACAATACAGGTTGCAATATCTTACACACAACTTGAAAAATACAAAAAGCACTTAAAATAAGCTTATGCATATTTTTCACAAGCAAAAGCTAAGCCACTTTTATAGCATGTAGTGTGAATTTCATTGGTTTTGCCATAGGTATGTGCATGTAGTCAACTACAGTGACTTTACTTAGTACTGGCTGGCTTAAGAAATGCAGAGTCACTTCTCAGAAATCATCTGGTTCCAAAGGTTAGGGTAAGAGACTGTGAGCCTATGATCGTGACTTACTAGAATTCCATTTGAACTGAGCAAGCCAAGATTGAATGCAGGGGTGCTCAGTGTACATTACTGAGCTTCCTTCTTTCCCACACTCAGTCGACCCACTGAGAAAAACACTTTCCAGAACATCTTTCAGATGATGATCAGCAGAAATCACGAGTGGGAAGGTGGCACTGGGGAGTCACGACATTCCCAGGCTCATGTGGGTGTTGGATCCCACAAGTGCTGAGGAGGGTGGGTGGGAGCACGTCGAAGCTTATGTAGTTCCACACGCGTTCTGCCTTATTTTTCACAGGGGTTATCTGAAATGTGTCTTGCAGTAGGCTGCTTTTGGTAACCTTAAAGATGAATCTAAGTTCAAAATAGGGACAGTTCACCCCTCCATCCCCGTAACCACCACTTGAAGAACTTCATTAAGCATGTAAGAATGCTAAAGAGTTAGGGTGTCATTTCTTTTAAAAATACCCATACTCAAATAGTATCCGACTTAAAGAGGCCAGAAAACAGAAAGCTTTCTAATTTGTCTCCCTCTATTTCTTTGTTGTTCTTGGGCATCACATTCTCCTCACTCATACTTTGACTTCCAAATGACTCTCTACTTACTAAGCAGCCTAGTATTTGAGATTGTTTTAGAATACCTTGTTCACAATCCTACCCTAGTTTTGTACCTAGTGTTTAAAACTTACATTGTGTAGGAGCTTTGATTTTTTAATACATTCATTTTGGTGGAAAATGAATGAGGATTAAAATCTGATGGGAGTTTCTGAGGTAATTGGAGAAGTGACAGGTCAAATACCATGAAAATCACAAAAGATCTGAAAGAGAAATGACATGAACAAGATTTCTGCCCCAGCTAGCATGGCATAATAAAATACTGAAAATTCTCAGAAATCTTCTGAAACAATAATGGTCCACACTGATTGGAGAGTTAATGCAGGTGGTAACAGCTACAGCAAACCAGATGCATCTTCGTCTTCTTGATGTTTGCCTGAAGCCCAGACAGGTTGAAGCAACACAGAGTTGGAGGTGGAAGTTCCGTAAGAGCTAAGGCAACTAGATGGCCAACTTTAACCTTTAGATGACAGGACTTAAGGACAGTGGGGTTGTGATTTCATGATCTCTCAGTGAAGTGAATTCTCAAGAAGAGCAGTGTTTAATGATGGATACCACTTAAAGATGTCTTTGGCAAGTACTTTATGGACTTTATGAGTGTATGGGGGATAGGCAAAGCAGAGGCTTGTGTTATGAATGTGAACACTACATGATAATGTCTACTTGCAAGTAAAACAGGGAACTTGTTCAATGAAGCAACCACTGTAATATTTGTCATTGAGAATGAGGGTGAGAAGAGCTGCTTTTAATTTATAAATCAATGTCCATCTGTCTCTTTCATGGAGGAGACAGGATTCATTGTCAATCCCTTGTCTTTGCAGAACAAACTTCAGTGCATAGCCTTTGGTTCCAAGCCTCTAGATTCGAGTCCTAGCTTCATTAGTTTGAACACTAGTTTCTCCTATATAAAGTAAGAACAATGTTATTGTCTACCTATCCCATAGTTTTTGCCAGGATGTTAGAAATGCTAAGTATCTTCCTTTGGTTAAGCTTTCCTGATGTAGAATTGTCTTTACTTCTCTTTATCCTGTAACCTTGAGAGGTAAGATATAAGTTCTTTTTGACAGGAGGTAATAAAAAAATGGAGAAACTAGGCATAGTCTGACACAATCTAGGACTAACTTCTACAGAGATAAGAAAACATTTATTTCCTTAGGCCCTACAGGAGTTTAGAACAATAAAATGTGCTACTTAAACCTCTGTCTCAGGCAGGGGCAAAATATTAAAATTAGATTGTAAGGCTGTCCCTAAATCAATGGAGAACAGTCCAGGTTCTCCCAATCCCATACCAGGAATAAAAAGTTACAACTCTTTGTTTGGATTGTGCCTGGAATGTCAAAATGATCAAACATGAACACACCTCGCCCAGATACCTCGATTGATGGTATTTCTTTGCGACACATCGCTAACAATTACTAGAGAAAGTGTGATGCTGATGTAAAACACTTGCAAACCATGAAAGCACTATTCACATAGTTTTTGTTATTGCTGGTTTTCTGAGTCAGGGTCTTAATGTATTCTAGGCTAGTCTAGAATT
The DNA here is from genome assembly GCA_023101885.1 of Typhlomys cinereus. Taxonomy (NCBI): domain Eukaryota; kingdom Metazoa; phylum Chordata; class Mammalia; order Rodentia; family Platacanthomyidae; genus Typhlomys; species Typhlomys cinereus. The sequence goes on along the minus strand of JALPQD010000354.1, from coordinate 1,612,240 downwards.
AGTTATGTAGATAAGGCTGGCCCTGAACGAAGTATGTAAAGGAAGCTGGTCTTGAGTACCTGATACTCCCAAGGACTGGGATTTACAGGTCTGCAACACAACACTTGGACAAACCTGCTTTTGAAAAGAAACTAGTCTTTCTCTGCTCCTCTAAGTCAAAATGTAATAAAAATGAAAATGAAAGGTAACATTTTATCAATTCATATTTTTTCATATAACTTGAAGGAACTGAATAAATACTTCTAAAATGGTTTTTAGTCACCAAGGAAAACTCTACCACTAATCTACATCTCTAGTTCCGTTACATTTTTTGATGACACAGTAAACAACAAACCAAGTTTTCTAATAGGGAACTTTGGCATTAATTACCTGATTAATTATCTGAATGATGAATACTTCAGATACTAATGAATTTTGTTGCACAGTTTTCTAATTTCAAAGCAACAGAAAAGGGAAACTCATGGCAGGCACCTGGGTATGTTTGCCACGTGGCTAAGTGTACCATAAAGCTGAAGGCATGTAGAGAGAGCTGCCCGCTGTGCCCTCTGAGATTGGACCGAAACTGATATTGTACAGCTTCAGCTATGTCTGATGAAATTCCTCATCTTACAACAACCAAGCAGAACTGGTGGAGAATGAGCTCGGGAACTCACTTGGGTGACTTGAGATCACGGTGGATAATCTTGTGGAGGTGCAGATAGTTCATGCCACTTGCAATGCCCGTGGACCAATCTACCAGCAGCCGAGGGGTGATCTTCCTGCCAGCCCGCAAGACCTCATAGAGTTGTCCATGGGCACAGTACTCCATGATGATGCAGTAGCATGGCGCCTGAGTGCAAACACCCCTTCCAAGAAAACACAAACATGCACATGAATACATACAAATACATACATCTTAAGAATACTTACAAAGGGTTGCGGAGTTGGCCAGAGTTTAAAGCCTTTGCTTGAAAGGAAAAGGACCTGAATTCAGTTCCCCATGTAACTTACAACCAACGTAAAAATACCAGGTGGATATGGTGGCAGCCTGCAATAAGAGCCCTGGAAAGGGGAGCCTGGAACTCCCCCCTCAGTAAAGCAATAAGGAGATAGAACAATCCAGGATGATTGCTGAAGTCATCCTTGGGCCTCCACAGGCACACACATTAAAGTATTCTCTTTTATACAACATAAACACACACACTTGCACACACACACACACACACACACACACTACTTAATAAAGACCAGTTCTTCCAAGTGCATAGATTCATGATTAGGCATGACAATCTCTCTGGTCTACAGGTTTGTCTACTGAGCATCCTGTCAGCTTTTGTTCTCTTATCCAGAAAGTCAGCAGCTGCCCTGTGTCTGGTGGTCTTATGTGACAATGTTCTGGAGCTCTCAGGGACAAGAGCCCTTCTCTGAGGCTCGTACAAACTGGATGCTGGGCTGTTTCAGATCAATAAAACCACTTAAAATACTTTCCTTTTCAATTTAAATAGAAGATTTTATAAGCCTTGTGCATAGAATTCAGTATTTAAAATATTGCTATTTTTATTATTACTTGTTGACTTTTAAATTATTCTAATTTAAAAAAGTAACTAGACTCAGGACCAAGAAAAAAAAAAGGTAGGTGGTAGTGTGTGTGTGGGATCCATTTCTATCTCATATAATCTGTGAAAACATTTCTGTTTAGACTAAAAATTACATTATGTAGCATTACATCTGCGCCAGCTATAGCAACAGGTTTTTGTATTGTCCACTGAACCCGTCCTGACTTCTTTGGTCCCACCCACCCCCTTGCCTTCTAATCCTCCAAGGACACAGCATGGTTGGGCAGGCGTCTTGGGGCTCAGGCCAGTTTTAAGTTTGAAGACACAGGATAGTCTGGACCTCTGCTGAGCTCACAGCAGAAATCCTTCCTGGCCCATCAACCCACACATGGCCAGCAATATGTACGCAGCCATCTGCTGTAGGTGTCACCTGCCTGGTCCATTCAGAACCATCTTGAAGCGTGGAGCTAGGCTCCGATCAGGTACAGTTTTCTGTGCTTACAGCTTCACCTGAAGTTCCTAAGACCCTGCGTAATACGGCGATCACAAGATAAGAACACAGGAATCTTTTTTCTTGTGATTTTTTTTTTTTTTTTTTTTTTTTTTAGTAATCCTTTAAGAAACCCCAACCTGATTGTTCTTGATGAAATTTGGTGCCAAGAGAAGAAAAGGCAGCAATTAGAAGCGATTATCATGCTGTTATTTATAGCCACTAGGATGCCTCATCATAATGGAAGCCTGACAGAATGATTGCTTCTCATTTCTCAAAGAGAGATTAAAAAAATATTTGCTTTTACACCTATTCTACAAGACCTGAACCCAAGAATCCATTGCTTATGCCGGGGATATGATTCCAATGGAAACTCATCATTCACATGACTTTTTAGTTTGATAACAAGGAAGGATCCCTCTTGGGGCTATTAGGGAAAGTTGCTCTTAGTTTAGGGAAAAAGAATCTGTGAGTTATTTCATTTTTAGCTAAAACCTCATTGCTATACTGTTTTTCCAGATGTGAAAAATATACATCAAATATGATGGATTTTTTAAAAAAATTTTTTTTAATTCAATTGTGCTTGTATGCATGTGTGGGCGCGCGTGTACATATGTGTGTGTATGTATGTGTAGAACCACAGACGAATTCGGGAACCACCATAGACGCCTCCACCTCTTCCTTGTTTACTCTGCCCCAGGATTCACAGGCTCCGCCCTACCAGGACCAGAAACGCGGGCTGCCCCCGCTTCTGCCCGGCGTCTATACATGGGATCTGGGATCTGAACTCAGGACCTTCTGCCTGCAAGGCAGAGGCTCAACCCCTGAGCCACCTCTCCAGCCCAAATATGATGGTTTTTGACAACCATTCCTGTTTTCTTTTCCTCCTCAAAGCCACTGCCCTTAACTGTGAAGGAGCCTTCCACTGCAAAGGGAGGGGTTCAAGGCAGGATTCAGGTAGAAGAGATGGCGTGCTTTAGCGCTCACACTTCCTAGGTTAGTGATGGCCACAAGTTTACCTTTGCCTCTTGTATGAGGAATTCTAGTCATATTAAGAAAACAGGGCCCATGAGCTGGCTCAGCCAGTGAAAGTATTTGCTGGGTAGGCTGGATGACCTGCATTTGATCCTTGGAGTCCACAAGGAGAAAACTGACTCCTGGGAATTGTCCTTCGACCTCCATAGCAGGAGAATGCTCTAGGCTGTAGCTCTTTTCTATTGTCCTTCTCTCGCTCCTTCCCTTTCTTGAGGATGACTCTGAGCTTCTGATTGTCTGGTCTCCACCTCCTAGATGCTGGGACTACAGACATGCTCCGCAAGCCTGGCTAGACTATAACTGTTCCTCCTCTTCCTTCTCCCCCTCCTCTTCCTCCTCTTCCTTCTTCTTTAAAGAAAGACAGAGAGTCATGACATACAGGTGGAAGTGAGAAGACAACTTTTAGAAATCAGTTCTGTCTTCAAGGCAACCTTGGCTCTGACATACCATGTCTGCACCATGCACACTGTAACACAACACAGCACCAATACTGTGCCTGGAGTCCCACTACAGAGCGCCAACACTGCCTGAACACCTCAGCTCAGGTTAGAGCCACTGCATCATATGAATACAGTGCTTTTGCTGTAAGAAGCTTTCTGCTCTTATTAAAAAAGTCTTAATTATGGAAAATGAAGATTTTTAATATTTTCCTGTCATCAATCTTCAGCCTGTAAGTGTGAAATTGGTGCATCTTCAGATTGTATTGTGCAATAATGTTTGGTTTTACTTTATTTATTTTTAGTGTGTGTGTGTGTGTGTGTGTGTGTGTGTGTGTGCATACATGTGAGGGTGTACTGGTTCAGATGGGCGCAGGTGGAAGCCAGAGCTTGGCATCAGGATGTTTTCCTCAGCAGCTTCTCCACATTAATTTTTGGGGTAGGACCTCTCACTCAGCTGGGAGCTTGCCATCTTGGCTGGTCCTGCTGGCTAGTTAGTGAGTCTCTGAATCCATCCATCTCTACCCACCTCATGCTAAGGTTCAGGTGTGTGCTGTCATGCCAAGGATCCAAACTTGGGGCCTCATACTTGTGCAAGAAGAACATTACCAATAAAAACATCTCTCCAGTCCTAGAATGTTTGATTTTTATTTTAAAATTATAGTTGAGGGCTGGTGAGATGGCTCAGCAGGTAAAGGTGTCTGTGTGTAAACTTAGCAGTGAAAGGAAGATAACGGAACCAGAGATTGTCCTTTGACCACCACGTGTGTGCATGAACCTTCTCTCCTTCTTGAATGATAGTAATACCACTTCAGCTGTTGACTTGTGTTTCACTAAAAATCCATTAAATGAATTTCGGTTCAGAATTGGGACAGAATTTCCAACAGTTTTTGAAATAATCCTAAATATTCTTCTGTCATTTTGTACTATGTCTTTATGTGAATGATGTTCTTAGCATGAACAGTTTTTTAATTTAATTTTATTATTTTTAGTTTTTTGCATGTGTGTCTGTGTATCTGTATATGTGTATGTCTGTGTGAATCAGAGGGCACTATGTGTGTCTGTGGAGGTCCAAGGGTGACTTTGGGACTTTATCCTGGATTGTTCTACCTCCTCTTTACTTTGCTGTGGAGTCTCCTAGGATTTACCTTTCAGGGTTGGAAGTGCAGGCTGCTGCCATTTCTGCCTGGCGTTTTCACATGAAATCCAGGATTTGAACTCAGGACCTTCTGCTTATGAGACAGAGGCTTAACCCCTGAGCCATCTCTCTAGCCCCAACACGGCCAATTTATTATTATTATTATTATTTGTGTGTGTGTGTGTGTGTGTGTGTGTATGTGTGTATCAAGGGCACTGTGTGTCCCTGTGGAGGATCAAGGGTGACTGTGGGAATCATTCTGGATTGCTTCTACCTCCTTTTGCTTCACTCTGGGATTTCTCAAACTCCATCCATCAGGGCCAGACATGCAGGTTGCTTCCATTTCCACCTGGTGTTTTTACATGGGACTTAGGATCTGAACTCAAGTCCTTCTGCTTATGAGGCAGAGTCTTAACTCCTGAGCCATCTCTCCAGCCTTCATGGCCAGTTTTAAAATCAAAATATTGATCAACTCTGAAAAGTACTATGTCCTGTAGTATCAAATATTCATTCAAGATTTGGTTATGTAAAGATAAATAAGCATATCCATCTTAGTAGAATGCAAATTGCCTTTGACATTAATAATGGTAAAATTATTTGCATATCAAATAATTATTTTAAAATAAAATTCTTTATGATTTATTATCGGTAAATGATCTCTATACCTATTGTATATCAATAAGTACTATATTTATTTATATCTATATATACACACACTATATACATATTGAAGGCTATATAGAAATTTCTTGGGCATAAGGAAACCATAAATGGAAAAAGCTTATATATTAAAAAGGCCACACACTCTGGAACACAACCACTTTGTGAAATGAATGCTATGTGTAACTTAGCATCACTACTAATTCCATCACTGGAATTAGAAAGTTATGCCTGTTATTACTAGGTAAAGGATGCAGCAAAACTCGAAGTATGGTCTGAAGGCACCTAGAAGTATCAATAAACTTGAGAAGGGATGTGAGTAGAAACTAATAAGCATATATTATCAAGGACCAGCTATTCTCAGATCACTTCACATCCTAGTTTAGTTTTTGTAACTGAATTTAGTTTTGTAACTGCTGTTTCTGGTTCTCGTGAAGTGACCTCTGTCCTCACAATGAGGCATGATGCATGATTGATGCACAGTGTCTGCTTGGCAGCGGTCCATCCTCCCTTTCCCTGCATCCCATTCATGCAACAGATGCTCTGACAAAATGAACTCCTAACCCTAAAAGATGCTCAAAGACATGACTCAAATGTAATAGCCCTTAAGACTCTCCCACAGTATCTGGCACAGTGTCTATCAAGTGTTTAAATGTCTTTCAAAGGAGGAGCTTATATTATATATACTGGGTGAAAGAAAATAAATATTTCTTTAAAGAAAAATCCAAGTAATAAATGCTTGACGTACTTGAATGCGATGATGTTGGGGTGCTTCAGCTTCCTCAGGTGCTTGATATCCGTCTCATTCTGCTCTCTCACTTTCTTGATGGCCACCTCCTCTGCTCGGAATTTGCCTAGGAAGACAGCTCCTTGGGCCCCGCTACCCAGCCACTGCAGCTCTGAAATCTCCTCAAATGGCACTTCCCAAGTGTCTAGAAACAAAGCAAGAATGAGCTCAGAATGTGCTCAGGGATCATTCTTCAGAGGATTCTGAAAACACTGACTTCACACCATCTAGAACGACCCCCTCCCTGTGACTCCCGGCAGAAAATGTAACCTGATTTTCTCTTTCTACCTTCAGGTGCGTTTCAGGGATTGAACTCAGACTTGGGTGGCAAGTGTTTTGATTCACTAAGTCTCCTCCTTGGCCCTAGGCAAATGTTTTGTTCCTATATACAGAGATGGCAGTAACAATATCTGCCAGAGACATATTCTACTTGGCAATACAAGGTTCGGCATCACATATTACCTCAGTTGGGTGTCTCTACCAAAATACTAAAAAAAAAAAAAAATGTAAATCTACCAAATCTAATGGTACATCTGTTACATGTGTGATCCCTTGGCTGCGGGTGAGGAAGGATTTGAGATGGAACCCCGACCCCAGAGCCGACAAGGGAAGCACAACATTCAGTTTCTAGTGGTCAAGCTCTTTTTTGGTGCTGCAGCAGCACCTACTGTCTGCAGACCATACAGAACATTAGGCTGGCTGACTGGGCGTGGACCTTAGCTAGACTGGGAAGGTTTCTTAATCTTGAAAGAAGCCTTTCTGAAAGGCACGTGATCAGTAGGAAGGTAAGCTAAATTTGAATGTGTAGAAGGATAAACGTTAAAATATTACAGGACATCTTTTAGTCGAGTCTGTGAGTCTAAAACCCAACGTGCATTTGGATGCTGAGAACACCCGGCTGCCATCCAAATGAGTGTGGGACAGGACGGGTGAGGGCTATGAATCCAAATCAGCACGATCCACAAGCAGATGAGAATGAGGAACTTCTTACAAACAGTAGACTACCCTTATCCTTAAGATTTAAAAGGATAATATTGGGCTAGAGGGATGGGCCAGGGGTCAAAGCCTTTGCCTCCCAACAAAAGGATCTGAGTTCAGATCCCAGATCCTGTACTTCTGACTCTGGATGGCAGAGCTGGGAAACCCCAGAGCAAAGCAATAAGGAGATAGAGCAATCCAGGATGTTTCCCAAAGTCACTCTTGGGCCTCCACAGGCACATGTGCTCAAGTGCTCTTTTCTACATACACACATACATACATACAGATATACATACATACCTATAGACAGACAGACAGACAGACAGACAGACAGACAGACAGACAGACAGACACACACACACACACACACACACACACTACCACCACCGCCACCACAAAAGACTAAGATTGTTTAATATAGAATACCAACCTTTGAAACTTTAAACCTGCTTAGTGAAGCTAGGAGTAGATTGTATAGGGCGTTATCACAGTTACTCTTGTCAATAAGTTCAAAACTAAATGACTTAGTGAAAACAAGGGATTTTATTGGCTTACTATTGTCAGTTACAGTTCTAGTCCAGCTTGGGAGGAGATCCATATTAACACCAGGGGCCACATCATATCCATGGACAGCTGAGAGAGGGGCAAAGCCCACTTGCCAGACAGCAAGTCTGAACAAGTATGCTGATATGTCAGCTTCCTTAGCCAGCTCCCTCCATCTTATCCACAATCCCATTCACCACGGGCTAGGTTGCTCCAGCAATTAGATGATTTCCTGCAGGCTTACTCAAGGCTTCACTACTAATTCTTCAAAAATGTTATCGCATGTATGAAAGAGAAAGAAAAACAAGGGGACAAACATATACAATTGGAAAGGAACAGAGAATTTCTGGATGTACCAGGAATAGTGCATAAAATCTGAAAAGTACATGTTACTGCTAGACTTATCCAAAGGAGAAGGTGGTCTTTGATATAAGAGAAAATCTTTAAGAAATAGGAAAGAGAACATGCATGGGGAAGGGGCTAAGTCATATCAAAAGGTTACTGAATAAAAAAAAGAGAGGGCTGGAGAGATGACTCAGGGGTTAAGACTCCCTCACAAATAGAAGGTCCTGATTCGAGTAAAAATGCCAGGCTGAAATGGCTGTGGCCTGTACTTCTGGCCCTGGTGGGCAGAGTCTGGGAAATCCCACAGTGAAGCAAAAAGGAGGTAGAAGTAATCCAGGATAATTCCCAAAGTCACCCTTGGTCTTCCATAGGGACACAAAATGCCCTCTGATACACACACACACACACACACACACACACACACACACACACACACACCCCAAACAAACAAACAAATAAATAAATAAATGTTAATTAAAAATGCTCAATAGTCTTGAATAAAAGAAATGAACAGACTTTTAAGGGAAGGTCAGGGTCTGAAATTCAGTTATAAAATAAATGAGACAGAATCACATATTTGGGCGGAAGAGGGGGCGGTAAGATTGTAAGAGCACAAGGATGGGAGGAGCAATGATATGCAAGATACTCCACATAAGTTAGGGCCGAAGCAATCATATTTGGACTTTACATGCCCTGCACAATGTCCAACACACTATTGACTTCGCAAAGTCTAGCATTTGCTAAAAGCACTAGGATTCTTGGAGGCAAGGGATTGACAGCCACAGTAGTGTTCCTACTGTGTGTTAACAGGAACACAGGAAAGGGTTCTGGGAAATGCCACTGGGTCCTTGCATCTCATTGGAGAGGAGGACCCAGAGGAGAGTTTGGCATGCACATTTAAGGATGCTCTGGGGATGGGAGGGGGAGGCACTGGGGGATGGGGAGGGAAGGGGGAGAGGAGGGGGGCACAGGGGGATAGGGGGTTGGAGGGAGGGGGGGACTGGTGTACCTGTTATGTTTGTATGAGTGGAAATTTTTTTTCTATAAATTTATAATTTAAAAAAAAGAATCACATATTTGGTCTTTATATTTCCTTTCCAGAATTCCTTGATTAGAGGACTAAAAAAATAGAATCATTTTAATAGGAGTACAAAATCTGCACCAGAAGCTTTTTTTCTTTTTGTGGCATTATGGGTCAAATCCAAGGTCTCAAGAATTCTAGATAAGCCTTCTGATATTGAGTTAACCCAGGCCTTTTTGGAAAGAATTTCTTTTTTACCTATTTTCCTAGAAATTTATCTTAAAGATAATCAAACATATGTGTAAAAATAAAGGAACAAACAAATGTTCATTGCAATGTAATTCACAATCATTAAAATCCCAATCAAATTTAAAGCAGTAATGGATTTGCTTAGATATAAACCAGTACATTTAGGTAATTAAATTTTATGAGGCCATTAAAAATGATGTTAAATGAGCTGGGATATATGTTAGTGCTGGAATGGTTGTCTAGCAAATGCAAGACCCTATGCTCCATCTCTAGCACTACAATGATGATAATAATAATAATAGTAATAACAATAAAGTAAGGGATTGGGGAGATGACTCAGTGGTTAAAGTGCTTGATGGAAAGCAAAAAAGCCAAAGTTCAGAACCCTAGGTTCCCCCCCCCAAAAAAAATGCCATGTGGTATGGTGACCCACCTGTAATTCCAGCCTCAGAAGGCAGAGAGTTGTAATCCTTAGAGCAAGCTGGCCAGTCAGACTAGCTCTATTGATGAGCCCTGGATTTGATTAGAGAGCCTGCCTCAAAAGTATAGGTGGAAGAGCGATCAAGGATGATTTGTGAAATCAACCTCAGGTCTGCACATGCATGTTCACACACATGCTCTCTGCAAACATACACATGAAAATGGGAAAATAAAACAAAACAAAAAAGATACTGAAGAGTTTCATCTCAGAAGTGGAAGATGTTCACAATATAGAGTGAAAGATTCTGTTTTTAGTACTGAAGTTTGATGTCAGTACTTTACCACTGAGCTCTATTCATAGCCTTTTTGCATTGCATTTGCATTCTCATTCTTAAAGAGGAATTTATTAAGTTGCCTAAGTAGCCTCAAAATCACTCTCACAACCCAGGAAGACCCTGAACTTGTCATCTTCCTGCCTCAGGCTCCTAAGTGGTTGGTATTACTGGTATCAGTCATCATGCTTGACTCATAACTCCATTGAAGAAAATTACACATGTATACAAATAGATAATATTAATATATCAACCCCCCTAAAGTCTTGGGAATTGAATCCAAGTTCAACATAATATTTCCTTATTACTCTCTCTCTCTCTGCATAGTCTGTCTGTATATTCCAATGAGGGAGATTTTTCTGCATCCCTAATAGGCCCATGGCTCTCTGAACCCTGAAGCCCAGCCTTTCTTTCTCTAGTCTGGATTAGAAGTCTCTAAACAATCCTATTTGGCAAAGGGGCGGGGGGGGGGGGTTCTGGCCTCCAGGGACGTCCCATGGGGTTCCTGTAGTGATTATGCTTACTTCCCTCACTTCACACTCAACGGGTTGCAAGCTCCATTCAGGCCCCAGTCTCTGGAGCAAGCACAGCCCAGGCTTTTATACTGTGGAGCACAGGTACTTACAGGGCTTGGCCTGCTGGAGCCAGTGCTCAGCATCCACTGAGAACATCAAGCTAACACACAGACACAACTATTTCTGTCTGTCTGTCTGTCTGTCTACACTTTAAATTATTTATTTAGGGACAGTGATTTGGAAAGGTGTAGGCAACTGTGTGGAAGTCAGAGAACAACTTTCAGGAGTCAGTTTTCTCTTCCAACCGTATAGATTCAGGCACCCAGGTAAACTCAGGTCCTCATGTTTTCCTGGCAGACCACTAAGCTATTCTGCCCACCTTTGTTAAAATTTTCGAGACGAGGTCTGGCTATGTGGATCAGGCTGATCTAGAACGCACTAGGTAGACCAGGCAGACCTTGAATTCAGATTCTCCTTCAGCCTCCCGAGAACTAGGATGGCATCACATGTCCAGATGAATCTATTCTTTAAAAAATAATTAATTTTTTTCCCCCAAAGAGACCAAGGGTCATAGATTTTCTCAGCTTTGGTGGGGAACGTCATTGTATTTTTCAAATTTCATACACATACTATCTTTGTTTTCAGAAAAAAATTTTTAAAGAGTAAAATTACAATAAGACCAAATGTTCCTTTGCTTCAAAATTCTAATATATAAATATTTTATAAATTTACATGTTATACAATGATGGGAGTAAAAACTCACTATTTTAAAATAAGAAATTATAGACTTCTTAATTTTGGGTGGACATTTTCTTCTTTTGACAAAATGAGCACTTGCTCTACCTTTACCATAAGGAGGGCATTCCTTTTCATTAATCTAAGGCAGTGCTGTAATCTTAGATGTCAATATGTGGCTTCTGCCTGGTTTTAAACTAGTCCAGTGGTTATTGGACTTGTATTTTGTTTATTAGGTGAAAGTCTTGCCTCTAACCTCTGAGCTACTGCCTCAACCCTCTAATAGTTGGAATGTCAGGCATTGATACTCTGACTTTTTTTATTTATTCAATTGTGCATGTATGCGTGTGTGTGTGCGTGCGTGTGTGTGTGTGTGTGTGTGTGTGTGTGTGTGTGTGTGTGTAGAACCAAGGGCGAATTCCGGAACAACCATGGACCGCCTCCACCTCCTCCTTGTTTACTCAGTCCCAGGATTCATAGGCTCCGCCCTACCAGGGCCAGAAACGCAAGCCGCCCCCTCTTCCGCCTGGCGTCTATACGTGGGGTCTAGGATCCGAACTCAGGACCTTCTGCCTGCAAGGCAGAGGCTTAACCCCTGAGCCACCTCTCCAGCCCTCTGTCTGAGTTTTTTGACTGTTCAATAATCAGTTAAAACAAACATGTGGCCATTGTTGAGACTGGGCTGTGACCTGTCCTGTTTCTCCACATTATATAAGTAGTATTCCTCCCCCTCCCAAGACTGTGTCTTGTCCAGGAGACTCCATTATGAGGACAGAAAGTGCCCCTGCGCCTGGGTGGACACTGCTCGACACCATCTGTCTAGCACGCTCACACGGCTGAGAGACAAATGTCTTATTCCTTGGGAGATGACACCCTATACATGTATTAAGGCTAAAATGAGACGGCGGGCACACACGGGCAGGAAATCAGGACCAAGAACTTACCAGACACACAAGAGCAAGGAAAGGTTGGAAACGCCCTCTTGAATCCCATAAAAAATGTAGACACTCAGCACTGTGATGAACAGTTCACACCGACCTGTCATCTGACTATCTAGTGTGTGAGTCAAGGATCAATGGACAGAGGACTGCGACTGTCCCCGGGGCTTCTAGTTGGCTCTGTTCCTGCTCTTGACAAGACCTACTCAGCTGCCATCTGCCCATCCTTCTGCTGTCCATCTGTCCTCCCATTCCTTCATCTGGACTGGGTCCTACCCGTTTGCCTCTGCAACTGGACTCGGCTCTACAACTTTGCTCTCAAGCCTGTGGCCTGCAGTGGCCTGGCTCACTTTAGCCAATTCTCCTTGCAGAAAGTTATCAGTACCAACTCTGGTTACATTTTTATTAGCCTGTTTCTGAAAACTGTGAAACTCCTAGCCTCTTTAAGTCTCTGTAGTGCTCTGAAACCTAGGTAGCAAGAGTTAGATTGACAGATACATAAACAATTGATAGAAGATATAGATAGATGATAAGCAGATAGATGATAGATAACTAGATATTTACCATTAGTGATTAAGAGTACAATGAAAAACCTATGTTTTGACTTCAGAGCAAAGCAATAAGGCAGAGCAATCCAGAATGATTCCTGATGTCACCCTTGGGCCTCCACAAAGATAGATACTCAAGTGCTCTCTTGTGTACACACACACATACACACACACACCTAATTTTTAAAAAATTTGACATTGTATAAAAACACAAACGTATTTGTTTCTGATGTAGTGCTATGTGAATTGTTCATAAATTATACATCTAAACAATCCTATCAAATTATCAGATAAATTCAAAATATGCCTAAAAATGGACATTTTAAATTAAATGATGCGATAAGCAAGAGCAAGAGCTCTAATATTTTCTTTTTGTAATCTCATGTTATATACCATTAGACTCGTTGACCACAAACATCTGTTTGGGTTTCAACTGAAAGAGAACCACCAAATATGAATTTGCTCCATCCTGGAAGTCTATAGAAAACTGGGGGGGGGGGATGTGACCTCGTTGTTTACCTGTGTGTTATGTATTACCTAGTGGACTGTGCAGGGGGTGGTGTTTTGGGCAGGCCTAAGCTCCAGCCTACCTTGCTGCTGTAGTTTATAATCGGTGGAGTAGGCCTTCCCGATGATATTCCACACGGGCCTCAGGCATCCAAACAGTCCTTCCAGAAACCCACCGCTGCCGCTGCCCGACCTGCTGAACTGGACCTTGATGTCTTCGGCCCGGTTCGTGTGCTCCCCGCCCACGGGGCTGCAGTTCCCCTGCGACACGGCCGGCTCCGGCTCATCTTGCTCTCTGAGCTGAAGAACGCTGTTCTCAAACTGGTCCCTGGAATCCTCGCTTACACTGGTCAGCACCGTCGTGGCCACGGGACTGTGGGGGGCCTCCGGCAGCTCTGTCTGCATGACCCCCTTGTCCTGCTGGTCCGCGGGGAGCTTGGGCGAAGGGTGGCCCCCGAGAGCTGCGAGCTCATCTTGTCCTCCAGCCAAGGGGAGCTGTGGGGAAGAGCAGCTCAGGCGCTCCCGAGGGCTGGTCATTGTGCCATGAGGGTGGCAGAGGTCCCCAGGACACACTCAGGGGCTGGCTACCACCGACGTCCGGTGCGAGGGGGGGATCCAACACCTGCGGACAGGAAGACAGGAGATCACTCTCTTCACTATCCACTCTTCTGCACTCTATTTAAACGATAAAAACATTGACGTCATGGAGAGGGTTAAGCGGAGCTTTATCACACACGGTTGAATATATAATGTGACAAGGAAAAATTATGTTATGAAAGAGTGTTTGCTGTCATGAGAATCTGCTTGCGATATATTAATATAAAGAAGGGTTAGAATAACATGCATCCATAAAATAAAAGCATGAAAAACCGACCTAAAGGGTACATAAACAGATACAAGCAAAAGGACTGGAAGGATGCACACAACAATAAACAATAGTGAATTTTAGGTGGTAAACTTGAGATTTAGACTGTTGTGATTTCATAGTATTTCAAGCTTGCTATTTGCATATTTATTACTTTTTTGCTTATTTTGTTTTGAGATAGATGTGGTTTGAGCTGACTTGTTACATAGCTAAAGTTGGCCTTGAACTCCTGATCCTCCTGCCTATAATTCCCTTTATTAACCTTTTTAAAAATATAAATAATCCTTAACAATTGACAGGAAGCTTTTTAAAAATTTTTAGATATAATTAATATCTTTAATAATTATCTTTTTCTCCCACATTTTATTTTTTTCCCAGTCATACAAGCTCAATAGGTACCCTTGTTCTCTCCCTCGCTCCTCCCTTCTCCAGTCCCCCCTTGCATTCTCCCTCCCTTTTCCCCTCCTTTTACCCCCTCCCCTCTCCCCTTCTCATAGTGCCTGCCCCTTCCTCCCTCCCATCCCCTGGAGCATCCTTTTGTGTGAATGCCATACCTCCCTCTGAGTCCTCCACCGTAGGGAGGGATAAGGACTTAGTGGCATAGCCCAGAGCCCTTTCTTGGGCTCCCTGTTAGGTGGGAACTCTATTATGACTGTTAATTCCTTGCCTTTGAGGATCTTACTACCTGTGATCCATGCTAGACTTTGGGGGATCATTGACATGTCAGCCATTGTGCAGGTCAGGCAAAGTATGATTATGGCTACTGTGGCCCTAACTTGTGTGGATATCATTGGTCCTCCCCATCTTTATGGACTTACAATCTTGCCGCCCCCTCTTCTGCAAGATTCCCTGAGCTTTAGGATGGGGAGAGAATTGGCTGGTCTGGTTCTGGGTGATTAATGTAGGGACTTTGTTGCTCTGAATTATGGTTTGTTGTTTTCCATTTTGAGGAAGCTTTATTTTTAAGCAGTCAGAAAATCATGATTCACAAGGATCTTGATATAAGGCCAGAGACTATAAAAACCATAGTTGAAAGGATAGGGAACTCCCTCGAGCTGATTGGGCTAGGCCAACATTTCCTAAACAGACATCCAATGGCACAGTCGCTATAACCCACTCTCAACAGCTGGGATCTTTTGAAATTAAAGAGCTTCTGTTCAGATAAAGAGATTGTAACACGAGCTCAAAGGCAACCCACAGAATGGTAGAAAATCTTCGCTAACCACATATCTGATAGAGCTCTATTATCCAGAGTGCACAAAGTATTTAAAAAACTAAACACCAAGGAAACAAATGGCCCATTTAAAAAATGGGCCCTGGAACTTAAAAGAAACTTTACCAGGGATGAAATTAAAATGTCTAGGGGCTGGAGAGGTGGCTCAGGGGTTAAGCCTCCGCCTTGCAGGCAGAAGGTCCCGAGTTCGGATCCCAGATCCCACATATAGACACCAGGCGGAAGCAGGGGCGGCCTGCGTTTCTGGTCCTGGTAGGGCGGAGCCTGTGAATCCCGGGGCAGAAGGAGGTGGAGGTGTCCATGGTGGTTCACAAATTCGTCCGTGGTTCTACACATACACAGACACACACACGCACGCACACATACACACGCACATACGCACAGTTGAATAAATAATAATAATAAAAAATTTTTAAATGTCTAACAAATATCTTAAAAAATGCTCCATTTCCTTAGCCATCAGGGAAATGCAAATCAAAACTTCCCTGAGATATCATCTCACCCCGGTCAGGATGGCAAAAATCCACAATACAAACAACAACAAATCCTGGAGAGGATGTGGAGAGAGGGGAACTCTCCTACATTGCTGGTGGGAATGCAGGCTCATACAGCCACTCTGGCGAGCCGTCTGGAGATTCTTAAAGAAATTAAAGATTGAAATGCCATATGATCCTGCTATTCCACTTTTGGGAATAACCCCCCATGCAGCAGAGGTTCACCTCGATAGCACAAGCACGACCATGTTCACAGCAGCACTGTTTACAATAGTAAACTCATGGAATCAACCCAAATGTCCAACAGTTGACAAGTGGATAAGGAAATTGTGGTACATCTATACAATGGAGTACTACTCAGCCATCAAAAATGATGAATTACTGGAATTTGCCAGGAAATGGATGTCATTAGTGAAGTATATTATATTAAGTGAAGTATCCCAAACCCAGAAAATTAAGTGCCATTATGTACTCCCTAATAGGTGGCTCCTAGTACCAAACCCACCCAGCCCACCTTGAGACACTCAAAGGTAAAACTATGTAATACCGACAGTAATTGCAAGGATTATGAACAGGAGGGATGGGGTTGGAGGGCCACACCAGAAACAAGGAGAGAGGGGACCATGTTACAGCAGAGAAAATAGGCCTCCATCAAGGACTGCAAGTAAGTAATGTGACACCTGGTTAAGTTCACAGACATTCCTTCCTGATCATTCACAACTGAGGGGGTATGATCTCACCAGAAGGGGAGGGCATATAGTCTGGCAGATAAAACGTAACCATTTTGCAAATGGGTGATTGACCCCTCCCTCACTGAGGTTTCCTACTTTTATTTCATCTACCCTTGAATGTGCTCTTATAACAAGACTCCAATTTAACTGCTTTTTGTCTCTGGCCAGGGGGTGACATACAGTGCCCATCAGGATGGAGTGAAAGGCATTGCAGGAGCAGCAAAACTGCAAAAGAAAATCAACAAACCACAATCCAGAACTTCAGAGACTCTATATCAACCACCCAGAACTAGACCAGACTAATCTCTCCCCATCCTGAAGCTCAGGGACATTTGCGGAAGAGGGGGCGGTAAGATTGTAAGAGCAAAAGGATGGGAGGAGCAATGATTTGCAAGATACTCCACACAAGTTAGGGCCGAAGCAATCATAATTGGACTTTGCATGCCCTGCGCAATGTCCAACACACTATTGACCTTACAAAGTCTAGCATCTGCTAAAGGCACCAAGATCCTTGGAGGCAAGGGATTGACAACCACAGTAGTATTCCTATGCTTAAGGGGAACATGGGAAAGGGTTCAGGGAAATGCCACTGGGTCCTTATACGTCATCGGAGAGGAGGGCCCAGAGGAGAGTCAGGCATGCACAATAAAGGACTCTCTGGGAATTGGGGGGGGAGGCACTGGAGGATGGGAAGGGAGGGGTGAGGGGTGGGGGAGCAGGGGGTTTGGGGGGAGGAGGAGAGAGGGAGGGAACTTGTGTACCTATTAAGTTTGTATGAGTGGAAATAATAATAAAAACATATATAAAAAAAAGAAAATCACGATTCAGAGTTCCAGTAAGACCTGATAATAATTTTATCCAAGTATCAAATTAATGAATTTTGAATTATATAATGAGAATTGGTTAATCTGAAATATGTTATGAGGGCTGGGGGATCAAGGTTTTTGCCTAATAAGCAGAAAGACCTGAGATCCCACATAAAAATGCCAGCAGGTAAGGCAGTGGCCTGAAATTCTGGATCTAGAAGGCAGAGCCCAGTAAAACAATGAGTAGGTAGAGCAATCCAGATGATTTCAATGTCATTCTCTGCACACACACATTCAAGTGCTCTCTTTTACACATACACAAACACACACAGAGTGAAATATGTAACAAATTTACTGTTTTTAATTTTATAGAGAGCATGAAATAACGTATACAATAATTATGTAATCCAACTGCTAAAAGGTGTCTGCATCATAGCTAAACAGATGTTTTCTCTATTACTCTTGTAATAAAAAAAAAATTTCCTTTCCACAAAGAAAGTGAAGTTGTTCTGCGATGTCTACTTATGATTGTAAGTTGTCAGGCATCTTCTCTCCTGGCTTTAGTCTCTCACCCCTGGGGCACTGGATACAAGAGAATAAATGTTTTGTCTGTGACAAAGCAAACTCCTGAGATATAAATGTTTTTATTATTCACATAACTAAGTGACTTAAATTTACTCTTTGCATCTGATCTGTTGTTAGAAACACTCTAGATTAGTCAAGTCACACAAAATCAATGTTAAATTCATTCCAAATAGGATAGGATCCTCCAAGCAGGAAACAAATGAAACACTGGCAGCAGAGATTGAATTAAACTACAAAGATTTGCACAGGACACTGTCTAAGGAAATGAAGAGACATACTACAGAGCGGAAGAAAATATTTGCCAACTGTACATCTGATGAGGGATAGAATATATATGTAAAGGATTTGGTAGCATTAAAAATAGTCTGACTTTCAATGGGTGTCATAGTTAAGCACAGGTGTCAACTTGGCTGTTGAGGGTTTGAGCTGTGGGCACAGTTGTAGAGAGTTGATGGTTGAGTTAAGCCCAGAGCAAACCTGAAGGAAATTGTCTAGTTGATGGGGAAGACCCAGCTCTTGGTGGGTGGGATTAGGCCCTGGATAAATCACAGAGAGCGGTTTGAGAGAGTTGGCATCCTTCTGTTCACTTGGCAGACATGCTGGTCTGGCAAGTAAGGATTGTCCATCTCTCAGCCATTATGCAGTGATGGTGTGGCCAGTTCCCTCGGCCCTGGTGTTGGTGCATGCTCTCCCGTCAAGCTGGACTAAGAACTGTAACCAGAAATCATAAGAGAATAAACCCCTTGTTCCCTTAAGCCATTTGATGGTCATTTATCAGCAACCATGCAGGCTGACTGCAACAATGGGTAATAAACCAAAGTAGATATTTATCAAAAAGAAGTTGTGCAAAGGCTGAGGAGATGCCTTAGCAGGTAAAGACACT
The DNA here is from genome assembly GCA_023101885.1 of Typhlomys cinereus. Taxonomy (NCBI): domain Eukaryota; kingdom Metazoa; phylum Chordata; class Mammalia; order Rodentia; family Platacanthomyidae; genus Typhlomys; species Typhlomys cinereus. The sequence continues at coordinate 1,593,429 of JALPQD010000354.1, read as the reverse complement.
TGCCACACAAGCCTGATGACCCAATTCAATCACCAGGACCCGGTACAAGTGGAAGGAGGGAATCGATTCCATAAAGTTGTCTTCTTACCTTCACTCTGACCTTCTTTATGTGTGACCTTCATATGACCTTCATATACATGCTCCCTCATGCATCACACACAAATAATGATCATCATTATCACCATAATAATTTTAAAACAAGTAGTTTCCACAAAATCAAAAGTAAAACCATTTGCCCTCCAAAAACTTACATTAAGACCCTGTTACTGAAGATGCAACACACATGGATCATAGGACATGGACAAAAAACACTAACTATAACTGGTTTGGAAGTTTCCTTCTTGTTGGGTAGCTTACACAGTACCAGAGGGTACTATGGAAATTACTGGGGGAGAAAAGCAATCAAAGATCTCATCAACCTGTAATATCTGTAAGTTGCAATAGTAATTACCATGGTAACAAGTGATCATCAGTGTAATAGTGGCATGAGTATCAAAGAGACAACCAACAGCTTTCTGATCAGATTTAAGGCCCACTTGTCAAAATGGAACACATTCCTGTTACTGTAAATCAGAAGAACCTATAAAAAGGGAAAGAAATAGATCCCAGAGAAGAGAAGACTATGAATGTTTAGCTAGTTAGACAATATACCAAACTGCTTTGTAAATACCTGCTATCATAGCCATAGATTAGAAGAGCACTTGGCACTCAACCTAGAAATCTACAATAGAAGTTGTTCCTATCCTTTTAAGTTCATGAACTACTACTTAAGGAGCAAGTAATTACACTCCCTCTTTCCAACTCCTAAGAGGGATGATATAATTATATGGAACACAGAGAGAGGGGAAATAGTAAATTTTTGGTAAATATCTATTCTGTAGATTTTTACCCCAAGTTTCCATCTAATGACATCACATTGGAATGAGTTCATTAAAGAAAACTTTTTTTTCAATTGAGGATGAAGTTAGCCTGTTCCCCTGGCATTGAGAATGACTATAGGCATGTCATTGTATGCAACAGGAATGCTATTTAAGAGCTCATAGAATGAACTCACTGCAGCTGTATTTCATAAGACCTACACAGGATTTGGTCGATCACCATTTCATCATGGAAGGAGAAAGATCTCAAGAGACCCCATACCAGTTTGACAGATTGTTGAAAGTTAATGCTGGATGGGAGTGGGAAGGGAAGATGTTTTTCTCAGTGGCACACTCACTGATCTATGATTCAAGCTCCAACAAGTGCTCAGGCATATGCCACCAGGAACCAGACTTTGTTCTGCACAAGGTACACCATCTGGACTCTGCATCTTCCGATGTCAAGGCCCTACTCTTAATCACATGAGCACAAGGCTCCTCCTGCATGGATGGTGGGGTGCAGGAAGCTCTGCTCTGACCTTGCCATGATTGGGATGAAGTTAAACTCAGTGGGTCACACATGCATAAAAGCATGAAAACAGCAGGGAGACTTGATAGGGAAGAAGGAGGATTGTAGTGGGAAGAGGGGAAGGATGGGAGGAGCGAAAATATTGTAAATTCACTGCATTCACGTATGAAACTCTAAAAAATAAATTATGAAAAACCAACCATGGGAAACCAGGACAGTTAAGTATTAAAACTCACTGCACATGTGATGTGAGTCACATCCCAGAGAGACTGCTGAATTACTCAGTAAGGCTCAATGAGTCGTCCTTCCATGATGTGCAGAGAAGCAAAAAGCCAAGATATAACCACCGACGTTAAAAAGCAAGAGAAGCTCAGAGTGCTACTCTGGACTCACTAAAGCTCCTCCCAGAAGCATAGGCATCACTACCAGATAACATTTGCCCCTTTCAACAACTCAATGGCCTCCCAGCCTCTAAGACTAGCACTCTCCTAGTGGGTGGTGTGAGGGTTGGCGTTCATGCAGAAAGGCAGACAGGCAAGCAGGCTTCCCTCAAACGGACACACACAGGACAGCAGCTCCAGCCCAAAGCAACAAGGGCAGGGAGAGTAAGCGTGCAAGAACAAAAGGAGAGAAAAATCAGCACCACGACTGTAGTCAAGTGTGATCAGAGCCAGCTCTGCATTTCAGAAAAGCGCAGGGAGACAAAAATAGCTCAAATTTACCTGTGCTTGTGAAACACCCACCCACGGCCAGCACAGTTGAGCTGGGGAGCTGAGCCTGAGCGAAAGCAACTCAGCAGCTCTCTGTCTTGCCTTTGACTTGGTTCCCTCTCTCTGTCCAAGTGTGGTTCCTTTAACTTGTGAAAAACAAAACCTAGTACTTACTAGAGAGAGAAGAAACAAGGCCAGCTTTTTAAAATTTTTTTTAATTATTTATTATTTATTCAATTGTGTGTGTGTGTGTGTGTGTGTGTGTGTGAACCATGGGCGAATTCGGGAACCACCATGGACCACCTCCACCTCCTCCTTGTTTACTCTGTCCCAGGATTCACAGGCTCCGCCCTACCAGGACCAGAAATGCAGTCCGCCCCCGCTTCTGCCTGGCATCTATACGTGGGGTCTAGAATCTGAACTCAGGATCTTCTGCCTGCAAAGCAGAGGCTTAACCCCTGAACCACCTCTCCAGCCCTAAGGCCAGCTTTTTAAAACATTGTGATGCCAATGCAAATGAGGGTGGATGCGTGTAAAGACAAGGTGGGGCACAGGTGGAGAGCCTGTGCGTTGCCCAGTCTGCAGGGGCACGAGGTGGAGCTCTTTGTCTATCTTGGCAGCATGCTTCCCAGGCCCTGTGATTTTTTTTTTTTTTTTTTTGGCTCCCAAAGGAGGAAGTGGCTTGTCGAAATGAGTAGGCAAGGGTTGGAGACAGCAGCAGCTGCACATTTGGCATTTCACTGCCAATTTCTGGAAATTGCCTTGGCTCTGGGCCAATATCCCAGGACACAGCACAGAGAGAAGGAGGAAGGAGACGCAACGTGACCAAATGGCTCTCCATCTTGGGCTTTTGTTACAAGATTTCCCCATGCTAATAGAAGATTATGCTATTAAGACTTGACTTTTATGTAATAGATGAGTAAATGCTAATTTTAGAAAATTTAGTTCTACAGATAGATTCTTCGATGTGACCAAAATCGAACAAAATTTTAAACAAAGGGGGTTGCTATGAGACGTACTAATTTTCCCAGCCAATTTTCTCCTAGCTCTGTCTTGTGTATTTCTTGAAAGGAATATACCAATGCCATCTTAACCCTCTGATCATTTCCCTAAAATTTATATGTAAGTTGTGAAACATGAAAGAATTTTTGCTCTAAGGGACATCGATCTCATTTAAAACAGGATGAACTTTATATATCCCAAATAACATAAAATTATTTTTCTATGGTAAAAGTCTGTCACCCAGATTGTGGTTTGAACTGAAAAAAAGAAAACTTGTCAAAATACAAATATGGAACTTTAAGTCAGAAAGACAGAGCACTTTGCAATGTGTCTTTATCCTACTTGCTTTTGTAAATGAAAAGCTAAGACGACTCCAGTTGAAAGGACAGTGAGAAATCACATCAGCTGCAGCTATCTCATCTCGCCTTCTCTCCTTCACACAATCATCATGCAGTCAAAAACAATGATTTAGAGCTTACCATGTACTTACATTTCTGGCTAAGATTTGAATAATATCAAAGAACAGGCAGTATCTGACATAGATGTGTACATACATATTATATATATTACAGAGGATCTTGTTACATAGCCCAGGCTGGCCTGGGACTTATGTTCTTCCCACCTTGGCCTCCTGAACAGTGAGGTTGCAGGCATAAAACTCCAAGCTCTAATTGCATTTTTGACTTATATTTTCAATGACATTCCAATTGAATTTTCAGAACATGACTCCATATTAAGTTAGCATCTATAATTTATTATAACTTTGTGGAGCCAGCAAAAAATAAAAATTATGAAAAGACAAATCTATCAAGGTGGTGGATTATCTTTTGATTATTAGTCCTTGTAAATAACAGAGTTAAAATAAATTTAAGATTTTTTAAAATCTTTACTCTTTATTATTCACAATCTGAATATAAGACCTTATCCCTCCCCCCTTAAATATTTGAGGTACATTCAATTATTGCATGACTTGGCTAAGAAAATACTGCAGTATTTTTAGTAATCTTATATAGATGACAAATTAAAGGAAACATAATATTTTAAATGTAGGATATCAAATTTGTATATTTTAACTAATTTCACCATTCATGAAATAGACATTTGAAGATGTGTCTAAATTTTCTGAATTCTTGTAGACACATTTTAGGGCACTGTATTCTAAGAACACAGCATGTATTCTGAGAGTTTGTCCCATTCATGCAGTGTGTGAGTAATGAGCGAAACAAGGACATACTATGTAGGTATGGTGGCGGTAACCAGCAGAAGCTTATTAACGATCAGGGAAACCTGGGAACAAGGGTATTCTGAAGGGATAGGGTTAACATTTGTAAATAGTCATTTACAATAATGAATCTCACTCCGGGGTGATAGCTTTGGTGTACTAAGTAGTCAGCATCCATGATGGGTCTTAGAGAGAGGCATTCCAAAGAATGTTCTTTGATTCTCCAAATACAACTGAAGTCAATTCCTTCAGATAGCAAATGAAAATCCACAGGTACTAAGACAATTTTCTCTTTCATATGATACTAACACGCTTATGGCTATGATTCTATTTTAATCCCCCTTTTAGAATCATCAGGAGTCTCAAAATATTTCAATGTTATATAAATGTCTGAATCCAGAGGAGAAAAAAAAATAAGTATACTGGAATGATTCCTCCTTCAGACTTCTAGAATTCAAGATTTTATAAATAAAACTAGTCAGTTTTATCTAAAGAGAAAGGAAACCCACATGAAAAGGAGAGAAAAATCCAGTGTTTAGTCATCCAGAAATTTAGGGGTGTATCCCTCCTCATCTAAACAGAGCTTTCACATAAAGCTGAAAGTCTCTGAGGAGAGACTTTCTGTGGTCACCAACCACAAACAGTGCTCTTAAGTAGCCAGGAGATCCCAGGAGAGCATTCTTAAGGCAAAAGCTGAAGCTAATTGCTATCTCAGCACCCTAAGTTTACACAGCAGCAGCTACTACTGCTGCAGCCAGAGCTATCAAGTAAGTAGAGCTGGCCTCCGTGCATGCAGACCTCAAAAAAACTAATTAATAAATCGGTTAGGGAGCCAAGAAGGTCCAATGATCCCAGTACATTTTGTCTCTGCTCTCCCTTGGATATAAGCTGTGTATTTTACTAGAAGTGGATAAAAAGCTGGCTTGATCAGGAATTCCAGTAAAAGCTTGATCACAGCTTTCTCCCCTCCTCCAAAATGTCCCCCCCCACATCCCTGTAGTCTGATTTGTTATGAATTCCTTTCTCCCCTCACCCCGCTAAAGTATTTTGCTGAAGAAACTGGCAGATAGAGAGTGACAGGCAGGCAGCAGTGTGAGGCCACAGGACAGTCATTCTTCCTGTTATCAGTCCATCATCCATCACTGGAGAAGAGCTTTGGTTTTGCCTGGTTGTCAGTGGCTTCAAGGACGATCAGTAGGTCAGGACCTTTCACAGTCTTATCAGCATCCTTTGACGAAGCACCTTCACACAGGAAACACGGCCTTCATAGACAGCAGACAGAAGAGGGGTAATGTGATGCTTATCTGGAGCATTAATGTTTGCTCCTTTCAGTAGCAGAAAATTAGGATTTCCAGATGTCCACAATCTGGAGAGGTTTCCTTCCACCTTCCAGTGTCCGGTGGACGTCTTCACCCTCGGGCACGCAGTCCTTCACTTTGTCCAGGTCTCCTTACTTCAGGGCCCACATGAACCCCCTTGTCGCACATCGCTGCTGCGGGCGGGCCGCTCAGTCCCAGGCGAGACGAAGAGGAAGAAGAGGAGGAGGCCGCGCTGGCGGTGGGCGGAGCAGGGAGGACGCAGCGAGAAGGTCGGCGAGGCGGCTGGCCGCTACGACCGTTGGGGCGGGAGAAAGTTCTGTGGCCACGAGGCCCACAGGGCAGGTTCCTTAAGACAGGCTTTTAAGCCAATAAAGATGTTCTGTTTTTGGAGTCACATTGGATAAATGTATATAAAGTAAATGTTCTTAGGCTCTATAAATGTTTTAAATCAATGGTTAGACATATGTTTTTAACTAAAAGGATGATTGAATCAAATATATATATAACTTTAATAATAATAAACATTATTGTTATTAATATTCCAAAAGGTGTGCATCTGAATTGCCATATGATGAATAAAATAAGTTAAATTCATCAAGTATTTCTGCAAATGTAAGATTCAGACATATATTCCTTCATATATATATACATACATATATATGTGTGTATATATATATATATATATATATATATATATATATATTTGCGTGTTAGCGTGAGCATGTGTTTAAGAAAGAGGGCATTTGAGTATGTGTGTCCATGGAGGCCCAAGGGTGACCTTGGGAATCACCCTAAATTGCACTGCTGCCTCTTTGCTTGGCTTTAGAGTTTTCCAGGCTCGGCCTTTCAGGAATGAAAATACAGACTACCGCTATTTCTGCCTGGTGCCAAACATTTCTTTTTAATTCTAAACTTTTAGGTTGAATAAACTTTGCATTTGCAGATACGAAAAATGGCAGGGAATCGGGACCCCATGGAGAACTCTGTGTATGCTTGGGCTTGCAGAACAGGCCGAAACTAAACAAAATCAAAGTGAATGTAAGTGACAAAGAGGGCTGGGAAGACCGCTCAGTGGATAAAGCTTCATTTCCAAGTGTGAAGACCAGAATTTGGGTCTAGATGGATATGGCAGCCCATAGGTGATGCCGGCACAGAGTCAGGCGAAACCCAGGGCTAGCTGGCTAGCTAGGCTAGCCACATCAGTGAACTGGGGTTCAGCAGGAGACCCTGACTCAGTAAGTAAACTGGCGAGCAACTGAGGAAGGCAGTAATGCAGTTTCTGATTTACACGCACGCGCGCACACACACATTCACCCTCCTACATGGCCCTTGTACACATGTGAGCATGCACAATGCACAAAATATGGACACACACAAAATATGAAGAACTAAAGTTCTTCATGATCCTATTTTTGCTTTTACCTTCTCTGCTACTGAACATCATATTTGAGCTAGAAAACACATAAGACTAAAAGAATCAAAATTCAGATAGGTGAAGAAATAATGCAAGCACATGGAAATGTCAATTTCCAAGTTTTTGAGTCCAAGGGTTACATGCTAAGGCACTTAAACACTTTTGACATTAAGATCTCCAAAACACTCCAAAACAGTGCCTTCTTTTCTTAAACACATGCCCACGCTAACATGCAAAAATATATATACACACACACACACATATATGTATATAGATATATGAAGGAATATTGTAAGATTCATGCAAAAGTAGGAGCTAAAGAAACATCTTTAGTTTAAGAAAAAGATTACAAAATACATAAGAATACGAATTTAAATTGGTCTCTGATGAAAGTATCATGTATACAGTAAGCACTCAGTATTTGCCAGTTCCTTTCTTTTCTCTAATCTTGATGTCTCCTTGTCTTTTGATACCCCCTCCTGGCAAAAAATCCTTTTTTTAAGTTATAAAGAAATAATTTAGCATACTAATTCTACACGATGTGTTTTTTTAGAGATCCAGCTTGACTCATGTAATTAACTACCAGAGGAATTGGACAAGTTGATCTTGTGGAATCCAATTGACATGGTAAGTGAAAACATAAAGCGCCAATAGTGAGGTGAAGAGGCAACCCAGGGCCAATGCAGGATCAAAATAGGAAAGAAAAAAAAATAGAAGCACATGGCTTTTTCTTCACATTTAATTTCCTCTGTCTTTAATTACAGCAGTTATGCTTCCACTCCAGGTTTAATAAGTCACCCAGCCATAAATGAGCCCCAAGTAGTGATGTATTTGAGAGAATCTTAATATTCTGCAATTCTGATATTGACAGGGGAGAAATAATAACCATAGTTTTAACATTAATAAGCTTTAAATGAGGAGATTATGAATTCAAGAAGATATCTCTGGGAAATCCTGTTTATGCAGAAGAGCCATCAGAACATAAAACCCAGAGCCATGTTTCCCATTTCCCAGGAGAGCTGCATGCTTTCACAGCAGGCTGTCCACACTGCAAGTCTGTGTACCCAGGAGGACTGGCCAATCATATGCTTGCTTTTTTCAGGAGGACTGCACTCCTGGAGGGGGGGCTTTGCCATTTTTTGAGTGTTCAGACCCAGAGAACTCAGAAAACTCATTGAACAAAATTTTGAGGAGATAAACAACACTGCTATAAAATGTATGAATCCTGCCTGGGCCCTCATGGAGATTCAGGGGCAGGAGGCTCATCTGGATGGTTTCTTTGTAAGGCTGGAATGAGGATTAAAAGATAATATGCAGCATGTTTAACCTTTACCCGGTACAGAGTAATCCATCAGTAAAAGTCTATTATTTGTGTTTTGATTCTAAAGTAGGGAAGTATAGGATTAGATGAGATGGCTCAGCGGATAAAGCACTTGCCATCCAAGCTTGAAAACCTGAGTTTGATTCCTGGAAGCCATACAAAGGTGAAAGAAGAGAACAGACTCTACAAAGTTGTCTTCTGACCCCCACAAGTGCACCATGAGACACATGAAGTCACATTCACACTCACATAGCACACGTGCACTAATAATAAACAAAATTTAAAAATAAACATCTATGTCTGTCATCTATCTACAACTACTGCTCACATTAACTCCCCTGACTTCCTCTCTCATGTCCCCACACTTTGATCCATAATTCTCAAAGAGCACCTCTAAGGCCAGGGTACCCAATGAGGCAGCCAGTGCATGCCAAGCTCCAGGGGCACATGGACAGAACGTTCCAAAGCAGTGGAGATCCTGTTTCCAAAGACAGAGACCTGCGATTCAGAGTGGGACAAACAAGCTGCAGAGTGAAAGCCCTGTTGCTTAAAAGACCTCAGCTCTGCAGCTTCAGGTTTACTGAGACACCGGGAGCCCTGGCATCAGTTGTTGTCTCTATAGATGTGGGTATCCACTGGAAATGCCTTTTTCTTCCGAGCCAAAGCATGGGGAATCTTTTTTCTTCTAAACAGAGAAAATTCTATTTTATTGTATTCATGTCATCCAGGGATCTTTTAAAAAATTATTTACTTTTGTGTGCATGTGTGTACAAAAGGACACTTGAGTGTATGTGCCTATAGAGGCCCAGGGTGACATTGGGAATCATCCTGGATTGCTCCTCTACCTTATTGTTTGCTCTGGGGTTTCTCAGGTTCCACCTTCCAGGGCTGGAATTGCAGGCTACTGCCATATCCACCTGTATACACACTGCCTTTTTGTACACATGCCTACAACGCATGTATATCGACCCACATGCAAAGCACACACACAAACACATGAAAAATAATTTGTATATTAGTAATATGTCAGTAATAACTGGCTTGGGATGTTCAATGACAGAGTGCTTGCCTGGCATGTGCAGTGTTTGGGTCAGTCCCTAGAACCACAAAAAAAAGAAAAAAATATAACAACAGTTAACATTTGCTGAACTTATGTGGCAAATCACTGCCCCAGACATGTTAACTTCTGATATTGATCCTCTGGGAAAAGTACTGTCATCATTCCTAATAATAATTAGATGAAAAAAAAAACAGGAGAAGTGATTGTTTAAATAGCTTCCCAGTAGCTTCTTGGTGGTGAATCCAATTGGATCTAGTTGCATTCCAGCTCTGAAGCCTGAGACTAAACCCAAACCTTTAATTCTATTATTAATGTTAAAATGCATTTCTATTCAACAAGAAAGGTCTAAGTCAGGGGCTGGAGAGGTGGCTCAGGGGTTAAGCCTCTGCCTGGCAGGCAGAAGGTCCTGAGTTCGGATCCTAGACCCCATGTATAGACGCTGGGCAGAAGCGGGGGCGGCCTGCGTTTCTGGTCCTGGTAGGGCGGAGCCTGTGAATCGCGGGGCAGAGTAAATAAGAAGGAGGTGGAGGCGGTCCATGGTGGTTCCCGAATTCATCCATGGTACTACACACACACACACACATACATACACACGCGTGCACATGCATACACATACAACTGAACAAATAATAATAAAAAAGAAAGGTCTAAGAGAAATATGGACTAGACTTACATCTTGCCTTGTGCTTAAGTTCTAAATTTAGGGTCAAATTAAAAATTTTTAGCAAGCAGGGAAATCCAAAATATGCCTCTTAGTGTGGGACTTACACTAATCTGTTTTAACATTAAGCCTGTGTGTGTGGACTATTCACACAGTGGCCTCTATTACATGTGGTTATTAAATTTAAAGCTAATTAAAATGAAATAAGACTTCTGTTCCTTGACTGCACCCATCTATTTTTAAGTGTTCATACCACGGATGGCTTATGGTAACCCTATTTGTACAAAACAGATACTCCACAATCTCTATCGGCCAGCTTTACTCTATGCACTTGACTCAGACAAATGGATTTGCTTGTTGTAAGTGTTAATCAAGATTTGTGGTTTCCCTTAATGCACAGGTATTTGCTAAAGCACAGAACTCAGGTCCTTCTTTCAAAGTAACAGATCTATGCTACCAGGGCCTGAAGTGCAGGCGCCACTAGGCATTCATTTCTGCTTGGCATTTTTTTCTTTTTTACATTGGTTCTGGAATCTGAACTCAGGACCTCCTGCTTCCGAGGCAGAGTCTTAATCCCTGAACCATCTCTCCAGCACAGGAGTATATGTTGAGAACCTGCCTCCAAAACCAATTAATTAAACCAATTAAGTAATTAAGTAAGTAAAATAACAGGTCTGTAGACTGGCAGAGATAGGTTGATGGGTAAAAGTGCTTGTTGTGCAAGCCTGATAACCTGAGTTTAGGTCCCTAGAGCCCACATAAAAAGCCAGACATAGTAATCTCCTTCTGCCTTAGGAGGAAATAGGAGGCAGAGATGGGAGAATCCTGTAGCTAGTGAGCCTGGGATATGCCATGGTGAAGGATGGAGAGGTGATGACTGACATAAAAGTTTTCCTCATGCATGTGAAATATGTGCGTGTACACACACACACACACACACACACACACACACACACACACACACACCAGGTCTGCAACCAAGGCTTAATGTCATAGCTTGATGTGAGTTGTTCCACATAGACTCAGGTGTTTGAATCCTTGGCTGTTGTTTGGGAAGGTTGTGGCAACTTTAGGAGGTGGAGTCTGCTGGAGGAAGGCACATCACAGGGGCCGGGCCTGAAGGTTGAATAGCCCCACCCTGTTTTTGCTAGCAGTCTGCTCTAGCAGTCTGCAACTTGCCGTCTCAGCCTCCATGATGCGTGTAACTTAAGCCCTCTCCAGCTTCTGTTGCCTGCCATGCCTATCCTGCCATAATGGAACCTTAAGCCAAATAAATCTCTCTTTTCTTCCCTTAAGCTGTGCTTGAATATTGTCTCACAGCAACAGAAAAAGTAACTGCAGCACTTAGTAATGTAGGATCTGCAGGGAATTTAAATATAACTCATTCCAAAGATAGTCTGTAAGGTCAAATTAAAGCAGATTTTTCGGTTTGCCTTTTTTTTTTAAGACATTTTCAAGGAATCATAGTCACATGTCTGAAATCACTGAAAGAGAGGAAACATTTTCAAATATCTGACTAGGTTTCATAGTCACTTGTAGTGAATTTTATTTTCGCTTCATTTGTGAGACAAGAGCTTGCTGGGCAGCCCAGGCTGGCTCAAGACTTTCAGCCCTCCTGCCCCAGCCTCCCAGGGCTGAGACTGTGTCCTGCACTCTGATACTTGACATCTGACTCCAGTGGAGAATTCCAGAACTGGAAATGGATCACTACCACTGTTCTTCCTTACCGCAAGACTCTCCTAGCTGAAAGGCAGAAAACCAGGGGAGGAACCTAGCAGGAAGTGACTGGGACCAAACCTTCTGGCCACCGCCAACAGGTCACGACACCAAATGTTCCTGGGAGGAAAATACTACAGACAGCCAAGATAAAAGTTCTAAGATGCCAATTCAGAAGCAACTTACCTTTGAGAATTATTGGACCCAAGTTAGTGCAGAGGCTGTTGCTTTCTGACCTTCACGTTGCTCCTTACATAAATCACTTTTGCTCACAGAAGCAGTCTTGAGTTCTCGCTTTTTAAAGTGTTGATTCAGTATAGATGATAACCCAGAAAACATATGATAGAATATTTTGTGCTTGACTTGTCTAGTGTCACTTTAGGTCGTGAATGTGACTTTGTAAGGAGTAATCACTGTTTAATCATTTACTGGGGACAGTTTCCATTTCCATTCTCAATGTACAGCTGAAACTGAAAATTGAGGAAGGAACCTTTGTAAATTCCATCTACTCAAAAATAAATATTAAGTAGTTGTTTTGTTTGTTTTATTAAGTAAGTGATAATAGAAAGAAAAACAAATGCAGAATAATGAGCTATTTGTGACAGAAAACTATAATGTGATCTCCCCAATACAAAGATTAATAGTGTATGATTCCAGGATTCCACAAGGTGACAGGAGAGAACTGACTCCCAAAGTTGTCCTCTGACCTCCACATGTATTCTATACACACACACACACACACACACACACACACACACACACACACACATAACCTCCCCTCTTACCAAATAAATAAATTAAAAAGGATTTATATCACCGTGGGCTGAATTTAGAAAATAGCCTCCTTCAGAAATTGTTAGTAATAATCAGGGAAAGTACATAAATATAATTCATATGTGCATATGAACATTTTTGTGTTCACATTTATATTTGTATGCACCTGTATGTGAGTACATATGGATTTATTAGTAACTATAAGTCTAGAGAATAAAATGAGGCTAAGAGTTTAGCAGCCAAGGCCACATATCTTAAGACTCTGAAAGCCGGATAGGTGTTGGTGGTTCATAATCTCAGCACTCTGGAAGCAGGAGGACTGGCAGGAGTTCAAGGCCAATCTGAACTACATAGTGAGGTTCAAGTCAATGTAAAACCCTGTCTCGAAAAGCCAAAAATAAAACTTCCCAAATCAGAAACCCATCTTCAGAGATTCCTACTCCAGAATCAGGGCCAGGAAATAGTTGGGTCTTGTGGTAGCAAAAGGTGGAACAAGGAGTCTTCACACACACGAGAAGCCTTAATACATGTCACATGCTCATGACAAAGCAGATCACTCGCGTGCATTCATCTCCAGTCATTAGGTTTTTGTCATCCTTTTGTGATTTTCTTTCCTTTTCAGGCATCTTTTAATAATACAGTTCTTTTATCCTCACCTTGCCTTCTTCTGAGGTGATCTCACCACACCCTGTGTTTTTCTAATTTTTCATTTGGAGGATTTCTCCATAGACCTCCTCTCATTTGTCTAATAGAAAAACAAGTGGGCTCATTGATTAGTCGTGAGACTGAATAAATCGAGTATCAAATTCAAATATGAAAATAATCCAGGCAAGGTGGAGAGCCCAGCCTGCACTTCTGGCTACATGAGAGGTTGAGACAGGAGGATGGCTTAAGCCCAGGAATTTGATATCAGCCTAGGCAACAGAGTGACACCCAGCATCAGGGAAGGTAAGGGAGAGAGGAGAGGAAGGGAAGGGAGGAGTTGAAAAGGGGAAGGAGGGAGGCAGGAGAACAGATGGAAAAGGAGAAAAGGGGGAGAGGAAGAAATCACTTTTCAGTACCTAGGAGGAATCACAGAACTTTTATATCAATTTAATGGCCTCTTTTCAAGCTTGTGGATTATTTTTTTTCTTTTATCTTACATGTATATGATTGCAGAGACAAAATTGGGAGGCATATTTGGCTATGATAACACAGGAGCTCAAAGAACAGTCTCATTACTTTAAAATTTCAGTAGTTTCAGATTCTGTTTTATCTTTTCTTTCTTGCTTTCTTTACTGTGAGATTTTAAAAAGAGACTCAAAAGTTTGTGGTAGCTAAGATTTAGTTCTACCTTGAGTAGTAGAATAAAAATACATTTGGCATACTTCTAAATGTAATTTCCATGTTTTGTGCTTTACTTAAAGCCTTTTTTTGACACAACAGCATAATTAAATTAAAGATGTTACAAAAAGGAAAGTTGAGAACTAAATTGCTAGCTAGGAACAGCTAAATTGAGAGTCACGTGGTACCCCGTGCTTCCTGTTTTCCTGACTCCAAAGTGTTTGGGGTAATTTTTCTTGGTGACCAGTCTTATAAAACTTCTGTTGCTGGGGCTGGAGAGGTGGCTCAGGGCTTAAGCCTCTGCCTTGCAGGCGGAAGATCCCACGTATAGACGCCAGGCGGAAGTGGGGGCGGCCTGCGCTTCTGGCCCTGGTAGGGCGGAGCCTGTGAATCCCTGGGCAGAAGGGGGTGGAGGCGTCCATGGTGGTTCGCGAATTCGTCCGTGGTTCTACATATACACAGACACACACGCGGGCACACACACACACACATGCGCACAGTTGAATAAAAAATAATAATAAAAAAATTAAAAAAAATTTCTGTTGCTGAATTTTCTAGCCATACATCCAGAGCAATCATACCATGCAATTCCAGGGACTTCAGCTCCACCTTAAGCTCAACTTTCATTGTTCTTCTCTTGTGCAAATAATTCTCATATTTAAAACTACCTCTACAGAGTGGAGAGTTGGCACAGGGGTTAAGTCTCTGCCTGAAAGAAGGGGTTGAGTTTCAATACCAGATCCCAAACTAACACAAAGCAAAACAAAACAAAACACCAAACAATAAAAATAAAAACCTATTAGGTGGAAATGGCAGCTGCCTGTACTTCTGCACCTGAAGGCAGAACACTGGGAAGTCCCAGAGCAAAGCAAAAATGAGGTAGTGCAATCCAGGATGACTCCCAAAGTCACCCTTGAGCCTCCATAAACACACACAATGTACTCTGATACACACAAAGAGAAAGAAAGAAAGAGAGAAAGAGAGAGAGAAAGAAAGAGAGAGAGAAAGAAAGAAAGAAAAAAAGAGAAAGAAAGAGAAAAAGAAAAAAGAAAGAAAGAGAAAAAAGTAAAAGACAAAGAAGCAAACTACTTCCAGTATGGTTATCTGATGTCAACAAGCTGGTTCACATTAGGGGATTATGACCTAGTGTTTGAAATACACAAAGAAACCTAATAAAGGAACTATGATTGTCCTTTGAATTTCCTCTTTCTGTAAACATGCATTGAATATGGACCAGATGTTGTCATTAATGAAGGAACAGAGAGATCGACAGGCCTAAGGAAGAAAAAGAGTGCCACCCAAGCAGGCAAAGCACTGCACAGAAGGCAGGACCAGGCCTTCCAGGACGTATGATCCACAGCACAGCAGAAGCAGCAAAGGCTAACAGAATATCATGGGAAGATTCAACAGAGAAAATCTTCTGAGTAACCAAGTGGGGTCTTGATGGAAAGGTAAGTCAGATTAAAGGGGAAAGGTAGAGGACTATGAGAGAAGGGCGAGCTGTTCAGAAGAGGCATGCATTCATGGCCAAGAAAACTCCATGAAGAAAAGAATGGGAAAAAGGCAAATGATATCTTTTGGAAAAAGGCCAACCATCTAGAACAGTCAGAACAAAAGGTTCAGGAAAGGCAAAGATCAACACCATCATATGTGTAGAGGGGCAACCCTTCACTGAAGAGTTGGAATGTCCAGCTTGTAAATCTCTTTTCCTGACCAAAAGTCCTCATAACAATCATGACTTATGTACACAGCAATCAGAAAGTTTTTGTGCAAGACCCACAGTGATTGGGATGATTAAAATAGTAGTTTCTGAATCCATACTACTACATTAAATAACACACACACACACACACACACACACACACACACACACACACACTCACATTCTATTTTATTAGCAAACAATATGGGGTGGGGTAGGATTTTCTTAAAATAGCAGTGATAGCATGTTCCATAAAGCTGCAGAATCTCACTGTAGCAAGGTAGGAAGTCACAGCCTTGCCCAAAGCAGAAGGAGGCATCCCATAAGACATGTTCCATGTTTTCAGATGCACCATCTAAAACCTAAGACCATTTTACATGCTGCCAAAAGTATCGGCCTCAATAGTTATAGAGTAAGTTCAATATGGGAACGAAGCTCCTTTTGTTTAGGAATGATCACAGATGTCATGGTGAGGACAACAAAGTACTAAATCCAGCAGGCCTGGATGGTCTGCACAGCACTGAGGGGTCTTGGATGGTCTCTATAGCACCGAGGCTGGCCTGACTGCCAACTTTTTTTTTTTTTTAAATAAAATCAGTTCTTTGGCAACCTCAGACATGTATCTATGATGCATTCTGAGTGCTCCCTTCCCACATCCACTTATCGCTCTTTTATCCCTCACAACCTTTCCTCAGATTCATGATGTTTGGTTTTGTTCTGTGACCCATTTAGTTTAACCAGAGCATGTGTGACTGCTGTGTTGGGGCTATCCACTGGACCCAGTGGGGTCACCTCCAACACAATGATTCTTCCTCTCCTTGAATCTCTGAGAAGCATATAGTTGAGCAGTAAGGGGCAGGGCCCCTGGCACACCCATTTTTATGTAGACCCAACACAAGTCTCTACAGTTGCTGTCAGCTCATGACCACAATGCCTGTGTCTCAGCCCAAAGATGCCATTTCATGGCTCTTCTCCTTATCTTCGATTCTTACATACTGCCCACCTCCTCTTCTACTACGGCATCATCAGAGCCTTAGTAGAGGGGATGACTGGTATAAATGTCTTGCTATGGCTCAACACTCAGCACTTACTCATATCAGCACATTATGACTGTGACAACTTTAACTTTTTTGTCTTGCAAACATGTATCTGTGTGTGCATTTTATATATGAGTGGTTACATGTGTGTATGGGTGTGTGTGCAAGAATATACTTGAGTATGTGTGTACCCGTGGAGACCCAAGAATGAAACTGAGAATCATTCTGGATTGCTCTATCCCTTATTGCTTTGCTCTGGGGTTTCTGGGCTCTGCCTTCCAGGGCCAGAATCACAGGCCACCATCACACCTATCTGGCATTTTTACATGGAATCTGGGGTCTGAAATCAAATTCCTTTGATTATGAGGCAAAGTTTTTAATCCCTGAGTCATTTCTCCAGCCCTGCTAACTCTAACTTTTAAAGGCAACTTATTAAGCTTCTGTAGTTACAGATATAAAGCAGCTCACACATTCAAGTGTAAGTTAAGCTTCTGCTACCAATTTCCCTTCAGAATGGATCTCCACCTTCAGGACAGAGGTGGGCTCCTGCAAATCTTCCTGGAGAAGGGCTGGCCTGTCTCCTGCCCTCATTATACCATTCTTACTAGCAGGGAGATGTGGTGCCTCCTTAATATTCTGTGTTTCAGATTTCTCTCCTTCACTAATACTTACAGGGAAAGTATTAAGTATCTGTAAATTTCATCTTGAGGAGATGCTTTATATAGGTCACTGTTTATGTATGTGACTGACTCTTATTGCTGCTGCCAGTGCTGATGTGGAGGCAGCAGAAGTGCTGGACACTGTGTTAAATGTTTCTAGTTTTGAAATGATCAGTAGATGACCATATTATTATCAGATTCCCTTGTTCTTTATGCTCTAATCCTATTCCACAGGATCTTTAAAGAAAGAGCATGTAGAACACTTTTGCCTCTTATTAACAGAATCAGTGAGAAGAAATTGTAAATGACTTTCTGAAAAAGATAGGAACAATTGCCCCTCTACATGTCTGTCATTTATCCTGATGACCCTCAGTGGACAAACTGGCCACTCAGTTTATCTATAGCAATGTGTTGGTCAATGTAGGCAATAAAATCATAGAGGGAAGACATTATGCTTTTTTTGTTTTATATTCAGATTTATTGAGTCCTAACGAAAGTGATAATTATGAAAAATAAATTGGCAACTAAAAATTGCATAGCATGATGCTTTGATCTATGTATACACTGAAAAATGACCATAGGCTAATTAACATATCCATCACCTTACTGTGCCTTTTGGAATTCATTAATGCAACACACATACCTTTAGTAGTCAATGAAAACATTAAATCAAGAGCATTTACTCTAGCTGTAAATTCTTCTCAGCCAACTGATGGGTGCAAATATTTTGCTGTCATGTTTCATGCTATATTTAATTCATGCTATATTTGCACCATTCCCCATGTACTGCCACTAGAAAGAACCACAGATAAGGCCATCCTGGGCCTCCTTGACTACAAGGAGGTGAAAATGGTACTGGTTCATACTCAGGTTAATTCATTTAGACCTCACCAATTTCAGAACTGCAGCAGATCTGAAGTAGGATAGCCTCAACTGCTCTGAATTAAATTCCTTTGATTAAATTACTCCTCTTTGCCTTAACTAGATGAGACTAATTTCAGTTACTAACAATTACCAAGCTCTGTGTATATGCCTGAAGTCAGCACAGTTTTTTCTTTATTTCCATTTTGCTAGTCAATTTTTGCTATGGAAAGACTCTACACCAGCATTTTTTTTATGGGAGGAGGAGGAAGTCTTCTTTTTACAATATATATCTAGCATCTCAGGATATTTTGGCTCCTTAATAGCATTAGCAAATGCAACTCAGCAGAAGGGACTGAACAGCAGCTGTGTCCATCTAATAACTTCCACTGGGGAAAGCCCTTGGAATTCAGAGGCACGCTGCCCAGCTGGAGAGATAAATCTAATCTCTATTAATGATCTTTCTCCCGCCCTTTCCTAGCAGGTCTGTGTTTTTTACACATGTGCATGTAATTACACATGCACACTCAGAATTCAGCAATGCCAAACGCACAATACCCAAGATTAAATTACACAGTAAGACTTATAGGTGTCATCTGGCCTCAGTATCCTGCCTAATAAGTTGTCTGTAGTTCACACTGTAGAACTGTAGTTCAAAATTTCCTCAATGAAATGAGGAAATTTATAACTGAAAATATTATGATTTTTTGTGACTCTAATCAGTTTGGATTCCCAAATAAATTTAAAGCAAAAGGTGCATATTAGGAGAAGTCATGGTAGCTTTCATATAAATAAGACTTGAAGGTATTGGCAAACATGCACATGGTATAATAAGAAAATGAACAGAAATATTAATAAAGTGTTGAAAAATCACCCAAGGTGAAAACAAGGAGAGAAAACATAAATAAGAATTAGTGTAGCAACATTTAAAGATGATTCACAGGTTTGGAACAGAGTTTTCTGTGGATGTAACTAAAAAGAAAGATACAATCATTCAAGTAAGATGGAAAAAATACCAATTATACAAGAGCAGTTTTTCCTTCTGCTTAGAAATCCTTCTTTCACTGGTGCACTGTAAATGAGGAAGATCAAAGAGCCACAGCAACACCCCCACAAAAGCAATGGTATATTTCCTCAGTACCTCTCTTTACAAGGAGATATCCCCAACATTCCAGAAAAGCAACACTTATACAGCTGAGATTCTGAGCAGATGGTTCTTTGAAATCTGACTTAATCTAGCATGGTATAAACTTTAGCGACTTTAGGAAAACTCCCTTCATCATTAGTTATCACGCTTAAATTTCTGAGAAAATTGTGTAGCTAAGAATGATAGTCTGTACCCTTTGGCAGGAATCTGGAGCACAACATTCTCAGGTCTCATGTTGGGAGTGGGGCAGGGAGTGGTCCTAAGAGCTTTAGCAATCGACCAAGAAGAAACTGGGTATTGATGTATTGTAGAGGATTCTTAAGACCCTGGGCTCAAACCTTGGTAGTAAAGAAACAACAAAACAAAACCAAGAAGAAAGCACTGAACCCTCCTGGGACAATTTGGGAATCTACCAGATGTGTGTCTCCAAATTTCATTGTCACATAAAGTCATGCTGCCCTGAAGCGTAACTATGTAATGCTTTTCATTTTTTTAAAATTACAATGCATAACGTTGTTCACATTCTGGTGAAATTTTCTTTTTAACATTACTTTAATAGCTAGAAGTATTTCATATATAGTCATTTATAAATAAAATGAATCATTTTCTTAAAAACAGAAGCAATTTAACAGTTAATATCTCTGCCACTTTACTGAAGTAAGGAGAGGTGGAGTGGGAAGTCACCATCTGGGGCTATCAGCTGTAATCCTGCCACATGGTAATGGGCAGATGCTGATCTATGAAGCTCCCCTGGGAGAGTCCATCCATCAGTGCAGCCAGCCATAGGACAGCTCAAGAAAGAGCAGTTCTGAGTCTAGAAAGAGGCTCTGTTACAACAGTAAGACACAGTATGGTAGCAGTTCTCAGATATCACTTCTGTGCACATTTCTCAATCCAGGAAATTATAAAGAAAATCCTCATGTTAAGTTGGAGAGGAGTCTGAGATTCAAAGAGCTCTGGGCAAATAAACTCAAAAGAAGAAACAATAGTTTTTTTTGGGGGGGAGGGTTCATTTATTTTTGGTCAACCTGCAAATAAATCTTTTTTCTTTTTCATGTATGTGTGTATGGTGTGTGTGTGTGTGTGTGTGTGTGTGTGTGTGTGTGTGTGTGTAAGAAGACACTTAAGTATGTGCATCTGTGAAGGAATATAAGAGTGATTTCAGGAATCATCCTGGATTACTCTTCTACCTTACTGCTTATATTTTGGGGTTTCCCAGGCTCTGCCTTCCAGGGCTTCAGCTATTTCCACCTGGCATTTTTATGTGAGATCTAGGAATCTGAACTTAGATCCTTTTGCATGCATAGTAAACATTTTAACCACTGAGCCATCTTTACAGCCCCCACAAATAAATATTTCTTGAATTGAAAATGGTGATATTTTGTACAAGCAGCCAGAGACCCCCATGACTCTTGTGCCCTGCAACCTTCGCACCTCTCCCCCAGTTTTCATATTAAATCCAGAAGTACACTAGACGCCACAGAAACAAAAGGCCTTGGACCAACCTCGAGGAGCATCTCACCATCTAATACAGGACAGTGTTATCACCCAACTAAAAGACAAGCAACTCATTTTACTTTCCATTTATTCTCAAGTGATAGTCACTCCAGCTTAAGACCTCTAAAAGTCACATGCAAGCTCCATATACCTACTCCAATTGGACTTTAGTCATCACCCTCACTTTCCTGTTATAACCCCTGAAAGCTGTCATCTCCCATTCAACTCTAATCCTCCTACTCCTAGCCCTTATACCCACCCTATCTCTCCTCTTAAAGCTGTTCTGATACTTAAGCCAGACCTCATCTGCCAAACCTGATATCCAATCTTAAATGTCTCAGCTAAAACTAGACCATAAGCCCTTTCATCTCTAACCAGAGATAGGCTTAAACACCCCTAGGGCACTGCAGCAACCACATCCACAAAACAGCACCAATCAATCCTAGACTGACCCAATACCATCCCATTCATATTCAGGGAAGCAGCTGAAACAATTGCCTAAGTCTGGCAACTCTATCTGAACTCAAAAGAGTCAGAAACACATACCAAAGAAAGAAAACAAAGACCCAGCACAAAATGCCCAAGTCACATTGTAAAACCACAAAATACAACAAAAATTATGGAAAAAAATCAACCCTATAACAATAGATTCCAACTAGAATAACTTCTTGGATCTTAGCCTAGAAAGCAATAATCCAGATAATGGTTTCCAAAGCTTATTAATGTGATCAAGGAAATATGAGAGTAACTTTAAAGGAAATGAGAAGAATTCCAACAGTAGATGATTAGCTGCATATAAAATTATGAGCAGGAAAATGATAAATACCCAAATGAGATGAGAAAGACAATTGAAGAAACAAAAGTAAGCATAAAACGGTTGGAAAAAATCTCAAGCTAAGATTAAACTTGAAGTTAAAACCAACCATACCAGACCTTAAACAATACTACAAATCCATAGTAATAAAAAACAGCATGGTATTGGCTCCAAAATACAGACATAGGTCAATGGATTAGAATGTTCATACACCTACAGTCAACTGATTTTTTGACATAGGTACCAAAAAAAATTGGAAAATCATAAGTCAGTGGGATGGAGGAAGATCCCAAAAGAGTAGAGACAAAAGGACACAGGCAAATAGAACAGAGGAAGAAAATAGACACTAGACAGAAACATGTGTCTTAGTATTAACTATAAATACTTGATAGTAAACCATCATCTAAAGATTTTTTTTATATATCCTTAGATAAGAAAAGATCTCAGCATTCAACCAGCAATGGGAGGTTAATGAGGTAGAAACCACAACTGACCCCAGTGTAGAGTATTGGTGACCCTATAATGCTCAACCTAATCAATAAATCCAAATCGCTTCCCATCCAAAGGATAAGGGAACTGTGATAGTTAAGCTTGGGTGTCAACTTGACACACCTGGTATTAACTATGATAGGCTGAGACCACACCAGAAAGGATCAACTGAGACTACTTGAAAGGAGTATACACACCCTAGATCCTATCAGAACCTCCAAAGATCTCACAGGATCCTCTCAGTACTGATATAAAAAGGAGCCACCAAAGTGAAGAGATGCTTCTTGCAGCTGTGCTAGGAATCACTCTTCCTTCCAGCCGCCTGGTTTCTCTGACCCTCTAACCTTCGACTAGACTGAAGACTCTAGGAATTCTCCAGCCTTCAGCCATCACCCACTTGACTACCGAACTGAGCAACTAGCTACTGGCAGCTATGCATCAGTGAGGATATCTCAGAGAATATACTTAATGGGAATCCAGCAAGGATATCACAGGTGAAACAACTACACTCAGTGGGAATTTTAGGGGCAAGTGCTGGATAAGTGAAGTGGAGCTTCCCCACTTGTGGATCTACCCATCTAAGGGCCACTTACACTGCCACAGAGGCCTGATGCTTTATTAGTACAACCACTCTAAAGGGAACTCAGGGTTCACACATGTACAGAGACATGAGGGCAAAAGGGACAGGGTCAGATGTGTGAAGGGAGAGGAAAGAAGTGGGTGGGAGAGAAGGAAAAGGCAGCATGGATAGAAACTCATTTTATTTGTATATTTTAAAAAATTCTTAATAAAAAAGAAAATGGTGATGTTATTTACCATAAAAGGAGAACATAAAAGGAAAACAAAGGAACATTGTTTGATATGTGGGCACTGATGCCCCTGGACAAGGTGCCCTCGTGGCTGATTATTCTCTCTCTTCTTTCTGTAGACTAAGAGCTTAACTGCTTCAGACTATTTTCTCAAAGCATAATATTTTAAAAGACAATTACTGGTAGGCAAAAAGACAATAGGGTAACAACAGAAAGAAAACTGCTGAGAATCAAGTTTATCAAAAACAGAAAATTACAACTGTCAAAGAAAATTAGCCTTAAAGGGACCTGTGACTAGTCTTCGTGCGTGCGTGCGTGCGTGCGTGCGTGCGTGCGTGCGTGTGTGTGTGTGTGTGTGTGTGTGTACAAAAAGACACTTAAGTGTGTATGTTTCTGGAGGCCCAAGAGTAACATTAGGAATAATCCTGGGTTGTTCTACCTTTCTATTTTTTTTTTAAGGTTTCCCAGGCTTTGTCTTCTAGGGTCAGAATTACAGGCCACTGTAATAAATCTCATGTCCTGAGATTTTTACATGAGATCTGAAGTCAGGTATTTTTTTTTTTCTTGTGAAATAAAGACTTTAATCCCTAAGCCATCTCCCCAGCCCTTGAGACCAAACTCAGAAGAATACAGCATTCTGCTTAAACACTTGCAGCTTAGCCTATCATGTCTTCCAAAGATTCGGTCTTCTGACTCACCATATAACTCTGAGAAAAGTATTCCTCAGATTTGCCAGCTAAGTCTCTTTTCTGTGAATAAGGAGGCCACTTACATTTCTATTTGTTCATTCACTAATTCAACAAATGTTTTGCTAATCATCCATGTGTTGGCTCTGTGTTAAAGCAATAAGTATAATACAGTGATGAACAGAACAGTGGGTCCCTGCTCTGGACCTACTGTGGGAGAAATGCATGAATAAACAACTACTATATAGTATGAGAAGCTCTCTAAAGGACGTAGATATACATTTTTTTAAGTATGGAGAAGGGAAAATTGCCATCCAGTATGAACATGGTAGACACATAGGAAACGTCAGATAGGGGATTGTCATGCACAGATACAGTGATGCGTACAAGGAAGCCTGAGGCTCTCTGGGGCAGAAGCAGAAGCATCAGCTAGTAAATTATACAGAAGACAAGGTTGAAAAAGACATGAGGGCTGTTGTCTCTGCTGGAAAAATGACTATAAAGAGGCAAAGAGAGGTGATGCGATTAAATTTGAGAGATGATTCTGTGTGAGGGTATCGATGGAAAGGACTGTTGGTACCCATTTGGGTATGGAAACCAAGCTACTTGGAGATGAAAAGGATGTGAGAGATAAAAGGATGGCAGAGTTTAGGGACCGACTAGATGTAACCATGAGGAGCAGAGAGTCCTCAAAACATGCTGGTGATAGAACTGCTGGGAGAAGTCTCAATAGAATAAGGAAGTAGCTAAACTGGAGCCTTGACAAGGAAATTGTTGGAAAGACAAACACAAGGGGAAAGTTTTATGTCAGCTCAGGTCTGGAGTTATAAATTTTATGGGTGTACTTCATCTTAACTTGGTGATCAGTAGTATTCTTCCCTGAGAGTAATTCTTATCATTTCCCCTTTTCTTTTCCTTTCCTGCGAACACTGGCACACACGAATAACCCTTTGCCGTGTTCTTGCTTCACTCTAAGAGAGTCCTTTCTTCAGAACTTTGCTTTCTCTGAGCCAATTTGAACATCTCATCAAATCAATGCTAGCTGAGGATGCAGCAATGAACAGTAAACTTTTCCAACCACAAAAGGCAAGAGCCTGTTCTCACCACTACATGGTTGCCCCTCAACACCTATGAGATTGTTTGATGACCACCTCTGCTGCCAAGAAGTACCAACATCCTTGGATGTTCAGATCCTTGCAATTTCACAGGAGGCGAGAGGGGAGCAGCACTGGAGAGAGGAGGGTATGGGCGGGGAGGCGTTGCTATATTGGCAGATTATGTGTACTGATTCTCTGTGTGCTTTAAATTCTCTCTACGTTACTTACAATGCCCAAAGCAATATGCCTGTAAATCATTACTGCAGTATAGTGAGGAGACAGTATTGACAAGACAGATCTGCACATGCTCAGAACAGGTGAAGTCACAATCATGCATCATTCACATTTCGATTCATGGTTTAGTTCACAGTCACAGAATTATGAATATGGAAGGCTGACTATGTGTGCCTTTAGTGTTTCATCTCATTTTGTAAAGAGGTAGGTAGGGTCTTGATATGTTGCCTGGGCAGTTCTTGAACTCCCAACCTCATGCAATTTTCCCACTTGAGCTTCCCCAGGGATGGGCATGCAGGTCCATGTAACCATATTCAGCTTTCACTGTCTTTCTGAGACTTCTGGTATTCTAAAGAGAAAGAGTAGTTGGCCATTGAGCTGTAAATAACCCTGAACATTTAGGACCGTCTAAAGCGAGCACTGTGGGTCAAAAGTATTTAGAGCGGCTCTAAACTCCGTGAATAATTCAGGACCTTTGCATTGACTCTGAGCACCCAGCTCCCAGAGGAAGAGACACTCACACTCTGAGGTCTGTAGTGTGAGAAGGAAGTTGGCTGCACAATTCAGCAGCCCTTTTCCGGGTGCTTGATGTGTATCAGGTACTACACTTTCGAGAAGCCACATGGAGATAGACAGATATAAAGATAGCATGCATGGTGTTTGCTTCTTACATGCCCAACATGCTTTGTAATTTAAAGCAGGAAGACAAGGAATAGCACTTCTCTTCGGATCTCAGGTCTAGTGAGGAGACACTAGAAACACAGTCTGGAGCAAAGGCAGGCTGAGCTCCAGGATTATTGTAGAGACACAAAGTGTCATGAGATGGGGGAATGCAGATTAATCTATTGGCCATCTGTCTCTAGACGGATATGAAATAAAAATTTGAATTTTTTTCCTGGAGAATTTCTTTCTCACCAATGTATTTGATAAATCTTACATGAATCAATTTTATACCAATAACTAAAAAGGCACTGTGGTTATCCTATTGCTCAGAAATTCAAAGAGGCTGACCTCTTGTAAGAATCACTGTGATTTCTTAGGCTGGAGAGATGGCTCAGGGGTTAAGACTCTGCCTCACAAGCAGAAAGTCCTGAGTTCGGATCCCAGGTCCCACATAAAATTGCTGAAGTCCCACAGGAACATGGTGTCCTCTGATACACACACACACACACACACACACACACACACACACACACACACAAGCAAAATAAATAAGTAAATAGATTAAAAAAAGAATCACTGTGATTTCTTGAAACAGAGAGCATTGCTTATCATTCATTACCAGCCATTTCCTCTAACAAATCACTACAAAAACCAAAAAACTCTCCTGGAGGTCTATCAGTATCTCATGTAACAGTCAATTAGTGTTCTAACCTTCCCTGTATTCACCCCTTTCCCTGAAGGGTAAGGGGTTCCCTAAAGTTGCTGCAAATTGCCTTTAAGTGCAGCTCTTCCAGGAGGCCAGGCAACCTTTCACAGTCTTGGGACATATGGACAGACTCTGCTCCAGTCTCTACATTGCCATTGACAGCCTGGGATCAGTGCCAAGCATAACCCTCACAGACACAGAACTGACAGAACTGTGCTTCTGATAATATTTATAAAGATGAGAATCAGGGAGGGAGGCAGGGAGGGAGGGAGGGAGGGAGAGAGAGAGAGAGAGAGAGAGAGAGAGAGAGAGAGAGAGAGAGAGAGAAAGAGAGAGAGAGAGAGAGAGAGAGAGAGAGAGAGAGAGGTCACTGTGTATTCCTGCGGAGGACCAAGGGTGACTTTGGGAATCATCCTGGATTGCTTCTACCTCCTTTTTGCTTCACTCAGATTTCCTAGGCTGGAAACCAGGGCTGGAAATGCAGGTCCTTGCCATTTCTGCCTGGTATTTTCACATGGGGCCTGGGGTCCGAACTTAGGACCTTGTACTTGTGAAGCATCTTAACCCCTGAGCCATCTCTCCAGCCCACACCAAGGCATTTACATACTATACAACAGTGCTTAATGCTACTCAACATTTATGACTTTGATGATTTTGTAGTTCAATGACTTAGAAAGAAGCCATCAGGAGTCAGATGGTGTCATATATGATTTGGCCTTGCTTAATGTGTCTGTGGCTCATCTGCAAGCTAAAGGAATCAAATTAGAAAGATCGCTAAGGTCTTTTTAGTCATTAAAAACCATTCTGTGGAAAGAATGAGAGCAATCCAGCAATGGAAGAGAAAGTCACCATAGCTTGAAGCCTCATGGGAGACACAGCTCTCAGAGACTGGGAACAAAAGTTTCTGATTTGGTAAAAAACTAAACCAAGTGAACTCTACTGTCATCTTGTTAGCTCTGGAAAACATAAAACAAGAATGAAGTCAATTTCATAGTAAAAGAGAGGGAGGAAACGCCACCCTGTGGGTACAGCATATGTTGATGTTGTGAGAATAGGACAATAGCAGGTGTATCGAGTAACAGTGTTGCCAGCCAGTGAGGCTGTTTGTATTGGGCTGGGTTGATGGGTGGCATTGGCAACTTTGCAAACAATCCTTGGCAACAAAATGATAGGTCTGCATGCCACCAGTCACTCTGAACAGAACAAGCAGGGTTTCCTGACGCATGGCTTTCTGGTGGACTCAGAAAAATTGAGGGAGGAAAGAGTGAGGCCAGGACTACTTTATTTGGGCTGTCTACATGCTCTTACAGCAGGGTAGCCCACAGCTCTATCTTTTCTTAGGCACATGTATCAAAACAGAAGGGAATGAAAACAATCACTTTTACATTTACATACAGAATTGGGCTTCCCTCTTTCCATGTATTTTAATTTCTTTAAGCTTCAGAGGGGCCATGTGAGTGGAGAGTGGGAACGTGGATCTTTCTTTGAGAAGAGCCAAGGTTTAGCAAGGTCCGTCCAGTCCTATAGAACAGCTTTGGATATCTGCAAATGCTTCTGTCACAGAGGGCTAGAAGAATGTGATTTCAGTCGTGTATTTGGTTACATTCTGGAAAAGGCAGAGGAACAGAACAACACAGTAAAATTTCAGAAAGCTATATTTTTAAAAAGGAAGCAATAATAGTCCTGAATTGTAACAGGTTTAAAAGTTGAACTAGAGGTTGAATTAGTAACACCCAGTCTAGTCTATCTGAGAAATAATAAAGAATGCATGAATTGTAACGAACCAAACTGATTTAAGGTGAGACTCAGCCATGCCATTTTGGAAGTGTGGGTAAAATAGCTTAGGCAACTGGAAAGGAGGAGAGAACTCCATATTCCTCAAGAAAGAAAGTTAGGTATTTGAAACACAACTTACATATATCAAAAGATAAGGATCTTTCTATACAGATTTTATTGAAATAATTTAGACTGATAAAGAATTTAGGAAAAATGTCAAAATCTTGGTTAAAGCTATCTGCTAAGGTACTATGTTTTAAATTTTTATATACTTTATCTCATTTAATATTTTATCTTAATGGATGTCAAAAGTACAACTTTATAAATGGGAAAACTTTAAAAATATCTCCTCCAAGATTTCATGGTTAGTACGAAATTCATTAGATCTAAGTTCCAAGTAGGTTCTTTTAGGAAATTACTATGTTTCAGAAATAATATAACTACACTTTATAATTATATTTAGTCACTGGGTACATGAAAAATTATGAAATAAAGAAATATGTTAAAATCCTTTCTAATAATTGGAAGAAGACTGAAATCCATGAGATGTAATTTACCTCACTTGTCTTAATGATCGGAACTTTTAGAATCTGAAGGGTTGGGTTTGTGGTTGTGAGATGGCTCACATCTGCCATCAAGAGCCAGTGGACTAATACAGAAGGATTGCTGTGAGTTTGAGGCCATCCTGAGCTACACAGGGAGTTCTAGGCCAGCCTGGGATATAGAGTGAGACTCTGTTACAAACCAACAAGCAAGCAAGCGAGCAAGCAAGCAAACAAACAAATAAAGTAAAAGAATTAGACTTCAGAGACTGGCCAGGATGTCATGAGTTTGAAACCGGCCTGATTACACACAGAGGGATTGACTTAAAAAAAAAAAAAAAAAAGATCTTGAGGAAACCTTTGAACTCTTTAAGCCACTATTCATACCTTCCATTCTGTCTATCTATGAAATAGCAACGCTGGATGTCATGCTGAGCATCCCAGAAACAGAGATACACAGGTGTGGCTCTTTGTCCTCTAAGTTTACCTTCACTTACTCTATTCTGTTAGCTCAAAGTCACTTTCTTCTCCCTTTTAGGTGTCCACTCTGCGATAGTTTAGCTCTTAAATTCCCTCAAAGGCCCATGTGGCAAAGTCCTAGATGATGGTGCCAGCAGGAGGCCGTGCCACCCTGAAGAAGTTGGGCTTAATAGGAAGAGGTTGGGTCACCCAGAGAGCGGCCTTGGAAACCGGGACCCAGTTCTTGTCCTCTTTAGTTTTCCTGTTGCACAGTTAAAAGACTCTGTCGTGTGCTATCCACATGATGTACCATGTTGCCACAGGCCTAGAGAAACAGGCCAACTGACTGTGAACACTAAGACCATTAGCCAAAAGAAAGCTTGGTTCTCGGTACTGATGATCTTGAGTATCTATCACAGTCATGGAAAGATGACTAACGTCATCTCTCCAGACAGGCGGATACTTTGGGTATGTGCAGAAGGACACAGGAAACATGAACAGTTCTGAGAAAAGACCTTAACGTTTGTGACTCCGAGTGTTGCTGTATCCCCTGCCGGCTGTGACCCCGTCGCCGGCCCACCCATTCACCTTGAGCCCCCCCATCTCCCCTCCCCCCGCCCCCCGCTGGCCCAGAGGGGATACGGCAACATCAGAGGACCCTAGTGATTCTCCCTACCAAGAGCCACACTCTCCCTCGATGCTGACTAAGGCAAATCCCTCCGGTTGACAGTCTCCGCCCAAGGTTTTTCTGTGTCTCCTTTTGCCTGCCCCAATGTCCATTTTCCTTCCCCACAACTCTCCCACTGTGCTTTCTTGTTCCATTTTTACTGTCTCAGCTAAGTGCCCCTCCACCTCCTTGAAGAGTCATATTTGAATTTTCTCTCCTTTTTGTTTTCTTTTTGATTTTTTTCTTACTTTCCCTTCTTTTCCTTCCCAGATCTTGTCATTACAATCAACTGACCATCACCTGCTGTGAATAATTTCTCAGTGAAGGAAAATGGTAAACAAGACTTTGAAAGGAACAAAAAAGATCATTGGGTCTAATTTTATATGAATCTTGCCTTGTTTTAAAAATATTTGTAACTGTAAGTCTAGGGAGATGACTCAGGGGTTAAAACCTTTGACAAAAACAAAAGAACCAGGGGCTGGAGAGGTGGCTCAGGGATTAAGCCTCCGCCTTACAGGCGGAAGGTCCTGAGTTCGGATCCCAGATCTCACGTATAGACGCCAGGCGGAAGCGGGGGCTGCCTGCGCTTCTGGTCCTGGTAGGGCGGAGCCTGTGAATCCCGGGGCAGAAGGAGGTGGAGGCGTCCATGGTGGTTCGCGAATTCGTCTGTGGTTCTACACGTACACACGCGCACATGCGCACAGTTGAATAAATAAAAAAACAAAAACAAAAACAAAAGAACCTGGAACCTGAGTTTGGATCCCCAGATCCCATGTAAAAACACCAGGAGGAAATGGAGGTAGCCTGTAAATCCAGCCCTGGAAGGCAGAGCCTGGGAAACCCAAGAGCAGAGTAATAAGGAGGTAGAGTAATCCAGAGTGAATTCCAGTGTTACCCTTGGGCCTCCACAGGCACACTTAGTGCCCTCTGGTACAGATCACACACACACACACACACACACACACACACACACTCGCAAATGTGCAAAAAAGACAGTAAATTATGAGAAGCAGATAGATACACACTGATATTTGTCCACTGGAATGCAAAAAAAAACACACCCCAAAACAAAAAAACTTCATCTAATGGAATATAACCCATTATTATCATGTGAATGATGATTGGCTTTGTCTCAATTGTACAGTCACTTCTATAAGCTGACATTCCAGATTGCTTACATGAGCGCATACTTTGTAGGCGCGTTATGCATTAAGAATAGAACTATTTCACCATGGATGGATGAGTTAAGTAGAATCTTTGATGCTGCTATGATTTGAGTGTGTCCCTTGAAGTTTCATGTGCTGGTACGGGAAGTCTGGCCCTCAGCATGGCAGTATGAGGACATAGAATCCTTTAGTGAAGTGGTCTGGTGGAAAGCAACAAGATCAAGATCAACCTTTTAAAGGATCCCTTACTATTTTGAATCTGTATACTTATCTCCATCCCAATGATTCTTTTCAGCACAAGTTATCATCATCTTTATATTACTGCAACACCCCCCAACTTTCTCTAGTCCCTCTTATGCCATCTTTTCTACAGACAAGATACTTTTTCTAGCATGTGACTCTGAACATGTTACTCAGTTTTATAAGCTCTCCTTTGAGATGCCCACCCTCCAAAGAGATCAACACCGGTTTTGCAGGACAGGATTCCTTCCCTTGAGGCTGTCATTA
This sequence comes from Typhlomys cinereus, assembly GCA_023101885.1. NCBI lineage: Eukaryota > Metazoa > Chordata > Mammalia > Rodentia > Platacanthomyidae > Typhlomys > Typhlomys cinereus. The sequence continues at coordinate 1,562,003 of JALPQD010000354.1, read as the reverse complement.
AGAAAAGCATCTGTGGGTGTCAGTAAGATGGCTCAGTGGGTTAGGAGACTGCTCACAAACCTGACGACCTGAGTTCAATTCCCCAGAAGCCCACAGAGTAGAGAAGTGACTTCCAAAAATTGTCCCTTAATCTTTACTCCTGCACCATGGCATGTATGTGATCTCTTGTAAACAAACAAACCATTTCTTTTAAAAATAAAGCAGCCCTGTCCCTCCTCAGTCTCGCACATCTTGCCATGTAGTCTCTTCTGTGCATGCTCCCACATGGTAAGGTTATACAACATGAGTTCTTGGCAGAGCTATGTAGATGCTGGTGCTGTGCTCTTGAATCTCTAGAAGCTACAAAAACCTCTTTTCTTAGAGCCATTGACCTCAGATATTTTATTATAGTAACATAATAAAGACTGGTAGGGACATTAGTTTCATGAATGGAGTCTTTTTACCTTTTAAAGGATCCCTTACTATTTTGAATCTGTATACTTATCTCCATCCCAATGATTCTTTTCAGCATAAGTTATCATCATCTTTATATTACTGCAACGCCCCCAACTTTCTCTAGTCCCTCTCATGCCATCTTTTCTACAGACAAGATACTTTTTCTAGCATGTGACTCTGAACATGTTACTCAGTTTTATAAGCTCTCCTTTGAGAACAAAGTGTGACACTTGTGGCAATATAGCAAGCAGACTTATTCCAGTTTTTTGAGTTTATTGCTCTCCCTTTCTCTCTGAACTAAGCACTTGGTCCCTTCTATATCAATATACTACGTCTCTCTTCATTCTGTTCTCCCTTGTTCTTCTTCAAAAATACATATTATGATGTATATGTATGACGCATGTGTGTGGGAACATATGCTGTGGCACTCATGCGGAGGTCAGAGACAATTTCATGGAGTTGATTCTCTCCTTCCACCTTCATATAGATTCCAGGAATCAAACTTAGATCATCAGGCTTGTAAACACAGCAAGTGCCTTTATTCACTGAGGCATTTTGCTGGCCCCCTTGCTGGATTTTAGGGCTCATCAATGTCTTTCAAAAAACCTGGCTGCAGCTATAATCTAAATGAGATTCTGTACACGTATTCTCCTCTAGTAGTGTGTACTCAACATGACCTGGCAATAGCACATTTGAATTAACTGTTACTTCTTTAGGTTCTGTGTTTGTAATCTTTCCTTTTTTCTTTTCCGCTGAGACAAAGCCTTACTGTAGTCCAGACTAGTCTCAATCTCACAGCAGTCCTTCTGCCTTAGCTTTCCGAGGGCTGGGATTCCACATACACAACACTATGCCTGGCAATGCTTCTTTCTTCACAAACAAGATCCTTGGGCTAGGAAGATGACTTAGGAATTAAGGCCTTTGCCTTACAAGCAAAAGATCTGAGTTTGGACCCCCAGATCATGTAAAAATACCAGGCAGAAATGGTGGCAAGTCATACTTCTAGCTCCTGGAAAGTGGAGATTGAGGAACCCCACACCAAAGCAATAAGAAGGTAGAGCAATCCAGCACGTATATGACAGGCACATATACTCCATATACTCAAGTGCTTTGTTGTACACACACACACACACACACACACAGGATTCCAACTTTATCATTTGGCATTAAAAGAAGGAAATTATAGAACATGCAAGAGGTGGACGAATGGTGAACACATTTTGCAGCATTCATTAAAAGATAGATAATGTCAACTACACATGCTATGAGGTGAAGACAGTAAAGACAGAAGTTGGAATAGCAGTCGCTGGATTCCAGGGGAGGGGAAGCAGAGCTCAGAGTTATGGTTCCTCGGTTGGGAAACCAAATCTTGCTGATGGGTGGTGATGACAGAACACTGTATAGATGAGCTGGCTGCCAGTGACATCCCCAGAAAAATGCTGACAACTGCACGGTTATGTGCTACAGCTATTTATCACAGTCAAAAATCTGGGGGGGGGGATCCTCTTTTACCCTGAAGTTGCAGTACTTGGCAGCTACTGACAAGAGCTGGGGCGGATCAGGGTGTGCAGGATGGTGCTGCTGGTGCAGGTACCAACAAGGAAAATCATCCAAACGCCAAGTGACGCAGGAGAAACTCATCATGAAAAGCTAAGCATGTAAAGTCCCTATACTGAAACTCTTCTCTGCTCAGCCACGTGCAGCCTCTGCAGGGTGCCACTAAGAACACTGATTTTAGCAGAATCTTTTTTTAACATTTTATTGTTATTATTATTATTTCTGTTCATACAACTTAACAGGTACACCGGTCCCCTCCCTCCTTCTACCTCCCCCTACCTCCCTGCTCCCCCCTCCTCTCTCCCCTCCCTCCCCATCCCCCAGTGCCTCCCCACCCCGCCAATCCCCGGAGCATCCTTTAATGTGCATTTAGCAGAATTTTTAAGAAAAATGCTCTCCTCTAAAATTTTCCTCCCTCTCAAGGAGAGAAGCAGGCCTGGGCCCTGGAGTCAGAATAGATGATTCTTTCTGCTTTGGCCTCATCTGGAATTCGGGAGTAACCGCAATAAGCACTGACTTCAGAAAGTCATGAGGTTAAATATGCCAAGTCCTGAACAGTGTGGCCAGCGGTGTGAGGCACAGGGCCTGGTAGTTCTTTTTCTTCACACTCAAGCCCTGTCCCGTGTGCATGTATGCTCTGGGGACTCCTGGGGTCCCATAGACTTACCAGGGGTCTGAGAGGTAAGGGTTACTTTCATAATAGTAAGACAGGATCTCCCTCTTTCATTCCCATCCTCTGGTAGGTAGAGGGATTGCCTAGTGGCCGGGCACTCTATGCAGTTGATTTAAAATAGACAGAAGCAGTGGCAAACATCAGTGTCTGTTAAACCCACATCCAGCAGATTTCAAAACATTTCTGTGCCCAATGTTGCTATTTTTGAAAAAAAAAAATTCTGAAGGTTTGTGAACTATGGTGTGTGTGTGGGTGTGTGTGTGTGTGTGTGTGTGTGTGTATGATACATAAGAGGGCACTTGAGTGTGTGTGTCTGTGGAGGCCCAAGTGTGACTTTGAGAATCATCCTGGCTTGCTCTGCCTCCTTATTGCTTCGCTCTGGAGTTCCCCAGGCTCCACCTTCGAGGGTCAGAAGTGTAGATCACTGCCATTTCCACAGAGTATTGTTCTTTTTCTTTTGCTTGGGAGTCAAAGGTTTTTAACCCCTGAGCCATCTCTCCAGCCCCTGGTTCTTTTTTCTTTAAAGAAAATGTTGTTGTGGTGTATAGGTTTATTATTTTCAAATTATAATAACATTGAAAAAGATTCTCAGTTTGGGTGTTGGGGATTGATTCAGTGGGTAAAGTGTTTGCTATGCAGGTGTGAGAGCCCATGGTAGCATGTGAATGCAATATAGCACTCCTATGGGGAGATGGCAGGTGGAGACAGGAGAACCCCTGTGGGCCATGAAGTGTGGCCTACATATCAGCAAATGAGAGACCCTACCTCAAACGAGGTGGAATGCAAGGACCCACACCTGAGCTTGTCTTCTGACCTCCACATGCGCACCCTGGCCCACATTCACATGCAAATACACTAATATGCGCATGCACACACGTGTGTACACACACACACACTTACTTTACAAAAGGGGCAGCAGGGCAATAATTCATTGGTAAAAAATGTTTGTACCAAACCTGAGGACCCGAGTTGGTTTCCTGGATCCCACGTGATGGCAGGAGAGAACTGACTCTTTTTTTGAGACTTAAGGTAGAGTTTATTAGAGGAGAAGAACAGAGCTCATGGAATCCAGATGTGGAGCACCATGAGGGGTTAGGATACCCTGGGCATTCAGCAAGACTGCAAGCAAAAAAAAAAAAAAAGGGAGAGAAACCCTTCCCCAGCAGTTCCTAAGTTTAAATCAAATTTAGTAAATACAGAAGACATAACTCAGAAAAGAAATTCCTTTGAGGGTCCTCAATTTTTTTTTGTCTCAAGACCAAATGTTAAGAGAAACTCCTATCCTATGCTACGCTCTGCTATATGTCAATCTTTCCAGGTAGATAGGGAGTTTCTGCAATGAGTCATCTATTTCCCCTTTTTCTTTCTCTTCTTTCCTCTCTCGTCCTTCTTTAATTCCTCCCAGGTATCTATTGGCAATCTTTCTACACAGCATTATAAATACATGAAGAGAAGGAAGCTGACATGCTCAGTACACATTGTATACTGCTTAATTTTTATCCACTTTTCCTGCTCTAACTCTAACTTAGGTTGTGTGAGTATCTCTATCATACATTCAGGAGAAGCTCAGTTGTTCAACGACATACACAAGCAGGTAGCTAATAAGGGACACAGGACTCACCTCTCACTGGTCTGATTTCAGAGACCAAAGTGTCAGTCACGCTGACAGTATAGGAGAAATAGAGATGCTCAGAAAACCAAGTGGACAACATGAATGATTTACAAAACACACTTCCATTAGTAGTTAGCAAGTGCCCAGCCTGCTATTCACAGTCAGAGGTCTGGGGTCTTGGACTATTCTGGGATGGTCACGGTGTCACTTAGGACAGCTCTTACTTGGTTGAGCACAGAGCATTTTCCCCTTAGACTAATGTTTATAGAGGTCTTTCCTAAAAGGGAGGGAATGAAAAGGAGGTGCCTCTTAACATCTCCAAATCAGGAGCTAAGAAGACCCTGATCTTTTTTTCTTTCTTTAAAAAATATTATTTTTTTTAGTTTTGTACATAAGAATAGAGTAAATTTATGATATTTTCACCCTTTAATTCCCAATCCCATTACCTCTCTTCTTTCCCTTCATGTCCCCGGCCAGATTACTTCCTATTTTCAAGTGTTTTCACTTGTGTGGCCCACTGGGTGTCATCTGGTTTTTCTTTGATGACATGTGCCTGGATACTTGCTGGAAGTATCACAGACCAGTGGGTGTACCATGTAAGAGAGCATCTTCCTTTTCTTCCCTCAGCATTAGTCCTCATCGGTCTCTCAGGCAGGTGTGGTGCCTCGCAGAGCTTTCCCTTCCATGGTGAGATGCTGATAAGACAATTCCCGGGTAGAAGACACAAATCTTTAAGTGAGACATTTTAAAAGCAAAACAGCAATATTGTAAAATTTGGAGAAATAGAGAAGAAAAGAATTATACTACTCCAGAATTTCTTTTACCATCCCTTCTGCAATATTTCTATTTCAAAGAAATGTAAGCACATCAACTTATGTACCTGAGAACCCATCCCTCAGTCTTCTCACTGGTACGTCACATACATTCCATTGTCTTTTTTTTTTCTCAGTAGTAGCATTTACTCTATATTTGGCTCTCAGCTACAGTTAATTATTTTTATTTGAAATAGCCATAAAGGCCTCAATGAATACTGAATTAGTAACTACTGAACCATTGTTCCTAAGGGAAATACATAGCTAGGTTTCTGTAAGTCTCTGGTCATGATATGTTCAATGTTTTCTTCATGCTCAAAAATTGTTTCAATTTAAAGACCATATATGTATATATATGATTCATGGTTCAATACCTCATGTCTAAATGAAGCTTATTTTATATATTTATGTTTTCAAAACCACATGTTATGATTTTGACGTGATTTATCTAGTCAAAACTCACATACAGGTTTAGTTAAGAAAGTGCAGAAGGCCCCAAGAAAGGTGGATTCATTTCTCGAGGGACTGGATCGGTTCTCACAGCAGTCTGTCAGCTCTAACGCATGGCCTACTACACTGCCATTATCCCTTTGCTCTTCCGTGAGTGCTGCTTGCTCTCCCGCCGTCCTGCCACGCAGGGCATGTGTGCCTTTCATCAGAAGGCAAGCAGATGCTAGCTCTAGTGCCTTGGACTTTTGGAATTTTACGCTAAAAGAATTTTTCCTCTTTATAAATTATTCAGACCCAGGTACTCTGTTAGAGCAACAGAAATGGAGCAAGACACTATGTCACACTATGCCTCCTCGCACTTAGGAACACTAGGCAGCGCGTCAGCCCTATGCTTGGGGAACGACTTAAACAAAGAAGCAGGGCACTAAGTTCACATCAAGGAACATTTGCGGGTGACAGGAAAGGAGAAACAGGAATGTAGCGCTTCAGTTACTCAGGAGGGGTTTGGTAGTTGAGTTGAGCCCTAGGCAAACCTGTAGGAGATTGTCTGATTGACAGAGAAGGCCTGGTCCATGGTGGGTGGGACTAGTACCAGGTCAGATGAAGAGGACAGAGAGGAAGGAAGAGAGAAGGAAGGTGGCATCCTTCTGTATACTTGGCCACACATGTGACCTGGCAAGTGAGGTTGTCCCTCTCTCAGCAGTCGTGTGGACATGGTGTGGCCAGTTCCCTCAGCCCCAAGTTGATCAAGGAACTGCAACCAAGATTTGTAAACCAAAATAAAACACTTTGTTCCCTTAAGCCCTTTTGTTATGAATATATTGGCGACATGTAGAGTAACTGGGACAGAGACATAGCTTCAAAACAACAAAGTGGAAGAGCCCTCAAGGATGATATCCTGAGAAGCATACCCACACATGTGCACACCCCCACACTCCCAAACATACATACACACATGTACTACCCCATACACACAAACACATGAGGATGGGAAAAAATTGGGGGCTGACTATACCACACTTATTTAATTTGCCTGTCAAGTTCACAAGCAATTTCCCCAGCTCTGTGCTCACTAATAGCTTCAACTTTGCCAGTTTAGCCAAAGAAACAGATGATAACTTTGGAGCGGGGCTCTTGCCCTTTGGCTCTTTGCCTTTTTGCACATTCTTTCAGCATTGCGAATGCAACAGCAGTGGTAGTGAAACATGGAGAGAGGGTTGCTCTAAAGCTTTTAGAAACTCAGCGACGTTCTTCTATTTAAAAATCATTCTGTGGCTTTTTAACTAGTTGTCAGGAAAAGATATATAGCAAAGCAGTTCACCTCTAATGAAACCCTTTATCAAAGATGCAAGACTCTGGGCTGGAGAGATGGCTCAGGGTTAAGACTCTGTCTTGCAAGCAGAAGGTCCTAAGTTTGGATCTTAGGTCCCATGTAAAAACACCAGGCAGAAACGGTGGCGGCCTAAACTTCTGGCCTTGGTGGGCGGAGTCTGGGAAATCCCAGAGCAAAGCAAGAAGGAGGTAGAAGTAATCAAGGATGATTCCTGAAGTCATTCTTGGTCCACAGGGACACTAAGTGCCCCCACCACCACAATATTAAAAAATATTTTAAAAAGATGCAAGACTCAATGGAAAACAATCTTAGGCAGAGGGTGTGGTTTAGTTGTAGGACATTTGTCTGGCATGCACACACACACTCCTTACCAATATGGATAGCTTCCATCTTTTTCCTGCTCCCTTCCTCTCTCCTCCCTTTTTCTGATAGGGTTTCATGCATCCTAAGCTGTCCTCATTATGCAGAAGAGGTTACACAGTGAACGTCTGATCCTCCTGCTTCACTTTCCTGAGTGCTGGGGTTATAGGTATGCACAGCCACATCGATTCATCCGGTGTTGGGAATTGAACCCAAAACTTTGTGCCTGTGAGGCACATGCTCTACCAACTGAGCTACATCCCCAGCCCTCTTCTTTCTTTCTGAGATGGGGGTGTATGTCTCTTTATGCTCCCCAGGACAGCCTCTAACTGAAAGGCACAAGGGATCCCCTGGCCTCTGCCTTCCTGAGTGACTGGAATATAAGTGACCTCTGGTCACAGGAGAGCAGGCAATGCGGAGCTGGTACACTCACTGTGGTATGCAGAATCCTAACTGAGGAAATCATTGCAGAAAACCTGCAAGCTATGTGGTCATGCTTTCTCTCCAAGAAGCCTAACTTGGCCTCACGTTCTCAGAGAATACTTCAGGACAAGATTGAGACATAGCTTTAAAAATTAGCATGAGAAATAAAAAACAAATGTTGCTTTTTTTTTTTCACAGACTGACAGATGGAAGGGATTCTACTCAAAAAATGGCCAGAAAAGGAAGGATGGGGGTAGGGAGGACCTAGCAAAGCACATTTGTCTGAGTTGGCCGTGGAGCCCTGACAGCTGCACTGTCAGGTGGAGTAGTTCCCAGGAGTCTCTGCGCCCAGCAAGACGAAAGGACCCATAATTTAGGTGCAGACGCAGCAAAAGGAAAGAGCTAGAGGTATGCTGCATGTTTCTTCTTCACATGCATCTGCATTCACAGTTGTTGTGGTACCCGGGTAATTGACGAGTAATTAGAAACTGCTTAATCTGGCTTTCATCAAGAGATTATTTTCTCTGGAAAATGCAATCCTAGCTCTGTGTGTTGCTGAGCTTTATCTTGCTAGTCTCAATTATCCATGGTTATCCACGCCTGCAGACAGTCTAATGTGTCCATTAGGGATGGGGCCTGCCAGCAACAAAAAATGCAGGCACAGAGCCTCGGGGTGATAGTGGAGTCACTTTGCAAATTGATCCCTCTTTATTGATAGCAACCATGACAGGTCCTTTTAACTCTAACATAGAACATTTCTCAGCCTGGGTCCTAGGGCCACTCCGTCCAGTGCAAGGTAAAAGATGCTGTCCTGGCCGGGCCTTCTTAGCTGCCGCCTCCTTGGCTAGCCCACTCTATCTATCTCCTTTTTCTGGTTCTCCATCTTCTGGTAGTTCTTCATTTCTTCTCCTCCAGCAGCTCCATTTTTTCATTTCTCTAACCATTTTGAATCCAGAATTTCACTGACTGGTCCTCTTAGAACTGCTCAGTCCTATCCTGATCCTCACCCCCCTCCCAGTCCAGGACATCACAATAAAAACCAGCACGCTGGAGACAATCACCATCTGTCAGCAAAAAGTCCTGCATTGTTTGTCCTGAAGATTTTTAAACAATTCAAGTTGCAGCAACTGAGCAGTCTCTTAGGGCTGCCCTGCAACACACAATTGGTTTTTTTTTTTCTTTCAGGAAGACCTTAGCACCACTCTGCCACAGGACAAGGATTGTTACTAGATGCAATCACTGCATAACACTGAAAATTGTTAAGATTAGACAGCACATTTGGGCCCACATTTATAATCCCAGCATGTGGGAGGACAGGCAGAAGTTCAAGGTCATCGCTAGGTACAGGGTGCGTTTGAACATAGTTGAGCTACATGAGATCCTGTTTCAAAGTAAAAAATGAAATGACAGCAACACAAAAGAATAGATATGTCTTCTCTGTTTGATGATTGCACAAATGAAGAAGGACATGAGAAAAACCAGACTGACAAAATAAACGAGCAGAAGAAAACAGAAGCTCTCTTCTGCAGTTTTTAAAACTTACTCATTTATATGAGTGCAATGATTTTTTTTCTTTGATGCTATCTGAAAGTTCAGATACTAAAATCTATCGGCCAACTTGCTATTTGGGAATCATGAACAAGATGATTTTCAAAAACTCGCAATTTCATACAAAAATGATTTTTACCAAGTCTGACTGTCTTATTGATGGATTTATGGGTCTTCATTTTCTTCTAATACTTTTAACTGTTTAAGTCAGCATAAATGGGGCTCATGATGGCATTTCATACAACATGTCATTTTACTTTGTTCTTGTTCACCCTGCCCCAAGTCTCCTAGGCCTCTCTGGTTAGTTCCCTACCTCTTTCCAAATAGTCTTCATCTTTTTATTTAACACAGTATTTGTGTGTCATGGAGCTTTAACACAAGTTAAGGGACAATAGAAAGTTGTGAGTGAGGGATAAAAAGAGTCACTCAGAGCAAAACTCATAAATCCATTCAGATGAATTGGTGAATTTCGCTGAAGAGCAGGAAAAACAATGAATATAATATGCTACTGTTGCAGTTAATCTGCATGGTTGCTGATAAAACCACCATCAAACAACTTATGGGAATAAGGTTTATTTTCTCTTACCATTGTCTGGTTACAGGTCTTAGTCCAGCTTGGTAGGAGAGCATGCACCATCACTAAAGGCAGAGGGAACTGGCACCATATTTATGTCACAGTTGAGAGAAGGATGATCCTCACTTGCTAGACCAGCATATCTGGCCAAGTATATGGAAGGATTCCTCCTTTTTCAAACAGCTCTCTCTATTTTATTCACCTGCCTGGGGACTAGTCCCACCCCCATAGGCTGGGCCTTCCCCATCCACTAGATAATCTCCTACAAATTCACTCTGGGTTTAACTCAACCACTAATTCTCAACAAATATATCTAGAGCGATCAAATGGAGGATTTGCAGCTCTGATCATGTCTGATGGAAACTTTTGACTACAGCCAACCACAGGCCAAGCGAAGGACAGTCACGATGGCCCAAAGACCGGCTCATCTGATTAGGACTATTTCTTACTAGAAAGAAGGCCCTGGGAAAACTGGAAAGTCACCGAACATTTTATCTCACTAGGTGTCACTGCGGGAGAAATTCAAACATGGCAGCACCCCCCAGAGGTCAGAGCTCCACTAGAGCCGTGGGGAAGTGCTGGAACAAAACCTGATGGTAGCCAGGTTGCCTTAGAAAGTACCACTGTCCCATGTGATGTTTGTGACTACACTGCCATAGTTAGAAAGATCATTTGGAGTCATCACAGTTTCTTCATGTGCTGCAAATGGCTGTAAAAAAAAAAAAAAGCTTCACAAAGCAAGGGCAAACTGAACCTGTGTTAAGGGTGGGGTGTGTGTGTGTGTGTGTGTGCGTGTGTGTGTGTGTGTGAGACACAGAGAGGTATGCTGTATGCATATGTGGCATGTGTGGTGAATGTGGTATACAAGTGTGTGTGTGAGGAACAGTCTGTATGTAGGTGTGTGAGAGAATGCATATGTGTAGTGTGTGTGTATTGTCTGAGTGTGTGGCATTTGTACACCTGTGGTGGCGGTGGTGGCGTGAGAGAGAATCTTCTGCTGAGTGTAAAAAGCAACAGAAGTCCGAGTACCCAATGCTGTCTATACTGGAGTTCTCTGAGTTACTCATCTGAGACTAGATGAGACCCTCTCATTCATGTGGCTGTCTGCGTGATTCTCAGCCAGCAGTGCTGTGAAGAGCACAGCACAGCCTTACTCATACTTGAGAAGAACCATCCCAGGACAGCAAGTGCTGCTCTGGCTTCCACCCAGTACAAAGTTCACTACTGTCTCCCTCTGCCCCGAAACACACTTTTCAATAAAGGAATGATTATGGAACACCAGGCACGAGGCGTAAACTGGTTAAATAAAGTCACTACTAAACATTCACTGAATTTTACAGCTTAGAAGAGCTCTTTTTTCTACATATCTGTCTGTCTGCCTGCTTATCTATTTATCTGTCTGTCTGTCTATCATCTGTCATCTATCCACACCTAAGGTTTCTGACTCAGCCAACCACTGGCCCCTGTTTAATACTTCATTACTCTCTTTGAGGAATCTATCTCTGTAAATAAACAATTCAGTGAAAAGACCTTTTTTTACAGTTTTACACCACAGCACTACTTAATCCCTTCCCATATTCACTTTTCTCCTTAATAGTTACTCAGCTATTGCCTGTGTCCCTCTGTTGGCATAAGATAAGCCCCACGAGGGTGAGAATTTTGTTTTTCCCCCTCTGCTATGTGTCTGTCGTGTGGTCCTCTGAGAAGCCATCTTGACCTTTGTCCCATCTGTCTGGGATAAAAACTCCTGAGGCTGGGAGGTTCCTGAAACTGACAAGCCTGGGAGGGAGAGAGGCTTCCTCCAGGATGACAAATAACAGCTGGGGAGGAGCCTGTCCTGCCAATCAAGCAGATAGAAGGGGAACTGCTCAGCAGTCAGAGGCAGGCTGAAGGAGACTCCCAAGCAGTGAAGAAGTCTCAAAGACATTGCTAGCAGTTCAGTTAGAGTAAGACTCCAGATCAGGAGAGAGAGAAAGCGAGAGAGAGAGAGAGAGAGAGAGAGAGAGCCATCTAGGCAGCCACAGGGAAGCTGTCAGCCATGCTGTGGTGAGCGCTGCCTGTGAATCATCCCCACTCCTGTCAGTAGCCCTCACCCCTCGCCCAATAAACATATTGGTCCATCGCTAATTTGGTCCATTGTAGAACTCCTGTCTGGGGTGGGAAGATGGTTGTGTGTGGCATCTCCCCAGAAAAAGTAATTTACACAACAGTGTCTGGTTTCTAAAATACACAGTAAATACTCAAGAAATGTTTGTTGATGAAGCAACTGAAAAGTGCCAGCCTTCCTCTACACTGACAGTTCCCCCGGTTCACCTCTCTTCATGACTTTTCCCTACTCACCCTGGGCAGAGGAGAGCAGCCCTTGATTCCCCAGGGCTGTTCCTGCTGGCTGCATCTTTGCGCAGCATCAGTCTAGAACCATGATCTCTGACAGCACAGTCCTGTCCAGCTCTGCGCTTTCATCCTGCCGTGCTGACCTACCACAGGACACCCCACTATTAGACTTACCTGTGTGTTGTACAGTCCACAGCAGAACTAGAAAAAGATCTTTCATTCATGCTACATTAGAGAAATAACTTTACGGTGGTCCTCAAAGCTCAAACTCCATGGAATCCAAAAGGGAGAGTGGGGTTAAGGGTAGTGCTCAATTCAAAAGCCACACGCATCATCCACTGTCTGAGACTTCTGTCTCTGCTGTAATGAGAAGAGAGCAGTGCCTATTTTATGTGTAAGGACTGTATTGTAAGTGCAGTAATATATGTAAGAGCTCCGAAGGGATCTACAAGCAGGACAAAGTGCTTAATAAATATTGGCTTGGGGGCTGGAGAGGTGGCTCAGGTGTTAAGCCTCTGCCTTGCAGGTGGAAGGTCCTGAGTTCTGATCCTAGACCCCACCTATAGATGCCGGGCGGAAGCGGGCGTCTGGTCCTGGTAGGGTGGAGCCTGTGAATCCCGGGGCAGAGTAAACAAGGAGGAGGTGGAAGCGGTCCATGGTGGTTCCGGAATTCGCCCATGGTTCTACACACACACACACACACACACACACACACATACACACACACATTCACACATGCGCACACACACAATTGAATAAATAATAAAAAGATTAAAATAAATATTGGCTCACTTGATCTTCAGTTTGATGCATATCAGGAGCCTTACATGATACCTTCACTCTGGGTGATTAACAAGAAAATCCCTAAATCATCTCATCTTGCTTTCTTCCCCCTTTGCATGTGAGGATTCTGTTTTTCACTTATCCTCCTTCCTAATGGCAGTCTCTCTTCTTTCCTGAGACCAAGCCTCTTTCTATTCAAATAGTTCTGTATCCTACCCACATATTGGAATCATCAGAAGAGCTTTCGCAATGTGGACGATGGCTCAGTGAATAAAGCCTTTGCCTAGAAAGCAAAAGGACCTGAGCTCAGATTCCCAGATCCCATGTAAAAAAGGTTGGTGAATATGGCAGTGGTCTGTAATTCTGGCCCTAGGAAAACCCTAGAGCAGAGCAAGAAGGAGTTAAAGCAATACAGAATGATTTCCAGTGTCACTCTTGGACCTTCATAGGCACAAATGCCTTCTTGCACAGACACAGAGAGAGAGAGAGAGAGAGAGAGAGAGAGAGAGAGAGAGAGAGAAAGAGAGAGAGAGAGAAGAGCTGACTAGGCCCTACTACAAACCAACTGGATATGAACTTTAATAATGGAAGCACAGTATCAGGTGGATTTTTGTCCTTTGTTGTTTGAGACAGGGTCTCATGTAGCCCAGACTGGCCTCAACTCATTGTGTAGTCAAGGGTAACCTTGAACTTCTGAACCTTCTACCTTTACCTCGCCAGTGCTGGGATTACACATGTGCACTATCCCACCCAGCAATATTTTCTTTCTGAATATTCCCTCATGGACTTCTAAAGGAGGCTCACCAAGAGGGAAAGAACAGTCTCATACAAACATTGTTGGAACAACTGAGTACCGGCATGCAAAAAAGTGAAGCTGAACCCCTTTCTTATACCATAGAAAAATAACTCAGAGCTCAGTGAGATGGCTCAGCAGGTAAGGTGCCTGCCTCTAAACCTGACACCCTGAGCTTTCACACGGTGAAGATGAGAACTGGTTTCTGAACAGGTATCTTCATGTGTACGCCAGGACTTGTACATACACTTCTCTCTCTTTCTTAAAAATAAATAAATGAAATAGTTTATGAAAAATGGTTCACAGACCTTAACTTGGGCTGAAAATACAAGAGGATCAGTAGAATATACAGGTATAAATTGTAATGACCTTGAGTTAAGCAAAGCTGCCTTTGACAGAAAACCAAAAATCAAAAGTACAAACAAGAAAAAACTTTGAAATTTATGAAAACTTTTAGTTTTTGTACTGCAAACAATATGATCAAGAAAAGACAAACCACAAATGCGAGAAAATATTGTCAAGTCACATAACTATAAAGAGTTCATATCCAGAACATGCAAAGGGCATACAAAGGATGAAAATCAATACAAACATAATTGATCTAATTTTTAATATGCGCCAAGGGTCTGAGTAGACATTTCTTCAAAGAAGACATGCAGACAATCAGTAAGCAAATCCAAGGATGCTTAACAGCATTAGCTCCTGGGGAAATGCAAACCAAATCACGATGAGGTCCCACTTCAGACTAAGATACTTTTATAAAATGGGCAGACCGTAGCTGGTGCGTGCCAGAATGTGGAGAGGCCAATGGGAATGTGGAATGGTAGACTGCTCTGATAAACTTCTCAGTAGCTCCTCAAATGTTCAACACATAGTTACCACATGATCTGTCGTTCCTACTCCTGAGAGAAATGAAACAATATTCACACAAGAACTTGAATATGAATCTGTGCAGCACATTATTCTTAACCACTAACCAGTAGAAACATCCACAGATGAATGGGCTAGAAAAGCACAGCCTGTCTGTGTACACCGAATATTATTTGGCAATACACAGAAAGAAGTAACAACACATGCCACGTCATGATGAACTTCAACAGCATGTACAGTGATAGGAGCTAATTATGAATCCATAGTTGGTATGATTTCATTTATAACAAATGTCCAGAATGAGAAAATCTCTAGAAAGAAAAAAGATTAGTGGTTGCTAATTGAGTATCTAGTCTCTTTTGTGATAGTAGCAATGTTCTAAAGTTGATTGTGGTGATGGCGAACACACTAAAAACCAGGATTCTGAAAGGAAAGAGGAAGGATAGAAAACAGAGAGGGAAAGAGGGAGGAGCCTTGGGAAATTCCAAAGTTAAAAAAGTCTATTTCTGACCATTTGCCTTCACGATTCCTTGGGAGTGAAAATTGAATTTTATAAACTTTGATCTCCTCTGTTTTTCAGAATAACTAATATGACAAAGGAATGATAACCTTCGAATGACTTCTTTTTCTTTAAGCAGTAGCATGTTTTTGGAGAATACCCTTTAATTTTCTGAAATTTGGAGACTCAGGCTGTTCCACCTGATTGATTTGATCATCTTGGCTCTCTTGAGTCACATGAGCTTCTCAGCCACAGGGTAAAAAAGAGGACAGGTAGATCCTGCAAACCAAACTGACCGGTTCTGCCATGCTACGGTGGCTGCAACAGAGGAGGTGGCTATTGCCCTTAGAAGCCATTCTTTTGACAGTTCTCCAGAACTCAGCTTTGCTTTGGCTGACCATGTTTACTAAATAAATTAATTCATACTTCTGGAGTAGCTTCAACTTTTAAACAGAAAGCCATCTATTGACAGTCACTGATACACAGGATTTTATTGTTTGATATTAAACAATTAAGAGTTATTGTTTTTTTCCTACAAGTGTGCTATACATAACAATAAACATAATCTGGAATACAGTCAGGAGGAACAGGAGGAGGGAGATTCTATATCCATGCTGGCCTTAAAGGGAATTACTCCAAGTATAGACTGAATTTCTTTTAGGGAAATAAAGCTTTCTTTCAGCAAAATATGTATCAAAGAATCTAATGAATATCAAAGAATCTAATGAACATTTCTCAAGATGACTTTGATTACATAAACATATTTTTTTAAAAAAAGGTCAAGAATTTGATCTTCTGTTCTGGTAGTCTTCAGTAATTTTAATATACCTTTGGAATTGCTTTCAATATAGTCTTGGCAGGATACAAGATAGGACAATTCTGCAATGAGTTCCAGCACTTACAAATATGGGATATTATGTCTGAAATATTATCTACTTCAACTCATAAGTAAAAAGTATCAAAATACAAAACTACAACTGAGTACAGAATGAAGATCTGGTTTGAATTAGACAAAGAGCTTCTGATCTCCAACTCCACTGAGTTCAAACACCAAGAACAATATAGGCAGCACAATGTCAACTGGAGGAACCAAAGGTGTGTGAGGATTCTGGAATTAAATGCACTTCACTTGGGAGGTTAGGGACAATCCTCAAACAAGAAAAAAGAACCATCCGAATGATTATCATTACAACCATCACTTATAATCTTTATATCACAAGAAAACATGACAAGAAAATCTCAAAACAACACTGGTTATACCAGTATTGGATGATAAGAAAAAAAAATCACCCTTCTTTTTTCTCACCAGGAAGAAAAACCAAAAGTATGTTTCATGTTCAAAGTGGGCAGCTGCAAATGCTGTTGGGCTGGGTTGAGGGGGTGGACAGAGTGAGCCATCCTGCCATACCCCTCTTTTGAATATCATAGCATTCACCAGAGTAAACCAGAGTATTGGAAAACAGTTAAAACTATAAGCGAATTATTAAACCAACTTCACACACACAGAAGACATCAGAACTTTGCCACCTTTACCAAACACAGTGAAATAAGCTTTTCAACTGCAAGTTCATCCTGGAAAAAGACTCAGGTGTATTTGTGTACAATACTATTTTATAACACAAAAGTAGCTTGATTAGGGAAATTTTAAAAGAAAGCATTATCCTACAAACTGAGGATAATTTCCTTTTGCCTTCAGTCCAGGTAGAGGATCAAATAAATAAAGGGTTTAGAGGGATAACAGGAGCTACAAATATGCATAAATACATCCCAATAGCTCTCATCATGAAAACTTTGAAAAATGGTTGAACATGAAGTGTTCATCTTCTCCAAACTGCAAACTGGTGGTAGCGGCTGTTACGCAATCGCCAGACAAAGGCGAGGTGAAGGGTGAACCGGGGCAGAGGGGACGGACTGGGCCAGCTGAAGCTGCTGGCCGGCTGCCCACTCCCCCAGCACCTCCCAGCACCTCCACATCATCTCGAAAGGCAATGCACCTGCCTTCGGGGCCAGCCAAGCCAGCATCCAGAGAGGCAGCATGTAGAGATGAAAATGAAAAGCGTCCGCATCGCTCAGACAGACAAGCAAAGAAAGCCAGCTGTCAGCGGCAGGGCAGTCTCCGGGCAGGGGGTTCCCGCTGCCTTTGCTCCACTGTCCGGCTGGCTCGCCCCGCAGACTCCCTCACTTACACCCGCTTTCTAAGCACGTCAGATCACAAACACCACGTCTCCATTTGTCCTTGCGAGACACATGCTGCTGAAATAGGGAACGAGAGTAATACTCACAAGGAAGATTCCTCCACATGCAGCTCTGTTTTCTGGCTTAAAGAAGATGGAAGGTTGAGTTAAAGAGCCTTGCAGGTTGAGAAATCTAACGGGGAGGGGGATTCTTCCCACACCGTCCTCCAGCCCACCGCAAGGGAGCTCAAAGGCCTGCTGACGTCACACATTCATGAATGGATGTAAATTGGGCTGGTTTAGGATTCCGCACCACGGTGTGTACCATGAAGGGAAAAAAGGGGGGAGGGGGGAGGGTCCAGGGTATGCTCAGCCAATAGGCTTCTGGCGGGCCAGGCCCGCCTTCTCTGGGAAGGAATCTGGTCACAGAATAAACAGAGCCTGCCAATCAGGCCTCTGCCACTGCCATGAAACAGATTGGCAGCTAAAGAGAGAGAGAGACAGACAGAGAGAGAGAGAGAGAGACAGAGAGAGAGACAGAGAGAGAGAGAGAGAGCTTTGACACTCATGAAAACACTGTTCTCACTATCGAACGAGGGAATCAAAATAGAAGTGTGGAGGGATCCAGAACACTGAAGGATAGAATCATCTTTACTTATTAGAGCTATTTTCTTTAACCCTCTGCTTGCTGTTCAGCAATATGTCTGATGTGGTCAAACAAATCAAAGGAGAGACCGAGTTCCTGAAATTGATGATGAGCAGATACATGCACTGCACAATGCAAGTCACAAAGTCCAAGTAATACAGGAATTATTCTGGAAATTATTATTACATGGGAATAATAAGCCAGTGGATAAAAAACACAAATAACATGTATGTAATTGTTTTTATGACAGAAACGGGTGTTGAGCTTTGCCATGTGATAAAGACAGATATACGAGAGTAATTCGCTGCTGTATTTCAGTGAGATACAGCATTCCCTCATTGTTTTATTCCATTTCTGACATTCAACTAAGACAAAGTTCCAAAAGGCTCTTAATGAGACTTGGACCAAAGCTTGACTTCAATGAGGAGTCTCAGCAGCAAAAAAGGTTGTATTAAATTCACCCAAAGGGTTCATGGCACTTCTGTATCCTTAGGTTTGTTTTTTAAATTCCACAAAAATGTAACTGATTGTCCCTATTCCCCATCACTTGAAACACAATTTTACAAATACTGACCATCATTTTTCTTTATGGCAGCAAAATGACCCCAAATTCTTGAAATAATAGTGGTTCATGTAGATTTCAGCTACGAGGTATGTTATGACGGAATACCCTCAACAACATTCTCAGTGAAATGAAAAGCAGATGAAGAATACACATCCTTATTTCTTTTCATAACAACCAAAGCCAATCAGAATTAAAACAATTTTTTCTCCCATAACTATGTGGACTAATAGAAGGAATTAACAGTCCATATAATTTTATTGTGGACTATCAGTAAGACAGCCAAAAAGTACACTGAGCCACAAATATTAAAAATGTAAGGTTTTTATATGTTATTCATGCCCAAATAAAGCTTTAAAATAAACAGCCTAATCTTTTTTAAAATTTTTATTATTATTTATTCAATTGTGCATGTGTGCGCATGTGTGTATGTATGTGTGTGTGCGCGCGTGTGTGTATATATGTGTGTGTAGAACCATGGACAAATTCGGGAACCACCATGGACCCCCTCCACCTCCTTCTTTACTCTGCCCCGGGATTCACAGACTCGCTCTACCAGGACCAGAAATGAAGGCTGCCCCCGCTTCTGCCTGGTGTCTATATGTGGGGTCTAGGATCCGAACTCAGGATCTTCTGCCTGCAAGGCAGAGGCTTAACCCCTGAGCCACCTCTCCAGCCCCAGAAACAGCCTAATCTACAGAAGCCACCACCGCTACCATTAGGTTCAATTAACAGCATCAATACTAAAGAGGTCACCATGGTAGTTTAGTGTCTGAAGCGGGTCCATTACACAGGGTGCATAAGTGCTTCTAATAGCAGTAGCCCAAGACTGATGGCTGGATATACAGTATGGCAAATAAAAACTAGCTTGCTCTATGACTCACCACTGTACTCAGGTGAATTTGGTCCTGCTCCCCTGGATTATAGAAATAGCAACCAATCAACAAAGAAGGCTCCAGGGCAGAAATTTTGGGAAGTCACTGAAAAGGTATCTACTTAAATTGCAGAAAATGTAGACATCCTTCTGAGAAAAAGTTACTGCCGTCTGGGGAGACGAGGAAGTCGATGCATGAAACATTCAGACTCAGGAGCAGTACCAGCCAAGACAGCTGGCTGTGGTTTGGGGCTGTGGTGTGCAGGTGTGGCACAGGCTGGATAGGGCCACAGCCACAGCCAGCCACCAGTCATGTGACATGTTCTCAGTGCACTTAGGTGTTTAACTATAGCTAACTGGGAAAAAATACCATACAGCGAATAGTCAACATCCAGGGTAGTGTACCAGGCTGAGTCTCATCACCATAAGGAACTTTTCTTCAGCTCGTGGACATGTGAAGTATGGAGGGCTACGTGGCCACTGAAAGGTAACTAGGCCCTTTTAATAACCGAATTAGCAGTGACTGGAAGGTAAATTTCCTTTTTAGCCTAAGAACCTTAAAAAAATTCATTACTGGATAAAAATCTAAACACAGAAATGAAGATTCAGATATTTTGCCACAAAAATATGAATCTGTTCAGTTTCTAGTCTTTGAGAGAAAAGATATGTCTCTTATAAAAAAAAGGACAATGAGGGCCGAGGCGATCACTCAATGGTGAAAACCTTTGACTCAAAAGCAAAAGAACAGGAGCTAATCCCAGATCCAACATAAAAATTCTACTCTGGAGAGCAGAGCCTGGAAAACCCAGAGCAAAGCAATAAGGAGGTAGAGCAATCCAGGATGATCCTGATGGCAGCCTTGAGCCTCCATAGGCACACATGTTCATGTGCACACACACAAGAAAGATAGATAGAGGGGCTGGAGAGGTGGCTCAGGGGTTAAGCCTCTGCCTTGCAGGTGGAAGGTCCTGAGTTCTGATCCTAGACTCCACATATAGACACTGGGCGGAAGCGGGGGCCCTGCGTTTCTGGTCCTGGTAGGGCGGAGCCTGTGAATTCTGGGGCCGAGTAAACAAGGAGAGGTGGAGGTGGTCCATGGTGGTTCTACACACACACACAACACACACACACACACACACACATACACACACACACACACACACACACACGCACGCACGCACGCGCGCACACACGCACAATTGAATAAAAAATAAAAAAGAGGGCTGGAGAGGTGGCTCAGGGGTTAAGCTTCCGCCTTGCAGGCGGAAGGTCCTGAGTTCGGATCCCAGATCCCACGTATAGACGCCAGGCGGAAGCGGGGGCGGCCTGCGCTTCTGGTCCTGGTAGGGCGGAGCCTGTGAATCCCGGGGCAGAAGGAGGTGGAGGCGTCCATGGTGGTTCGCGAATTCGTCCGTGGTTCTACACACACACATACACACATGCACGCACATATACACACACATGCACAATTGAATAAATAATAATAATAATAAAAAAAATTAAAAAAAATAAATAAATAAAAAAGAAAGATAGATAGATAGATAGATAGATAGATAGATAGATGGAAAATGACTTGTTTAAAGCTAGAAATTAAGAATAGATCTGAGGGGCTGGAGAGATGGCTCAGGGATTAAGACTCTGCCTCACAAGCACACACACACACACACACACAGACACATGCAAGCATGCACTCGCACACAACATCCCTTCCTCTGCTTGTGTGTGTGCCAGAAGGTTTATGTGTAGACACGAGTATGTACCCATGTATGAGTATATGTGGAGGCCCAAAGGTGACTTCAGGAATCACTCTGGATTGCTCTACCTCCCTATTGTTTTGCTCTAGGGTTTCCTAGGCTCTGCCTTCTAGGGCTAGAAGTGCAGGCCTGTTGCTACCATTTCCTATTTTTACATGGGATCTGGGTATCTGAACTCAAGTCCTTTTGCTTTTGAGGAAAAGCTTTAAATCCTGTAACACTTCCCCAGCCCTCTTTGTTTTGTTTTGTTTTGTTTTAATTTAACCCAGTTTCATACAGGTTTCTGTCACAGCCCAAAGAGTCCTCATTAACACATTATTGACATTGTACCATCAAACACAACAAACACAAATTAGAATCAGATTTCCGGTATGTGGGAGTTCCTTTCTCTTTTCAACTGATTACAAACTCTAAAGTTTCAAGTGATTCTTCTGTCTCAGCCGCCCATCTAGCTGTGACTTCGAGTACAGGACAGATTATTACCTTTGGCTTTCACAGAAATTATTTTTGGTTTATCTCAATTAATCCATGTACATTAAATTAAAGTACATTAATTCTGAAGCCCAAAGCATGATTGCTCAACTATTTTATAATGGAGGCAGTTACAAGATAGCATCATCAAAGACATGGTGCATGGGAAATGGCTGTTGGAAAAGTGCTTATCACAAAACCATGAGGACCTGAGTTTAGATTCCCAGCATCCATAAGGAAACTGGGCATGGCAGCATATGCCTGTAATCCCACAGCTGGGGGACCAGAGACAGAGGATCCCTGGAACTCTGCAGTCAGTCCGTCTCGCCGAATAGGTGAGCTCTAGGTTTAGTAAGAGATCCTGTCTTAAAAAATAAGGCAGAGGACTGGAGAGATAGTTGAGGAGTTAAGCCTTCACTTTGAAAGTACAAAGACCTGACTTTGGATCCAGATCACATGTAAAAATATCAAGCAGAAATGGCAGTAGCCTTCTGGCCCTGGACTTTGATTCTAAACCCAGTTCTGAAATCTCTGTCTGACTGCCCATGTCACTGGCTCCCTCCCTCTGTTAGTTTATGTATGCCAAAACCCGAACAAAATGTAAGTAGAATGGCAGAGGATCTGCCAAAGGACTTTTTGTCTTGAGTGAAAGGAGACGTTATCTGACTTAAATGATCTGTGCTGCTGTCTCCTCCGTCGGTGGCAGAGATCATGCCTGAGCACAGGAATGACAGAGCTATAAATTAGCCATTTTATTCATATCTCAAGCTCTCTATTAAAAGCCCGTTAATCATTTCATTTGATTCCTGCAATGACTTAAGGTATTTTAGTTCTGTTTTAAGGTGAGGAATGTGATGTGTTGAAAACCAATGCAACTTGAATTCAGGCAGTCAAGGGTTTGTTATTTAGTTTTTACAAAGCCTGTTAATCTCATATTTTTATGACAGAGGTCTCCTAAAGTAAGTGGTGCACCAGATACACAGTGAAAGATATATATCTAGAGGAGAGTTGCTGTCTTATCTCTTCATTACAGAAGCTGTTAAAACAGTTAGAATTTGCATGTGTGTGTGTACGTGTGTGTGTGTGTGTGTGTGTGTGCTGCATATGTACATGCAGGTGTGTGCACATACACAAATATGTGCATGGTTGGCATCAGTTGTCTTCCTCAGTTATCTCCACCTTATTTTTTGAGACAGGGTCTCTCATTGAACCTGGAGCTCTCTGGTTCAGCTAATTTGCTGGCCAGTGAGTCCAAAGGATTCATCTGTTCCACTATGTCCCCAAAGCCCCATTTTAGCACTGAGACTAAAAAGGTGTGCTGTCGCATCTGACTTCTTTTTTATTTTTACAGCAAGCACTTTGCTGACTGAGCCGTCTTCCCAGTCTATAGAATGTCTTAATGTTAAACACACATCTGCCATATTATACTGCTACAGTGGACTTAAATATTTATACATACAAAGAGTTATACACAAACCAAAATGTCGATCCACAAATAAATGAATATTTATGGTATATCCATGGCATATCCATAGCATCACTCTATAGTATATCCATAGCAATGCTACTTGGTGTATCCATGGCCACGCCCCATGGCATATTCATGGCAATGCTCTGTAGTCTATGCTTGGAAATATCACATGTAACAATAAAGAATGTGCTATTCCTGCATATTGCACCTTAGATGGATCTCAACACATTGATGCCAAGTGTAAGAGGCCAGACGAAACAGCACATACTCCAGGACTGTGCTACACCTGTTTTTTGTTTTCTGGAACAAAGTCTTATGCAGCCTAGGCTGGCTTTGAACTCGCTGTATAGTCCAGGCTATGATCCTCCTGCCCCATTGCCCAAGTGCTGGGATTACAGGTGTCCAGCCCCATGCCTACCTCCTTCATGATTCGTTTAATAACTAATGTGGCAGAAAACATGGAATGGTCCTGAGGTGAGAGAGGGTGGCACAGGGGGCTGCCCTAGATGCTGCTTCCATTACCTTAACTGCGTGATGGTTTCATGAGTGTACTTTTTTTATTTTCAGAGTTTCATACATGAATATAATGAATTTATCATATTTCACACCTTAATCTCCAATTCCATCCATCCTCCTTTTCTCACTACAACACTTATTCCCTGCCAGTCTTCCTCCTATTTTCATATTGTTGCCACACATGTGACCCACCAAGTTTTATCTGTTGCTTTTGATGGCATGTGCCTGAGCCACTAGATGAAGCATGATCATATATCAGTGGGTATACCACCGAGGAAAAAAAGCTTCTGTTCTCCACAATCCACAATCCAGTATTAAACTTCATCAGTCTCTCAGGATCATGAGTGTATGTTTAAAAGAATGTGTTGAATTGTGGAATTCAAATATTCATAGTTTCTTGTATGTACATTTTACCTTAATAGGGTCAGCAAGAAAATCATTTAAAATATATACATATCAATAAAGCTCTTATCTGTTTCAAAATCACTGCATGATACCTTTTGATGTTTTTAAGGCAAAGAGCAAACAGTACAAAACATTGTTGTGAAAATAACTGAAAAAGATGTGTTGGATTTATGTGTGGCATATGGCTTCCATTTTAAGGCTGAGAGATCATTGACAGATTGAAAAGGATAACGGCAAGTACATGTGTGTTATGCACCTGAGGAAGAAAGCTTGAAGATGTTTTTCAGACTGGGCATGTCACTTACTGGGCAGATCATTTGCCTAGTATGCATGAAGCTCAGGGTTCATGCAACACATAAACCAGGTGGGATGGCACCCGCCCATAATCCCAGTACTTGGGAGGAGGAACTGGGAAAGGTTGCCCTCAGCTACACAATCTGCGCCATTCTAGTCTACTGGTTCCCGAAAAGAATGTTTGTCAAAACACTGCAGTTGTGATCCATTATGGGCCATGAAACTGCTGTGGTGGGTCAAGTTTCATCTTTCAAATAAGACGAAATAGAATGGAATGGAAAGATGCTGAGGTGAGATATGTTGTGTCACGCATGTGTTCTAGAACTCTGGGGGGGTTGCATTTCTTCCTCTGGTTCACGGTTCAAATAGGTCTTTAAGTCACTATTTTTCGTGTTGTTTTACTTTCTGATGCTAGGAATGGAGCCCAGGACACTGGGCATGCTTGTTGGTGTTCTACAACTGAGCTGCATCTCTGACCTTCCTGTTATTCTTCATGTCTTATATTAGTCCTATCTTTTGTGTTACCTAGTTTCATTAAATTTTTCACTTTTACAATTTCAGATTTCTAAATTCCAGAAATAACCAGGAACAAATCCAATCCTTGACCTTCTGTGTAAATGACCTTATGACGAAAAATACATTTAGATAGATATTTCGATTACTCTTTCTGCTATGAGCCAATGCTCAGACACAACTTAAGTGGGGGAAAGATTTATTTGGCTTATGTTTCAGAGGGGACACAGTGCATTACACTGGGAATCTCCTAGCAGAAGACATGCTGGAGGCAGAATCACGATGCTGGTTTGAGTCACCGCAGCCATCAGGAAGTAGACAGAGCAAGAGCAAACTGGGAGGAAACAGGGCTGGGCTGCCAAACCTCAACGCCCACTCCCTGTGGCCTGCCATCCTCCAGCAAGCTTCCATCTCCTAAAGGTCCCATGACCATCCCAAACATTAGTATCAGCTAAGGATTCAAACATGTGAGCCTTTGGAGGACAATGCACAATGAAACCATGACAATAGGACTATTGCTGGTCCAATTCTCTATACAAGAAAAGTAAAGTCCCGGGGGAGATTGGTCCATCTACTTTAGCTTTGCCTAAACCCTGGGATACACTAAGAACTTGACTGCACCTTTTACATTCTATCCTGTCTCCCCACCCCACAGAGATCTATATTCCATCATCTGGTAAGCAAAAAAAAAAAAAAAAAAAATTAAAGATGGGCTTCTGTATTTGTTTTAGTGATGCTGGTAGCCAAATCCAGGCCCTCACAGGTACTAGTCAAGCCCTGTACCATTGAACCATTCTAGCCCTTAAAAGTCCAGTTTTGAAAATGGTCAATGATGAAAAGGCCAATTTCTGTATTAAGAAGTTTTGATGAGATAACTACACAATGTGGTATAAATACTAAATGAGTGACGCCAGGAATGTTTCGCCTAAGGTTGAAATTTACCAATATTTGAGACGAAAAAAGTCTTTCTTGTATAGAACTATGTGGCACAGAACAAACTGTTTTGCACACAACCAACATTCCAATAACTGCTTAAAGTTAAAGGACTCCCTCTCCCCCCATATATCTTGAGACACAAGGGATCCAGAAGGCCCAAGTTAGAAACCTAGGGGTTAAGGGAGAATGGTGCTCTCTGCTGCCCTCTGTTGACACAAAGAAGTTAGAGCAGGCCCTTAGCAGACAAATGGGGGAAGGCACCTAGAGGAAAAATCCTTGAAGAAAAATATACCAAGAAGAGGTCTCTTGCTGAGCTCCCAGCAAGTGCTTTGAGAATGGGAGGCAAGGCTGAAGAGTGGCTGATGTCACATCTTCCTAGGCCAGACTACAGTCTGTACTTGTGATCTGCTTGTCTTTGAAAGGCCTGTGTGTGTAAAGGGAGTAAAGGCTTGTCCTTGCACAAACACACCCTGTCTTTAAACTGCATTCGCTCTACCACACTCTGTCTTCACTGCTGCCTCTTATCAAGCACTTGGATTAAATCTTTCCTGTCTCTCTGAGAGGATGGTGGCTAAATGAGTGACGCAGGAATGTTTCGCCTAAGGTTGGAATTTACCAATATTTGAGACAAAAAAAGTCTTTCTTGTATAGAACTATGTGGCACAGAACAAACTGTTTTGCACACAACCAACATTCCAATAACTGTTTAAAGTTAAAAGACTCCCTCTCCCCCCATATACCCTGAGACACAAGGGATCCAGAAGGCCCAAGTTAGAAACCTAGGGGTTAAGGGAGAATGGTGGCTTAGTTGCAATAAGGTAGACCAGAATTGGACATTACAGAGGAGGGATTGGGCAGCTGGACAGGAACAAGCAAGGACAGTTCTGCCTAGGTAGTCTATTCCAGTACTTTTATTCCAATGCAAGTGTACAACATGTTCTTGTGCACTGAGACAAACCCACTGAGCCACATCCCCAGTCCAAGGCCATGTTCTTTTGCATTGAAAAAGGCCCAATTCCAAGCTATCAAAAAAATGAAACACAAATTTAGTCATTTTATAACAATAAATTCAAGAATCATTAAAAGAAAAGAACCACATGAATGAGGTAGAAGAAAGAAGAAAAGGTCCATGAGCCAGAGCATCACATATGAAAACAGGAATGTCATACATGATGACTATCGCTCATTTTCAGGTGTCAGTTTGACAATAGAGAACTGAGCCATTGGGGGGACACCTATAAAGAATTACTCAGTTAAGGAAAGCCTTTCAGTGAACCTGTAGGAGATTATCTGAAGGACGTGAGAAGACCTAGCCCACAGTGGGTGGGGCCCTTTCCTGGGCAAGGGGATCAGATGGAGAGAGCTGGCTGGAGCTTGGCAGACTGACAAGGTGTAAAATATGCCCCTCTCCCAGTTCTTCCAGTGAACACAGTATGACCAGTTCCCTCAGCTCCTGATGATGATGTAGCTCCCCTGCAAAAAATGGCCAACTGTAATCTAGATTTGTGAGCATGGATAAAAATCCCCTTGTTCCCCTAAATTATTTGGGTCAGATATTCATAACAGCAATGGAATCTGAAACTAACACAGTGGCTTACAAAAAAATGTCCAACTTAAGTATCATAGAAATAAAAACAAAAATCAGATACTGCTTCCACCTCGCAAAGCAACGGAGATAGTTTTGGTTGGTTTACATGGCAATGTAACTGCTTTGGAAGGTTGGAGCAAGACAGCCAGCACATAGGGCCAGCACCAGCAGACCTCAAACAGAACTGTCTTTCAAAAAGAAGAAAATGAAAATTGGCAACATTTAACAAATATAACTGTCTTTTGAGGGAAAATTCCGCTTAAAGTAATTTCGTTGTTGTTTTAAAAACAGGGTCACATTGAGCCCAGGCTGGCCTCAAACTAGCTACATAGCTGAGGACAGCTTGATATCTGGAAAGACTAAGCACATTACTTCTGACCCAGTGACCGTTTCCCATGGGGTGGGGCAGCCAGGGAGGGAGTCGGGATTTATTTCATGTTGTTTGTTCTGGTATTCTTTGCCATGTATAACCAAAAAGCACTTTTCAAAAATTTCTTTCTACCTTATGTGCTCACTCCCTAGCTCTTTTCCTTCAAACTTTCTGAAAACTATGATGTACCAGGGTGGGCACATACTAGGTACCAAAACCTCTGCCCCCTTCAACATCCATACTTGAGGCCACAGTTTAGCCACAGGCAACAATGAGCAGCCACAACAAGCCTATGGAGTATTTGTTAGTAATTCACAAGTGAGGAAGACCCGCCTCAGGGTACACGTGGGACCCACAGGAAGACTGAAACCAACATCAGTGTTCTTTCCAGCGCAGCTTTGGTGCAGATGCTGCTGGCAGTCCTGGATCCCTGGGTCCCAGCGGGCAGAGAGCCCTGGCTCCGGAGTAGCTGCCTGCCGGACTGCTTCTAGCTACAGTACGTTTCAGTTCCGTGCTGTATCTCAGGACTGGGCATATCTTTTACCCTTCTGCTATTTATTATCCCATTTCTATTCATTAAAAAGCGCCCTGCTGGGAGTCATCCATTGCAGCAGCACAGTGAAGGAAGAAATAAAAGACTACAATAGGCCCAGTGGTGGTTTCCTTGAACAAACAGCTGCCATTCTTGCCTGAGGCTATTAAAATCTCACCTGTGGAGACAGAAGTGCTGGGAATGCACATGTCTGTGCCTGTGTTCTTCCTCCTTGTCCCCCCCAAACCTCCCATGTGATCTCGCACATAAGGTCTGAGAGTAGTCCAGGCTATATAGGCTTAAGGAAGGTTAGTTGAGGGGATTCCATCTATACCGCCATGGAGAAGCTGTTGGCTATGCTGGGGTGGTCTCTGGCTACCTTTGGGTCTCCCCTGCTCCTGTAAGTAATCCAAATAAGTTCTTAGTTCCTCAAGTTGGAGTTGGGCATAATTGTTATTTTGACAGTCATGTTCACACAATAACCACACTGTTTTTTGGGTGTCCAGAAACTACTTTAGTAAAGCATTGTTTTCAGCCTGCAAGTAGGATCTCATGCTCTTCAAATCCCTGTGGTTCCCCCCACCCACACTCCCCTGTGGCGCAGCCCCTTCATGGTCCATACTCCCTTGTGGTCCATACCTCCCTGCATGATTTATATCTACCACAGTCCATACTTCCACTTTTGGTCCATACCTCGCCCCACAGTCTATAATCCTGCTCATACTCCCACCCTAGTCCATACCCCTCACAGCTGATATTTCCCCCCATGGCCCATACTCCTCCCCACATACTGTTCATAATCCCTCCCCATCTTCTGCTCCTGAGCATAAGTAAGACTTAGTTCTAATTACACTGTGGAAGTACTGGGCTGAACTTAACTATGTGTACATCATTGCATGACTATGTTACATAAACCTATAAGGCAGCTCTCCCCCATTCTAGCTATGAGGAAGCATGTGGCCCTCTGGACTCCACATAGCAAAGGAATAATTTTGTTACATGTTGGCTGCAACAAGGTATCTGACAAAGCAACTTGGGGAGAGAGTTTTATTCCAGCTCACAATTCCAGGTTGCCCTCCCCCACCCCAAACACGGCAGGGAAGTCACAGAAAAAGGAGCCAGGGAACTGGTCACAGCAAACCCACAACAGGAACAAAGAGCAAGTGATGAGTCAGTTCACACACATGCACTTTGTTCTCTCCTTCACACGGACCTAGACCACCTGCTTCCTGAGTGGTCCCACCCAAGATGGTTTGGTCTTCCCACATCAATGTCCTTCACACCCCTGCCCAGAGACCAACCTTAATCTAGAGAATACCCCTCAAGTGGCCTGGGGACCTGTCTGCTACACATCAGGAGAGCCCTGATGTCCCTGGCTCGGGGCTGCTTCGCTCCAGTCTCCCTCTGTTGTCACATGATGGATCTTCCGGGACTGTGTGGGTATTCTTTCCTCTTTGGATTAAGATCTGGTTATTGGACTTAGGGCCACCCTATCTAGCATGACCTCAAATTAACTACCAATATCTATAAAGCCCATTTCCAAGCAAAGTCCCATTCTAAGGTTCTAATGAATGTTGGGGGGCACTACCATGAGTTGAAATGGGCTGAGTTGTGTACCACAGAATTCATATCCACCCAGAATCTCACAGTGAGACTGCTCTAACTTAGCTCGGAAGTGCCCTGACCTCTGAAGGCTGTATGTTGACGGTTTGGTCCCTGGTTTATGGCATTCTCCCTTCCCTTCCCCTCTCCTCCCCTTTCCTCTCCTCCCCTCCACTCCCCGCCATTTTCCTCTCCTTCCCTCCGTTTTCCACTTCCTTTCTTACTCTTCCTTTCTTACTCTTCCTTTCTTACCCTTCCTTCCTTCCTTCCTTCCTTCCTTCCTTCCTTCCTTCCTTCCTTCCTTCCTTCCTTCCTTCCTTCCTTCCTTCCTTTCTCTCTCTCTCTCTCTCTCTCTTTTCTTTCTTGTGTATACCAGAGGCACTTGATGTGTGTGCTTGTGGAGTTCTGACGGTGACACTGGGAATCCTCCTGGATTGCTCTACTTCCTTATTGCTTTGTTCTGGGGCTTCCCGTGCCCTGCCTTCCAGGGCCAGAATTGCAGACCGCCACCATATCTATCTGGCATTTTTATGTGGGATCTGGGTATCTGAATACAGGTCCTTTTGTTTGTGAGGTAAAGGCTTAAAACTCTCTGAGCCATCTTCTTAGCCCTCTATGGCACTGTTGAGAGGAAGTAAAACCTTCAGGAGATGATATGGAGACCCTATGAGACCCTAACCTTTCTGCACTTGACTGGTCTCTGGCCTCACTCCACTTAATGCTTTTTCTTCTAACCTACTAGGTCACATGGCCTGCAATGTTCCTTCACCTTTTTTTGGGGGGGAGATTATCCTATAATTTAGTTAAAGCTATCACTGAATGTGAACTGCAGATTTATTCTAGACTTTTCTTGTACTTTAAGAAGAATCTGTGCTGGACATGTGATTTACATATATAAAATGCGTGATCTCAAGTATCCAGTAAAATGAGTGCAGGCCCGTGGAACTGCCACCTCGAGCAGGAACTACGATGTTTCTGTCACTCTAGAGGGTCCCTGGGACACCCTCCAGTCAACAGAGGAATTTTCAACATGGATTTTTTTTTTCTCTGAGGCAGGGTCTCCCTATGTAGCCCAGGCTTGAATCTCCCCTCCTTCTTCTGCCTCCAGGATGGTGAGATCACAGGTGCATCTACCTGGGATCATCATTGATTAGTAAAGTTGCTTCACATGATTTCAGCCCTGCATGATAATACTGACAGTGTTCTACTGTGTGAAGCACAGAAAAAAAAACTGTATTTTTCCAGCAGTGCATATTAGTCATATAGAAGAGCGAGTTTGGCTGTGACACTGCCACACAAGCAAGTTTGATTGCACCCACTCCCCTCTCTCTCTCTCTACGCCCCCCCCTCTCATATATAAATGGCATCTCTCATCCACCTCTATACTGTGTCTCAATGCCTTTGTTTCATAAAGGTCATTCAGTAGCTGCTAGAGAGACCAGATGGTCCATATAAACTACAGTATTGTCTGTACTTTATGAATTTTATCAGGTGCCAAAATGCAGATTATTGTGTTGAATCCCCAGATCTTCTGATCCAGGTGGGTCTAGGGTTCATCTTGAACAAGAGCCTAGATGCTGCTGCTTCTTAGGGTCTGCAGAACACACTGTGAGAACTCGTGACAATCCACCTCATGTGTCATACCATTTTGTTTTTGCATTCTTTATGAGCCTGAATACATTTAAGTTTTAATATGCTCTTATGCTTATTATAAATGATGATTTTCCATTCAATAGGTCAAAGTCTTTTTTCATTTTTTCATTGTTTTTAAATTAACACATGGCAAAACCAACTTTTTATAATGTATAATTCTAAGATACTTTATGTGCATATTTATGTGTCTGTGTGGCTGCATGGATGTGGGGGTGCGTGTGCATGCATATGGAGGCCAGAGGACAACCTTGGGTATCATCTTCAGAAACACCATCTACTTCCTTTGAGTTAGTCTCCGATTGGCATAAAGCTCAGATAATTAACTCACTAACTGGCCTATAAGCCTCAGGGGTGCTTCCCTCTCTGCCTTCCCAGGCTCCAGTGTGGGATGACAAACACGCACCTCCACACATGACATTTTTACCTGGGTTCTGGCAACTCAAGTTGCTTGTAAGGCAAGTGATGCAACAATGGAACCATCATACCAGGTCCAGTTCTAAGGCATTAATGTATAGAACTTTGTAACTGCCCCACAAAGATCCCCTCTGTGCCTTTTTTTTCCACTTTAAAAAAGTTATCTATTTATTTACTTTGTGTGTGTGTGTATGAAAGAGAGAGAGAGAGAGAGTACTGTGTGTCCCTGTGGAGCACCAAGGGTGACTTCAGCATCATCCTGGATTGCTTTTACTTCCTTCTTGCTTCACTCTGGGATTTCTCAAGCTCCTCCCACCAGGGCCAGAAGTGCAGGCCCATCTGATGTTTTTACATAGGACCTGGGATCCAAACTCAGGACCTTCTGCTTATGAGGCAGTCCTAACCCCGAAACCATCTCTCTAGCACCAGAGTGACTTTTAAAGGCCTTCACTGGCCTAGTTCATTCCCTAGTTTGTGATTCCCTGGTTATTCTAGGCAATCTGGCAGCCATTTTGTTTACCCCCCCTTCCAATCATCCTATTACATTCTGAGAGCTGGAAGGATAATGAGAAGGCAGCCTGAGGTGAAGTCCAGCTGTCTTGTATCTTTCATTTGGACAATAAGAAAAGCATAAGAAATTCAGGAAGAAAGACAGCAAGAGAGAGAGATTAGAGATAGGAAAGAAAGGAAACAGAGGAGAGAGAAATGAGAGAAGTGGTGGGAGAGAGAGAGAAAAGAGAAAGGACAGAGGAGAGAGAAATGAGAGAGAGAGAAGGGAGAGGAGAGAGAGAAAGATAGAAAAGAGAGGAAGACAGAGGAGAGATAAATGAGGAGAAAGAGAGAGAGAGAGAGAGAGAGATCACATACATAAGCTTCTCTGAGCCTTTGGGTTCAGTTTCATATCCTAGAATTCTATGAGCATTGGAGCCAGTGAGAGAGCTCAGTGAATAAGAAGCATGCTCTCAAACCTGGCGATGCAAGTTCAATCCCTGGATGCCTACATGCTGGAAGGAAAACTGTCTTCTGACCTCTACCCATGCACCATGGCATACATATGTACACCTTCTTTCTCAATAAACAAACAAATAAGTAAATAAAATACATTAAGACATTAAGACTGAAACCTTTCCACTTTAATCCCAGGAATTCCCTGCATCTCCTGTGCCCTGGCCCTTCTAGGACTTTCAGGGGAACTTCTTGTTGGCACTTGTGCTGCCACCCTTACTTGTCTAAGAGTTCCTCCGACACATTTGCTTTGACAAGGCATGTCATAAAGTACCATGAAGGCTTGTTTGCTTTGCATGGCACATATTGAGAACTAGGGAAAAGGTTGACCTATGCTTTCCAGGTGTTCCGTAGTTGTCTTTTATGTCTGTAAAATGCCCCATGTAAATTGCTTCTGCTGGTGGTATTGCCAGTGTGTTTTGAGAATAATCTCATCAGCAGGACTGATTACATTCTTGCTATGGAAACCACTGACATACACCTTACCACAAGGTGTTCAGGATTCAAACTTTAAACACAGTGATCGACACAGTCTGTTAGCTGGCAACAGTCACATTCCTTCTTCTGTGCAGAAGTGAGTAAAAGAATATTCCATTTTCTAGAGTGGAGAAGTTCAGATACAGACAGATGATATAATGAAATAGCCCAGAGGAATGTGCCCAAGATGAGCCTTGTGTGTGTGGGTATGTGTGTATGTGTAAACATATGCATGCATATATTGTTTCTGCAATACGGGGAGAGTTTTTTAATTAAAAGAATACACTTGGAATCTAGACAAAAGTCAACTATCAGACTAGAACTGCTCTTGGCCTTAGAGAAGCTTCTTGTTGCAACAAATGGAGGTTAATACAAACTCATGGCTGGTCAAGGTGCTATGAATAAGTGACGGCTGAGTGCTCAGCACTAAACGGGATCTCTAGAGCACCCCCTCCAAGACTCAGAGAACATCAAGGAAGAGGGGGCAAAAAGAATGTTAAAATGGATAATGTGGAGCAGGCTTGTAAAAGTCTGTCTTTTGGCATGACATGTGCACTTACAGCAGCTGTGGCTGCCCGTACAAAATCTGGTCAGTCATCATCTAGCTGTGGATACGGAAGTCGCTCTTGGGCTTTGCCCATTCCTGAGATCTATTAGTAGCTGCCAGTTGCCAGGGGAGAGGGGAGAGCCATTGTCTTTGGTTCAGTAGCCACTGAACTAAAGTTGCTTATGTTCTAGTGGATGGTGCCACTCAAAGACATGCTCAAAGACAAGAAAGTTAGAGGAGGGTTTGTTGAGGGGTGGGGATGTGAAGGGGATAAGAGAGGGTGGAGGGTGAGTGTTATCTGAATATATTGTGTACATGTATAAAGTTGTCAAAAATCAATTTTTATAAGAGCAATGTTTTAATATCAAAAAGTCTATTAGTGACAGACTTAAATCAGTCATATGTGCTCTCTAGTGAGCTCTATTCCAATGGCATTTCCCTATCTGGCACTTCATATTCAAGAGATGCTGCTATCTAACACAGCTTTGATACTTTCCTATTTTGATTTATTTTTGAAACAGAATCTCATTATGTAGCTAAGCTGGCCTCAAGCTCCTAATTTTCCTTCCTTGTCCTTCCAAGTGCTGGGCCTACAATTATGTGCCATGAGGCCTGGTTTTAGTAACTCAATTTTAAAAACAACAACTCAGAAAGCCAAGCATTGTGGCTGGTGCCTGTCATCTCAGCACTGGGAGGATGAGGCAGGAGGATTGCTACGAGTTCAAGGTCAGCCAGAATACATAGCCTGCACATAGCCTGGGACCAGCCTGGGCTACAGTAGGAGACATTGTCTCAACAACAAACAAATGACAATAGCAAAGCACATAACCCAGAGCCATGATAAGGATGCTTCCTTAAACTTTATTTTCTTTTTACATTTCATCTGATGTTACATACTATTCTAATATTTTATTTATCTGAGGGGGAAGAGAAGGAGAGAGAGAAGGAGAGTGAAAGAGTAAGCGCATGACCTCCTTGTGAGGATGTAAGAAGAATACTTTAAAAATTTATTTTTGTTCATTCGTAGTAGTTTAATACATGAATACAATAAATTTATGCCATTTTCATCCCTTATTACCCAATCTCATCCCCTTCCAACCAGTCTCCCTCCTACTCTTATGTTTTTCATATGTGACCCACTGAGCTTCACCTGGTTGCCTGGACCAGTACGTGCCTGAGCACTTGCTGGAACAGGGATGACATCCCAGTGGATGGATACACCATTGAGAGGGTACCTGTCTTTTCCCTCTTCCGGCATTAGCTCTCAATAGACTCTTAGAGAAGTGTGGTGTCAGAGGACAACTTTCATTTCTTTCACGTGTGTGTGTGTGTGTGTGTGTGTGTGTGTGTGTGTGTGTGTGTGTGTACAAGTGCACTTCAGTGTGTATCCCAATGGAGGCCCATGGGTGATACAGGGAATCATCCTTGATTGTTCTTTCACTTTATTGTGAGTCTGGGTTTCTCAAGACCAGAGCATACTATTAGGGTTAGTCTGGCTATCCAACTTGCTCTGGGAATTTCCAGACTTCACTTTCCAGAGCTAGAATTACAGGTGGGTCATCACCCACCTATAATTTTTACATGGGACCTGAGGATTCAAACTCAGGTCCTTTTGCCTGTGTGGCAAAGACTTTAAGCACAGAACCCTCTCCCAGTCCCTGAGAAGACAATTTTTGAAAGTCGGTTCTTTTCTTCTACCATGTGAACTCCAGGGATCGGACTCAGTTCATCAGGCTTGTATGAAGGTACTTTGCCCGCTGAGCCATCTTACTGGCCCTTGCCTACCATGTGAATTCTTTTTCAAGATCTCTTTCCCTGAACAGGATGAGCTTTGAATCAAATAGAGGTTTAGATGACCTGTCTCTGGTTTCCCGTATCCTTTCTGTACCTCTCCTACTTCTTGTGTGACAACTTCGAGGCATACAACTTCAATTCAGGGCCAGCAACAGCAGACCTTTTTAAGAACCATCAAACCTAGCAGTCGGAAGCAAAGGGTTAACACACTGGAGACTGGCAGAGAGAGAGAGGAGTGCAGAGCTGGCCATTCCCTGCACCTGGAAGCAGGGAATATGCAAAGCTCTCTGCACCTCACTGTAGTGACTTCTAGTCTAAGTGACACTGCCCCACAATCGATCCTACCAGTGTATCTGTCACTCGGCTGGCTGGCCAGTGAGTCCAGGAGTGAGAGAAATCACAGTTGTTTGGGCAGAAATTTTTCCTTTAGTTGTTGGAAGGAAATGAATCCAATAACATTAATTCATGCCAAAAAGGGAGAAGTGAATGATTAACTTCATACTAGGAAAACGTATGCCGTGAGAATAGAACCAAAGCAACACTTCCCTAATTACATTCTATTTAGACCTGAGGTTCAGTTTGATGATTCAGATGGAAGAAAAAGGGTTCTGTGGCCACTTGGGAAATGCTATGTGAGCTTCTTCTTAAAGACATTAACCTTGAGAAGTCTTATTTAGCTTGACTTAGTTTTATGGTTAGCCTTTTCAGTGTTTTTGCCTTAGCAGTGCAAAAATCTTTTTTTTTTTTTTTCTTCTCTAACTTTCTGGTTCTAAGCTTAGATTTATGACCCATGTCTATGGATTTTTGTTTATGGAATGTAAAGAGTGAGGGATCTTCTTTTCTGTCCCATAAGAAAATATGTGTGTTTCAGGAACATATTAAAGAGACTCTCCTCACTAAACTGACTTGCCACCTTGATTCAAAGCACAGCTGATCTTATATATACAGGTCTGTTTCTGTTATACTGTTCTGCTCCATTGATGAAGTCTGCCTGTTCTTAGGTCGTCAGGTCAGTGTCTCACTGGCTGGACTCTTGCAGATTTTATGGTTAAATCTTACTATGATCTCTTCACAGATCTGCGTTAACCGCTGCATATTGTTTCCACCTAAGTTTGGGGACCAACTTGTCAATTCCTTCAACAATGCCTACCAGAATATTGCTAGGGATATACTGGATCTATATTTTGGGAAGAGCTGGAATTCTAAAGTTTCAAGTTTTATAATCCATGGTCACAGTATATACATTGCACTTTTTACTATAAGTTTCTGTGTGTGTGTGTGTGTGTGTATGTGTGTGTGTGTGTGTGTGTGTAACCTTGGGCACCTGAGCTTGATCCCCTGGAGTCCTCATGATGGAAGGAGAGAACTGACTGCCAAAAGTGATCTTCTGATCTCCACATGGTGCCATGGCATGTATTCACTCATTTTTCCCCTTTCTCCTTTGAATAAATAATAAATAAATACTAAAAATGTATGCACAAAATACACATATACACATGGATGACTAATGACAACTTTCTTTTTAGAAATTTGGTCCTTTTATTTATCTTTTGGTTTATTTTACTATATTTTTATGATATATGATTATATTATTTTGTTTTATCATTGGCCTGTGCTAAGCTTTCAATACACATGTTATCTCATTATTTTTGTAGCAATCCATGTGATTCCCACTTAACATGTTACATATTCCAAAGGCCTGTGGGTTAAAAATTCCATTCCCAGGTTAGCACTACTGGCAGCAAGTGGCAGTGTTAAGGGGTGGGGCCTAGTGGCAGATTCTCTGGTCATGGCATAGAAGGTGGGGCAATGGGTCCTGGTCTTCCTCTCTTTCTGCTACATCCTACATCTGCCACATTCCTTCCTCCAAAGCAAAGGGCTAAAAGCAATAGGTCCACCTAATGTATCATAGGCAAATCTTCCAAAGTGTCAGTCAAAAAAGCTTCTCTTTTGTAAGTTGTTTTTAAAGGTATTTTGTTATAACAGAAGGATAACTAATACAAAAGATGAGACCATATAGGTCAGAAAGAGTCAATAGTTGTCAGGGATTAAGACAGCATGAGAGGTTGCTTTTCAATTTTTAAAATTCTAATGTTTTGTGTGGTATGTGTGTTTGTGTGGTCTCACAGCAAGTCAGAGGTCAACTTTATGTGGTCCCTTCTCTCCCTTCTCCTTCATGTGACTCTAGGGATCAAAGTCAGGTTGTCAGACTTGTTCAGAAAGGGCTGCTACCTGCTGAGCCATCCTGCTAGCTCCAGTGTTGTTTTTTAATGTGTAGTTTCAGTTTTACGGGATGGGAAATTTCTGAAGACCTGTTGTACAAGGGAATACAATTAGCACTACAAAATTACACTGTTAAAAGTGGCTAAGATGGTGAGTTTCACATTCACTATTTCATATTAAATTATTTTCACATTATATTCACAAATATATTCACATTAAAATTATTTTTGTTATTATTTATTCAATTGTGCATGTATGCATGTGTGTGCGTGTGTGCATGTATGTGTGTGTGTGTAGAACCACCCGGCGTCTATACGTGGGGTCTAGGATCTGAACTCAGGACCTTCTGCCTGCAAGGCAGAGGCTTAACTCCTGAGCCACCTTTCCAGCCCCACATTAAAATTATTTTTAAAGCTTTAGCAATATTTTATTATAAATTCTAAAAAGACCCAAAAGATATGCTGAAAACCCTTTTCTAGTATGTGCATGCACATGTAGTATGCACGTGCGTTCAAGTGTTC
The DNA here is from genome assembly GCA_023101885.1 of Typhlomys cinereus. NCBI lineage: Eukaryota > Metazoa > Chordata > Mammalia > Rodentia > Platacanthomyidae > Typhlomys > Typhlomys cinereus. The sequence continues at coordinate 1,523,605 of JALPQD010000354.1, read as the reverse complement.
ACAGGTGTATGATCACACATGTATGTGTGCCTGAGTATGGATCCTCACCGGTACATCAGGAACCTTCTTTGATCGCTGTCTGTCTTACTCATTGCAGCAGGATCTGCCTCCGAGCCCAGAGCTTGAAGAATGCGCTAGTCTGACTAGCCAGCTCGCTCCAAGGATCCCTGGACCTCCATGCTCACCCAGCATTTGCATGAGTCCTGGGGAGCCAAACTCTGGTTTTCACACTTGTGTAGCAAGTCCTTCACCTGTGCAGCCATCTCCCCAGCCCAGAAGCCATTAAAAAAAAAAAAAAAAAAAAAAAAAGCAAAGAAAAACAAAACAAAAAAAACTAATGTATTGGCAAAACTCTAAAAGTCTGATAATTCTCACAGTTGCCAGGGTTATTTGAAACAGTATCCTTATACATGGCTGGAGACTATAGATTTGTATAATCCTCTAGAAAACAGACAGCAGCACACCATCTTCTGATAAAGCATTGGAGCTTTGTACTTCCCCATTGTTTATGATTGGAAGACGCTGGAAATAACCACATGTGATTGGGTATACAAATTACAGTCCACACTGTGATGTAATGATATAATGCTAGTTATAAATGAGGATGTTTCTGTTTACTGTTAGGGAGAGACAGCACACATTCATAATTCAGAATGGGACATAAGAGCCAGAGAGCACTGCTTATGCTCTTGTATCTCCTTTCATGCACATGGAAGACCACAAGGAGAACGGCAACAGCGATTCAAAGCTAAAAATGGGAATTGAATTGGACAGGCGATAGGCTGTAAGGAGGCTTTTTAATGTACACCTTTTCATGTTTTGGTCTTGGAACATGTGACTGTATCACTTATTCAAATAATTGCTAAGCTTAGAATAAATTTTAATGACATTGATTGCCATTAATTAGTCTATTTGTACAACTATTCCCCACATGTCAAATATTCAACAAGTAGTCATTATTGGGCACTGGCAATATAGCACTGAACAAGGAAGGTGAGGTTCTTATGTTCTTTGAAACTTGCATTCTGGGGGAGAGACTAGGTGCACACATACATACACACAAACATGTCATATGCATGCACACTTTCTTGTGTATATAAAGTAATCGCCAGGTAATTTAAAAAACATCAAATCCAGCCAAAGGAAAGGACCAGTGTGGTGAGAAAGGGGAAGTGGCGCCATCTTTCCGAGCAGTCTGAGGCCTCCTGAGAGGAAACTTTGGAGAAGACCCTGGATAACCGCTGGGAGGAGACAAGGTGAGAGAGGAGCTTCCCAGCCCCCAAGCAAAGGCCCTAAGGCAGGAACAAGCTGTAGTGTCCAAGAATCAGCAGAGAGATCTCTATGGTAGGAGCCAGCTGAGCGAGGAGAAAGACCTTCAGGGCAGGGGCAATGATTTGGATGCTGCCGGTGGCTGCGGGAGGTTTTAAGGAATTTCCAAAGGAGCCTGCCTGAGATGCAGACTGTACACACCTGTGAGGGCTTCCAGGTGAGTCAAACACGGAACTATTTTAAATTCAGCCAGGAAATAGCTGTTTCCCTGGTAACCGTGTCACCTGCCACCCTGGCTTCTTTCCAAAGATACTTCTACCCTGCCCCGGTCTTGCTTTATGAACCAACAACTAAATCAATAACCCGGCCCAGAAAACGTTATTGTCTTAAAGGAGTTAATCGGCTTAACAACCTGAGATCGCCAAGACTCAGCAAGCTAAAGGCAAGACCTTCCCTACCTCGCAGTCTGACCATCTGCTTACAACAGCGGGCCTGGGCTCAACTCAGAGGCAACGGGCCCCCACTGCCACCGTCCGGGTTCCCGCACAGTACACAGGAACAAGAAGCAGGCTGCTGGCAGAATGTGATCTGAGATGAAGCCAGACAGGGCAGCCCCATGAACCTCTGACCCTCTGTATGAACAATCGCCTCAGCATCAAGGATTAGAAGAGCCACTGGGTCGTAGCCGGCCTTTTGTATTAACCACATCAAACTTTATTTTCATATTCAAAGTCTTAAAATTGTCATTCACCTAGAGCTTGTAAAATACATTGCAGGAAAAGGGAAATAAAAAAAAATACCAGTCTCTATAAGGCCAGGTACAACCTGACATTCTTTCCATTGTGCTCCATGATAAAGGGTATATGTTTGTGTAATAATGTGTAGTTCCCAGAATCTTAATCTTGAATCAGAGAATAACTCAAAAGTTCATGTATAAAACTTATTTGATATACCAGAGTTCTGAGAATTCTGTCTGGAAAATCGGTTGTTGAGGTCAAAATCTTAAACACAAATGAAGAATCAGACTTCTCTCCGTTTGTATCTGATTTCCCAGGCTGTTTGTCACTCTATCCATTTCACAAAGTCTCTGAAAACACAACCTTCTGCTGTTCTGCCACAGATCCCATCATCTTGCTGCACTGTAAATACAACTGGTTTTAGTGTGTTTCACTTCTTTGAACCCCAGAATAATATTTGCTAGCACAAATTTGAAACATAAACCAGAAACTCAAGGAAAAGCAACAATAAAAAGCAGTGAAATTAAGCACTCTTCGGAATCAATCCACCTTTGGGCACCAGATACAAACTCGCTAACTTCCACATTCTAAGCATAAATGTCTTCGTGCCACGTAAGACACTGATCACCAACTTATGGAGCCAGGACACTTGCTCTAAATTCTCACGGCTTCTCTTTCCACTGTGAAAAATGAAACTAGCATTGAAGCAGGTCTAATAAGGAAGGTGTAGAGCCAGAGAGAAACTCGATTAAGTGGAAATCATTCTTGCAATCTCTCTTACATTAAAATAGCCTACTAGTTTAAAAACAAAAGACTACTTACCCCTGCTGAAGTTTGGACAGACAGCATGAAACTCCTGACAGCCAACTATTTCCTTGTGGACTAAACTTTGTCCCTTGCCCGGCAGTTTCTGGATCGGGTTTACACAGACACACATTTACAGTGGCCTTGGGAGCTACCACCCAACAAGTGAGGCGGGAGGGTTTGTTCATTTAACTCTTGCTCTATAACTGCGGATCAGCAACTTCTCAGGAGTCAAGTTAAATGTGTTTAAAGAGGCAGATGTAAGGAAGACTACAGGGAAAACCTTGTCATTTCCAATGGATAGGCTTGGGAGTCCCAGGGATTTCTTCCCGTGTATTATGGGCTGGAGGATGCAGTCCTCTGAGCTCGGAGCAGCTTGCTTTAACAAAAGTTTCTCCTCTTCCTAAGAATCTATTGCTTTAGCCTCCGTCATCTCCCTTGTTCCGCCTCTTTTAACTGTGAGGAACAAATTGTAGACTTCTTGGTAAGTTTACAGCTGACATTAAGATCAGTCATAGTTTGGATCCCAAAGTCTGTCTTTGCTGCTCCCTAAAGTGTCTTCCTCTCCGAGCTGCTACATTTCTGTAATTTGAATGATGATCCTTTGAAGAAGCTGCCATTGACTATGTACTTCCTGTAACCAACATTCATTGGCATTATCTCAGTCTCCCAGGAAATACATTTCGAACTGATAGTCAACTTTTTTTAGAATGGTGCTCCGTATATAATTTGATCCTCTGCATGACCACATCCAAATCCTCAGAACCTGTGAATATATTACTCTACAAATTGGAATTTGTAGATGTGGCCACACTTAAACATCTTTTAAAAAATATTTACTTACTTACTTATCTGTTTATTTATTTGTGTGTGTGTGTGTGTGTGTGTGTGTGTGTGTGTGTGTGTGTGTGTCTCAGAGGGCACTGTGTGTCCCTGTGAAGGATTAAGGGTGATTTCAGGAATCATCCTGGATTGCTTCTACCTCTTTCTTTGTTCTGGGATTTCCCAGACTCTGCCCACCAGGGCCAGAAGTGCAGACGCTGCCATTTCCGCCTGGCATTTTTTTACATGGGACCTGAGATCCGAACTCAGGACCTTCTGGTTGCAAGAGAGAGTCTTAACCCCAAACCATCTTTCCAGTCTCAAGCTTAAGTATCTTGAGATGAAGATGTTATCCACACAAGTCCAGTCTAAACATAGAAGTCCTTTAAAAGTGACGAACTCTACCCCGTTATAGTCAGAGAAATTCAATAGGAGAACTTCATTATCTCTTGATGGCTTTTAACTCAGAGGAGAAAAGGCACAATTTGAGGGACCCCTGGGGACTTAAGCTAGAAGAAACCAAGAAATAGATTTTCCTCTAGAATCTCCAGGAAAGAACAAAGCTCCAAAGACACCTTGGTGTTAGCCCTATGAGGCTATATTGGACTCTAAACTGAATTTGAATTTTTAAAGATTGTGTGTGTGTGTGTGTGTGTGTGTGTGTGTGTGTGTGTGTGTGTACAAGAGAATACTTGAATGTGTGCTTGTGGAGACCCAAGGGTGACATCAGGAATCATCCCGATTGTTCTGCCTCCTTATTACTTTGCTCTGGGGTTTCACAGGCTCTACCTTCCAAAGGTTGGAGTTACGGGCCACTACTATATCTGCCTGACCTTTTTTATGTAGGATCTGGGGATCTAAACTCAGGTCTTTTTGCTTGTAAGGCAGTCTTTAACCACTGAGCCATTTCCCCAGTCCCTTCCTGCAGAATGGTTTGAAAAGTCAACGACACCAACCCAGGAAGGAACTAGTACATTCAGTTACAGAGCAGGTACTTGGTGGGATTCTGCAATAAAAGGAAGGCATTTGGGGCATTTTAGGGCCTATGAGATGCCTTGTAAGCTTGATGTCACAAATTCAATGGAAAGAGGGAACACGGTTGTCCTTTGACCTCCATACACCATGGATGTATATATGAACACACACACACACACACAGAGCATGTGCATACTAATAATGAAATATAAAAACTAGTTAAACCATATTAGTTCTTAAAGGAAAGATACAGAGAAATACATTCAAAATGAAATTGTTTATGTGTTTGAGAAAGGGTATGGAGCATGTGGTCTCAAGAATGACATTTAAGAAACTAGTGTGTGGGGCTAGAGAGGTGGCTCAGAGGTTAAGCCTCTGCCTTGCAGGCAGAAGGTCCTGAGTTCGGATCCTAGACCCCACGTATAGACACCAGGCAGAAGTGGGGGCGGCCTGCGTTTCTGGTCCTGGTAGGGCGGAGCCTGTGAATCCCGGGGGAGAGTAAACAAGGAGGAGGCAGTCCACACTTCGTCCGTGGTTCTACACACACACACACACACATGCACACACGCACACACACACATACACACGCACAATTGAATGAATAATTAAAAAATTTAAAAAAAAGAAACTAGTGTGAGGGAAACTCCACATTAAAGTAATAAAGAGGTAGAGCAATCCAGGATGATTCCTGATATTAACCACGAACCTCCACAGGCACACACATTCAAGTACTCTCTGGTACAGAAAGAAGGAAGAGAGGGAGGGAGTAAAGAGGGAGGGATGAAGGGGAGGGGAGGGAGGGAGTGGAGGGGATGGAAGGGGAGAGAGGTAGGAGAGGTAGGGGAGGGGAGAAGAGGGGAGGGGAACCAAGGGAGGGGAAGGGAGGTAGGAGAGGGGAAGGGAAGGAAGGGAGGGAAGGGGAGGGGAGGGAAAGGGAGGTAGGGGAGGGGGGGAGGGGAGGAATAGGAAAGGGGGAGGGGAGGGAGGGAGAGGAAAGGGAGGAGGGGAGGGGAGGAGAGGGAGGGGAGGAGAGGAGAGGGAGGGGAGGAGAGGAGAGGGAGGGGAGGAGAGGAGAGGGAGGGGAGGAGAGGAGAGGGAGGGGAGGAGAGGGAGGGGAGGAGAGGAGAGGGAGGGGAGGGAGGGAAGAAGGGAGGGAGAGAGAAAGAAGGGAGGGAGAAAGCAGTGTGACTACACCCTAGGACAGCTTTAGGATGGGGGACTGGGTACCTGGGTCTCCAAGGTGAAAAACACACACATATCTTTTTCTCCTTCTGGAATGTTCATCAAAGTTGGTAGTGCCTATTTGAAAATTTGTTAAATGCAACATGGCACAATGAAATAGAACCTGAAGTAGAAAAATACAGTACTTGAAAAACCCGTGAAAACCAAATGAAGCCTAGATCTCGGGTAATTGGCATGTTAATTTCTTAATGTTGACAGATGAGTCATGGCCAGGGAAATGTTCACACAAGCAGAAACTGGGTGAAAGTCCTTTGGAAACTTTCTGAACCGCCTCTGCAACTTTTCTATAAATTTAAATTAATTCCAAAGCGAAATGTTTATTAAAACAATAAAAAGCCTTGTTTTGTTTGAGACAGGATCTCACTATGAAACCTAGGCTAGTCTTGAACAAAGGGCAAGCCTCCTGCCTCAACCCCCCAAGTGCTGAATTACTCGTTTGAGACACCTCACCCATCTTTAAAAGCTTTATTTTGTTTTATTTTATTTAGAGACATTTTAAACCTTGTTGGTGTTGGGCGAAAAAAGCTTAGAGAAAGGAGGGAGCAGAACCAAAGAGGCCAGATGGGAGCTGAGGGATGACCTGGCCATGAGGGAGGAGGGCCCGGTGAGGACGCATCCCGAGGGGGCGGTGAGTGCAGTGACTGAGCAGTCAGGAGGAGGAGGAGGACGGTCGCACTCAGCGTCCGTCGTGCCTGCGATGCAGACACTTGCAAGGCTCTGGACATGAGCGTGCAAGTGAGGGAGCAGACACGGAAGACAGACTACAGGCGCAGGAGAGTCCAATGCTGAGCCAAGGGACGGCTCCTGAGAAGACAGGTGGCAAAGAAGGCAGGGAAAGAAGGGGTGAAGGTTTGGAAAAGAAGCAGGGTCATATGAAAAACCAAGGCCAAAGGGGGAAAAAAAAAAGACTCAGAGGAGGCCCATAAATGTCCTGACCAAGAAACAGGACATTATATATAGAAAAACCAGACAGTTAGGTCGGATGAGGGGGAGCTCCCTAGTGCAAATGGAAGCTACTCTAGAGACGGCTTTTACCTCCGTGAAAGATGACACGGAGCTAGAGTACAGAAGTCAGAATCTTCTCATGAGAAAGCACTTCTATGAAAGGCCTTTGGATAACGCTTTTCAAACTGGGCTGAAGCTGCTGCAGAGATCTTTACAGAATATCAGCTTTATTTTATCAGGGATTCAAATATCAAATATCAAGAGCCTTGAGATATGAGCACAGAATGCCACTATAGGACGCAGTCTTCTTATTCCTAGAGCTGTAAGTTTCCTCACCTCTTTCATGAGAGGAATCAGAGCACACATCTGAACTTAGTCATACAGTACACAGTTATGTCAGCATGTGTGCTTGCTGTTAAACGCTGGGATACCTGTGTCTTTAAAAACAACTAGAGGACTAGAGAGATGGCTCGGGAGTTAAGACTCTGCCTCACAGCAGAAGGTCCTGAGTTCAGATCTCAGGTTCCATGTAAAAACACCAGGCAGAAATGATGCAGACTATACTTCTGACCCTGGTGGTTGGAGCCTAGGAAATCTCAGAGCAAAGCAAAAAGAAGGTAGAAATAATTCAGGATGATTCTCAAAGTTACCCTTGGCCCTTCACAGGGATACACAGTGCTCTCTGATACACACAAACATTAAAATAAAAAATAAAAACAACTAGGGCTATGGCCACACTTGGAAAATTACAATAAACATTTCATATTCAAAGAAGAAAACACAAGGAACAAAATTGTGGTCATATTTATTGCCATTTATCTATTTGTTGTGTGACATCAGAAATCTTCCTGGATTGCTCTACCTTCTTATTGCTTTATTCTAGGGCCTCCCAGGCTCCGTCTACCAGGGCTGGAATTACAGGTTTTTTTTATGCAGGATCTGGGATCCAACTCAGGTCCTTTTGCTTATGAGGCAAAGGCTTTAACCTCTAAGCCGTCTCTCCATTCCCATTTATCTACTTCTATAACCATTTACAATTCCACCTGTGTGCTGTGGCTTCATTACACTCACAGGAAAGTTTGTCCAACAATTGCTGTGTGCTATGACAAGTACACACTGAGTTCCACCCAGTGTTTATGTGTAAGTGCCTGCATGTGTCAGGACTCAGTCACACACTGTTGGGTGTTAGCGGAAGAGTTGGCCACTGTGCTTAGAGCTTTCAATTACATCAAAAAATACACCAAACAACTAAACCTGTGACATGTTTAGTGTATGGGATACAAATCAAATGGAAAGATGCTCTTGATTTTTAACATTCTGCCAATAAAACTGAAATACTGCACTGGCATTAGATCTTCATAAAGCTGAACACAAAGTTGTCAACTTTGCTTGGATATTTTCCACCTCATTTTGAACATACTGTTACCGGTTAAAAGCAATCCTCTCACCAAGTAAAGACATCTTTTAAGTATTTGTGTTTGAGAGCGTTCGAGTAGGAAAAGTGTAAGCAGTGCATGTGAGTGTCCTGAAATTGTAAAGCAAGAATTATGCTAATTAAAAAAATGAAAGAATAAATACCATCATTCATTACCTTCATAGAATTCTGAAAGAGACAGCTACTATTTAAAAGAAAGAAAAATGTAGGAGTAAGTAAAGCAAATGAGCATTTTCCCTAAATATTTGAGTGTCTAAACTAGAAGTCATTTATAAAGTAAATAGCTTTCATTGCTTCATTTTGTAGGCATTATCTAAAATTACCCTTTGAGGCTAAGAAGCAAAAAGCTAATGTTGTACCAACTCAGAAGACAGAATGACAGAAGTAAAGCTTTTGGCTAGGCCGTGGTTCATACAATAACAGTTTCATGGCCATGATGCTACTTTTCCATACTTCTGACTGCAACCCTCTGCTGTAACACTTCTAAGAGATTTCCACAGTACTATGCTTGGAAAAGAAAATCTGAATTGACATTCTAGATAATAGAAATTGTTTTCATTTTTTACTTGACCTCCGTAATTGTGAAAATGACAGAATTTTTATTTCTAGCTATATTCAGAGAGAATGCATCACTACAAGGAACTGCAGGGGACTAACACCACCAACCATATCACTGGGTATTGCCTCCCAGGGTAGAGTAAGAATAACTTACTCCCAGTAGTTCTACTCCTGACCTTGCAGTTTCCCATCTGCTGTGCAGAGAGCCTAGTATGTGCAATAAATGTACCTGGGCATGCAATTCAACTCTCCAGTGTGGACACTCCTAGGCCAGGATCACACGTTCATTCTTTTTTTTTTTTTTTAAATTTTTATTATTTATTCAACTGTGCGCATGTGCGTGTGTGCGTGTGTGTGTGTGTGTGTGTGTGTGTGTGTGTCTGTGTATGTGTAGAACCACGGACGAATTCGCGAACCACCATGGACGCCTCCACCCCCTTCTGCCCCGGGATTCACAGGCTCCGCCCTACCAGGACCAGAAGCGCAGGCCGCCCCCGCTTCCGCCTGGCGTCTATACGTGGGATCTGGGATCCGAACTCAGGACCTTCCGCTTGCAAGGCGGAGGCTTAACCCCTGAGCCACCTCTCCAGCCCCACACGTTCATTCTGGTATTATCTGGTATTTTTCTGTGTGCTACTAAGGCAGGACTAGAATAGCAATGCTGGGACAGTCTTTGAAATTCCAGAAGACCATCCCTCACTGCTGAGATCACCCTGAAGGGAACGCCCCTGCTGAAGAAATGATTCCAATCCTCCACAGAGATAAGATGGCCAACTTCCCTATGAAAGGATATGGAGATGAGTTTTCCATAGCCAACAAACTAAAGCCCTTCAAAGAAAGGACTTGAACTCCAGGCCCACATGGGCCCAAGATCAATTGGGTTGGGCCCCAATGTGAGCTAATCAATAAGGAAAAGCCATTTTTTCCCTGGCTTACTTAAATGTACAAATATACCTGACCCTGCCAGCCATTAGCCCGCGCTCTCGCCTCTCATATACTCCACGTCTGGAGTCCATGAGTTCCATCCTTTCTCTCCTCTAATAAACTCTATCTTAATCCTCTACACATTACTGGTTTCAATCTTCAACTCCAAACAAAAGGACTCCCTAACATCTTGCAGGATACATTGAATTTTTAGAGCATGTTCTACAAAAAGAGATTCAATTTGATTCTACTTCTGTAAGGGTCAAAAGCATGCAAAACTGAGTTAGGAGTTTGAGTTAGGAGAAACAAGAGAATCGCTAACAAAATATTCAGAACTCAAGATTAGTTCTGCAGAAGCAAGAATGCAAGGCGTGGGCGATGTGGACAGAGGAGATATTAGGGTAGGGAATCGTCACAGTGCCTCACCAAGTGGGGTGCCTCGTCGAACTCCCTAAGTAGTTATTCCACCAATGTTTTATAAATATTTACCATCTAGTCAATGCTTAACAAAGAGCCTCTCTTAAAGCTTTCTTTGTCCAAAGGTACACAGTGAATGAGTTCACATCTGCAGTGTGTGAGTTTGGGAGAAAGGGGGGGTGGCGGAGAGCACTGAGGTACCCAAGAACATTCTCAAAGGCCCTGCAGAGCCATACAAATAATCAAAATTAAAACTAAATTCAATCTGCTAGCATTCTATGATAACATTAAATGAAATAGAAGTAGAGACTCAGGACCGACTAAATTGCCAGACTAGGGATTAACAACCACTCTGGCTTTCTTCTGACCGGTTCACATTTCATTATGTATTTACAGAAGGGGAATGCTTTAACCCTTGAGGCATATTCAGCGATGTTTGCTTACTCAATAAAGCTTCAAGAATGAGAACTGTGTATGTTTTAACTGATGAAACTAAAAAGAAAAACATACCAGAACATCAAGATTTCCTGTCTGTATGGCGAGACAGTGGGAAGCCTATTCTTTCTTTCAAGCATTGAAAGAGATATAAGAATGACTCCCAAAGGCATGAGCTTCCACATTTGTGACATTTTTTTTATTTGAAATATAAAAGAACTTCAGTTCCAGCTCTCCCTTTTATATTGGAACAAATAAAATGAAAAGAGCCACCTAAAGTCAGATGGGTTAATGTTTACACAAAGGTAGCTTTTCCCTTTGGAGTTTTAATGGTTCGTTGACCTTGATAGAATTCCCCTGTCAGTGCTGAGGTATCTGTTGGAGCTTCAAGCAGAAACCACGCTCACATGAACCATTAGAGACCATGCCAAGTCTCATCTGTTTCTGCACGTGATCCATTAGCAGCCATGCCAAGCCGCATCTGTTTCTGTACCTTGAACTCAGCCGTTAGGATCAGGTGACTCTGTGTGCTTTGTGCGGAAAGAAAAGTCTTTCTCCTCCTCCTGGAGGCCACGAGAAATAATCAAGTGTAACTCTATTTGACACCATATTTGCAGGGCCGGTTATGCCCCCCAAATGTGCTTTGCCCCAGCAGCAACAGCCTGACGTTCAAGCATAGCAACCCTGGGCGCATGGCAAGGAGGTTGAGTCTGTTCACAGCTAGCTCCTGTTACCACAGGGCTCCTTCTAGAGCTGAATGATACAAAGCCGTCCCTGTTCTCACTTTAAGCTTCGCATTATTTTCACAGAGTAGTTATCTTGGAATTATTATGAAAAGATTACGGGAAATCCCCCCCCCTTCCCAAACTGGGAACTGATTAGGAACCAACCCTGGCCCACTCAGAAAAGAGCACACAGTATTTGCCCCATCTAGCCACGCCTCTAGTTTCACCCTTGGCACGGCTCACTCCTTAGCGCAATCTGAAAGTACAGGTTGCCCTGGAAGTTTAGGCCAATCACCTATTTTACTTTTTGTATTAGTTGTTTTCAGGGTAGGAGAAAAAGAGTAGCAGTTACCAATCTGAGTTGCTGCTAGGCTTTAACTGTTTCCAAGTGGAGATAAAAGGTACATGACAGAGGAAGGAGCATGAGAGGCTGCTGCTTATAAAAGTGGCTTTTCTCCCTAGAGTATCTCAACGCATTATTCTACAATGGTGACTGGAATCTTGAACAGGACTTTTGTTGCTTTTCGAGGCAGCCCGGCTGGCCTTGGACTTGCTGTGTAGCCAGGGATGACCTCGAACATCGGATTCTCTAGTCTTGTCTCTTGAGTGCTGGGAATATAAGTGTGTACTAGCTCACTTGCCACCTGGTCTATATAGTGCTGGGGGTGGAAGTCAGGGCCTTCTCGTCTTCTAGTAAGCGCTCTATCCCTCCTCATTTCAGGTTTTTACAGTGAAAAAATTTAAATCATTAACATATTGCCATAATTAGTTTTCTTTTTGTTACTCCCAGACAACATTCATACACAATTTAAGGGAGAAAGGGAGATGTATTTGGCTCACAGTTCCAAGAGGGGATATAGTTCATTGTGGCGGAAAAGGCATGATGGAAGGAAGGCAGAAACCGGAGGTGTTGATTCAGGTCACTGCAGCCATTGTGAAAGCGGAGGAAGCAAGAACAAGAACTAGATGTAAGGTGGTGCTAACAAACCTCCAAGTCCATCCTCTGTGACATGCCTTCCTCCAGCAAGGATCCACCTCCTAAACTTGCCATGACCTTCACAAAATTAACATGAAACATATGAACGCATGGAAGGGACAATTCATATTCAAACTGACACACATTTAATAAAAATCACCGAAGGTCAAGGTCTGTAGTAGAACCCGATGCACGAGTCATCACCCATACTATGTTCCATCACAAATTGAAACTAAACTATTTCTCTGACCTTCTGAGAAATCAGGATTTGTAAGATAACAGCCAAATTTCCCAAGCAGGGTAGTTTAAATGGGTAGGGAAGGAGAGCAGTTTCTTCTACATTATTCCGTACCTGTTCCCCAGTTGTCTTTCTGTTCTGATTCCTGTTCCCATTTTTCAAGAAAGGTAACTCTGAAATTACCAATCTGCTCTTGTTTCTTCTTCCTATTTTCTTCATGCCCTTTTCTATTCTTAAAACCTCTTTTGCTCAGATCATCAGAGTACGCTGATTCATTTTTATAGAGTGAAAGGTTGCCAGATTCTAGAACAGAAAGTAAAGCCAATTAAGATATTTAAGTTGTTGCAATTCAGTCCTATGACAGGCAGAACATCACAATAATTACAGGGCTGAGTAAGAGGTCTTCAACTGTCTCTCTCACCTGCATGCATGATGCTTCCTGCCCCTTTGCCTCAATTTAGAACAGAACAGTGAATGTAGCATCCCATTACTCCTGGGGTAACTGGAATTCTGAATTTTCAGATAAAGGCAGAAAAAAAAGTGAAAATTGTGATAGAAAGAACAAAACAGGTAATGAAATAATTTGCTTTCTTCTGCTTCTACCTTCCTTGTCTCATCTATTTAGCAAGTGGGAAAAAAAGATTTTTTTTTTAGAAACACAAAATTTACCATTTTTTAATAGGATCCTTGGGATCTTCAAAATAACAAATATCTTTTTGAGTATTAATGAGTTGGCTGATGGCCCTAGAAGCTTCCGATCAAAGCTCGTTACTAGACAAGTGGCAAGATTGGAGCCATGTCCAGAGGGAAGCAGCACTGAAGATCACAATGTCAAGACTGATATGTGCCAGCAGCTGGTGACCACTTATGGCCAGGTGTGACAACCTCGGTTCCATTCCGAGAGCCCATATGGTGGAAGGAGAGAACAGACCTAAACATTATCCTCTAACCTCTACATAACATCTTGTGGCACATATGCCCACACAATACACAAACACAAATAAATAAAATAAAAATTACAAAGAGTAACATGAAACAAGTCAGTTGGTAGGGAAAGACTGGAAGCCCTTCCCTACCTGGGCTTCTGGATAATTGACATGTGAAGGCTCGGGGAGGGGGGTGGCATGGAAGCCCTTGTCCTTCTCACATACCCTGCCCTTGGCATTTTTGGGGATTAATTTCATTTGTCAACCTGAGATCTAGAATCAATCAGGAGAAGAGCTTGTGAGATGCCTGTTAGGGGTGATCACGATTGCTCTGAGGTGGGAAGGCCCACCACTGTGGGTGAGCCACTCCTAAGCATGGGTTCTAGGCCATGGGAAGAAGGTGGCTGCGGCAAGCATTTCACCACTCCTGCTTCTTGACTGTAACCAGCAGTTTCGAGCTCCTGCTGCTTTCATTTTCCTACCATGATGGTTCATACTTTGAATTGTGAGTCGAAATAAATCTTTTCTCCCTTAAGTTGTTTCCGTCACAGTATTTTATCATGGCAACAGAAAACAGAGACAGCATCTCTTTACCTTTGTCCTCTGTGATATCTTTTATAATAAAAAGGTAACACAAGTGTGTCCCTGATCTTGGGAGGGCTCTATCAAATACAACTAAGTCCATGAAATCAGTTGGAAACACAAGTTAAACAACTTGGGAATTTACAGTTGGCATCTAAGGTCTCTGGGGAACATTCTTTGGAAACTGAACTCTTAACTGGTAGGATCCCATCTATCTCTGGGTAGATGGTGACAGAATTCAACTGAACTAGAGGACACTCAGCTGATATCTGCTGCAGAACTGAAGGCTTGGTATACGCAGGGAAATGACCACAGGGACTCTTTTCCTTTGTTGTGAGGCAGTACTCGGACTCAAGTAACTCTGGGAAGAAAGCGGGTTATTTATCTGGCTTATGGTTCCACAGGGAATATTATCCATCATGGCAGGAATTGTATAGCACGACTGTAGGCAAAGCAGGAGGCTGGTTCAGGTACAGCAGCCAGGAGGCAGAGAGCACGAGAGCAATAGGAAGTAGGGCTGATCACCAAGCCACAAGGCCCACACCCTGTGCCATGCTTTCTTCAGCAAGGCTCCACCTCTTAAAGGTGAACAATCTTTCCAAACATTAACACCAGCTAAGGATTCAAATGCTTGAATCTGTAAAGGACACTCACACTCAAATGGTGACATTAAACCTAGACACATTTCATCATGAGCTTTTGTGTTGACTGTTGTGGAATGAGGGGGCTTTCCTACTCACTTTCTTTAAAAGCTATAGAGATGTCTCAAAGGATATTCATAAAAATGCTGGATTCTGGAGGGACAAAGGGCGGAATCTCAGGAACATCTTTTATATATTTTGGCTCAAATATATTTATAAGCAACACCCTTCAAATTTGTTTTCAATCAGTGCAGAAATTTTGGGGAAATTATCCATGAATAAATTCTCAAATGCAAAATCAAGAAACATTTTGGTTTCTAACCCACAATTGCACTTTGTCAATTAAACAGAACTAAAGTCTGTGTCTTTTTTTCTTCCTTGAGGCTTTGTCATAGTGACCTTCCTTATCTCATGACTCCCAGATTACATCTTTAGCTTGGCTGGCACAGTGCCTGCAGTACTCAGGGGTCCATTTGGTGTTCTTGCTCCATCGTCAGTGTGTAGCCGTCACTGCATGCCTCATGCCTGTGTGTAGCCGGGATGCTCTCTCCATCCTTGCCCTTTCCTCAGGAGAGCACTGTCTGACTCAGTGCTAGTGTCTTCACTCTTTGTAGTGTCTTAGTGTGATGGTTATTTTTGGTCGTCAATTTAGTTGGATCAGGAATCAACCGGCACACAAGCTGTTGAAAGTCGGAGAATGAAGTTTGCTGTCGCTTGCTTGCTTTCCTGTCCTGCTGGCAGGTTCTTTCCCTGCATCTTGCTGATGACCCAGAACCCAGCTTCTTCTACCTTCTAACGTGAACTGAAGAGCAGTGGCTCTCTAAGAATCCCGTTGCCCTTGAATGACAGACCAGGTCTGTGGAGACATCTGGCCCTGTGGACTAAGTAGCTACTAGGTTCTCATCTCTTCAGTGTGATGGTAGCCATTATTGGACTACTTGGACCACATTGTGTAAACTAATCTAATAAATCTCCTTTTTAATAGACATTCATTCTAGCGGTTCTGTTCTCTAGAGAATCCTAACATACACTTAGGTAGACCCTGTGTACCTACCTAGGCTTGGGTATGAGGCTTTCTGGACCCTATTCTAACCTCTTGGTTGCTGTAGGAGATACTTTAAAAATCCCTCTAGTGTTTCAGGGACAAAACTCCAGGAACACTGCTGGACATTCCCACTCTAGAGGCAGGGTTTTTTCGTGTGTGTGTGTGTGTGTGTGTGTGTGTGTGTGTGTGTGTGTGTGTAAGAGGACATTTGAGCATGTTGCCTGTGAAGGCCCCAGAGTGACATTGGGAATCATTCCGGAATGCTCTACCTCCTTATTGCTTTGCTCTGGGGTTTCCCAGGCTCCACTTTCCATAGCCAGAAGTACACATCACAGTGATTTCTGCCCAGCATGTTTTTTTTAAACATGGGATCTATGAATCCAAACTTAGGTCCTTCTGCTTTTGAGACAAAGGCTTTAATCTCTGAGCCATTGCCCCAGCTCCCGACAGTTTCCACCCTAGCCCCATAAACAGTGAGTCTATGCTAGTATCCTAATACAGAAGGGATTCCTTTCCTCTATCTGTGGCTGAAGGTGTTTGTTTCACATGAAAAATATTGGTAAGTTGGTTGGGGTTTTATTATTGTGTTTACCATCCCCATCTTGCCTTCAATCTTTTCACGACAGATATAGAGACTGTGATGGAGAAGTTACATGTCTACATCCTAGTCATCAGGAATAAGACCTCTTTGGAAGTGGGCACTCTTGCATAGGGTCAGCCCCTAACCTATTATGACTAGTGTCCTTGCAGAAATACCATGGAGAGCAGGAAACCCTCGCCACATTTTCCTACAGAAACACTGAGTAATAATAAATGGTTCAAAGTCTTCAGAATTCCCGAAACAAAAGAAGTCACATGACCCTAGACAAACTCAAAGCTAAGAAGGCCACATTAAAACCATTTATAAAAAGCCATTTTATTTCACCTCCAACAGTTGCTTCTCGATGCCAGCCCAGCTCTGCTCAGCGGAGAGCGGAACACACACTTTCAGGTTCAGCATTTCAGGCATTGTCTGTCCAATAGACTGGTGGCTTACCTGCCCGCCTTAACCACTCTCCTGGACTTTTGGGTACTCGAGCTTCTGAGAACAGGGGAGAGGGCCACCTTAGCAGCCCTGTCATATAGACTGAAGCCAGAGAGAAAATACTCAATACCTGTGTTCCCCCTTGTGAGGGAAAGGGAATTGAAGAAAGCATTTCCAACTTGTCTTCTTGTCAGGGGGTCTTCTGTTTCTGTCAACACTGACTCCAAGTACTGATAGAACTGCCACCATCTGGGAGATGGCTGGGGACAAGAGAACCAGAGAACCTGCAGTTCTACACAGCAACATCAGAGGGGGCAAGAGATTCCTGAAGCTCCACAAAATAAAAGTTTAAAAGGTTACAAAACTATATAGGTTGATGGGTGATGCTAGTATTTTAAGACTGGGAAAGAAGGCTGTTATTTAAATGTAGAAGTCCCTGTTCCTATTTCCCACCCACAGGAAAACAAAAAAACTTGGAGATAGTGCAATACAGGAACAAAAGAAATCTCAAGAAACCAACCTAGTCAAGCATGGTTGTTCACTCTTTTACATTCAACACTTGGGGAGGCTCAGACAGAAGGATGGTCATGAGTTTGAAGCCAGTCTGGACTACAGAGTAAGACCCTGTCTAGAAAACCTGAAAACCAAACCAACTAAACAACGACAACAAAAACTCTAAATAAACAGAAGTCTATGGATTAAGAGACAAAGAATCAAAAATAATTATCTTAAGCTCAAGTTACTACAAGACAAAATAGACAACTAAATGAAAGCATAGAAATGGTGCATGAATAAAATGAGAATATAATAAAGTGACCCAAACAAGTATTGTATAACTGGAGAATAAAATAAATGAGTTGGAAAATTCATAGGAGAGGTTCAACAGCTGATTCAATCATCATCATAATAATAAAATCAGCAACTTGAAGGCACACCATTGAAGACTGAAGTGGAAGAAACAAACCAAAAGACTGAAGGAAAGTGAGAACTGCTTAGAGGCTACAAGACACCATCAACTGACACATACATTGATAAGAGTCCCAGTAGAGTAAGAAAGAGACAGTGCCTATTTGACAAATAATTACCCCAATTTCCCAACCAGGAGAAAGGAAATAGAAATCTAAATTCAATGACATTGAAGTGTTCCAACTAATGATGAACTCAGAGGGAGCCCCCATCATGAAATGACACAACCAAATTGTCAAAAGTCAAAGACAAAAAATCCTGAAAGCAGCATGCAAAAAAAAAAAACTCACCACATACATAACAGCTCCTCTGAGATTATCAGTGGATTTCTTAATGGAAATGTGATGGACCAGTAATGGATGATAATTCAAACTCCAAAAGATGCACCAATCAGAACACTGTATCAAGCAAAACTTCCTTCAAAAATGAAAGAGGAAAGATCTTTCCAGAAAAGATGTTAAGTGTATGTGAGGGAAGGGAGCATCATGACAATGAGAAAACATCAAATTTAGGTCGAAGTCCAGCAAGTAAAATACTGCATTCTATACTTCAGTGTCCACTTTCTCCTGCTCATCATGTAGTCATGATGCCTTAAAGATTCTGGGCAATCCCAGTCTCTCTTTGGAGCTCAAAGAAACAGAGTTCTTCTGAACCAGACTGAATGCTCACTCACAGTTCTCCACATTCATTCCATAGTTCTGGCATCTCCAACAACACTCAGGGTTTGCCTCTGCAACTAAAAGCTTCACCTTACCTTGCAGGTACTCTAAGCCTGCCACTTGGTGCCAAGCTTCTGCTGCTTTCCAAGAACCCGTTAACTGAGCATCAAAACCAGTACCACTTGGGTAATGTTGACACTCCACAGGGAGGTTGAAACATAATTTGGTCCACTAGAATCACAGCTGTAACTTTTCCATACTGACTACGGAAAAGTCCTTTTCTAGGCAGCCAAAATTTCTAAACGGCAGAAACACCTTCAGCTTGATCTTTCAGATCCTGAAAGAATCTGAGTTTTCAAACCATAAAATCTCCATACGGGGGTATTCTCCACCATCCAATGCAAAGCACTAGGTCTTTCTTCAATAATTCTCAATTCTCCAAAAGTGGCAACTGCTCTGATGTCCTTATCCAAAGCTTCGTGGCCACCAACTCTATTAAGAAACCAGTCCAGCATCTTTAAATTCAACTTTTGCCAAAATCCTCATTCCTTTCATCACAAACTGGACCCAAACAATCCACAAGTCTCTCAGCATCTCCAAATAATCCATTAAGCTCCTCAGAATGGTGTTTGTAATCTACAGATTCAAAAGTGCAAACATTTCAAAGCTTCTCCAACGAAACCATTCAAAATCCACTAAGTCCAGATGGCCAGATTTATCAGCAACACCCCACTTCTTTGATACCAAATTCTGTAATAGTTTACCTGCATGGTTGCTGATAAAATCACTAACAAATGGCTTAAGGAAACAAGGTGTTTATTCTCTTATGATTTCTTGGTTACATTTCCTTTTCCAACTTGACAGGAAAGCCCACACCAATACCAGGGCCAAAGGAACTGACCACACCATCTCCACAAAACAGCTGAGAAAGGGACGATCTTTCCTTGCCAGACCATCATATCTGGCCAACTACACATAAGGACATTAACTTCCTCAACCAGCTCTCTGTATTTTATTCACCATCTAGGGCCTAGTCCCACCCACAACAGACTGGGTCTGCCCCATTAGCTAGACACTCCTACAGGGCGGCTCTGGGCTTAACTCAACTACCAATTATCAACAAATGTGCTGAGAACTCAAACCCTCAACCATCAAGTTGACACCTATACTTAACTATGACAGGCCCACAAGCTTCCTCGAGAGAGAGGAGGGAGAGAAAGAGATGGATTCTAGGGCACTCTAATGTACAGAGGTCAAGGATCAATCACTAGAATGAACAGCCAAAGAAGCAAGAGGAAAACTCCAAGCATAGGAAGCATCAAGACCAAATACAGGAGAAGATATGATTATTTATGTCAATGCCTACGAGGTTTAATGATCACATACCTAATTTAGCACAAATTTATCATTTTGGGAATAATATCAATACTTTACCATTTATGAAGGATAGATATTGGGCAAAAATATATCAGATGTGATTTGGTTTCAGAGTACACCAAATACTTCTGTAGACTATGTTGTATATATATGTGTATTTAAATTTATCTTTTAATCTACTACATTTCTTGAAAAAGCATTCCAAAGGTTTGTGTTACATTCCTCTAATTTCCCCCAAAATACAACATGCTATACGGCTCCTCTGGTCAAGCATCTTTTCTAATTTTACCAGGTGTTCTGAGTGGACTCTATTTGGGAAGTACAGGGTTAAATGCTTCAGCATAGTGGTAGCTTCACTGTAGGTCCCAACAAGTGTGTCAGCAAACCAGCTGCAGGATATTTTCTTTCTGCCGCTTCATCATTTTTACTGAAAATGAGCTCCTTTTGCTTCTCTGTTACTTTTGCTAGGATATATGACCTTCAGGTTACTTTTATCCCAACAGCTCTGTCTCCTCTTCAGTGTCCTAACAACTCATCAAAGGCCAAAATGAAAAGAGGCTTCACTTCTTTTTTTTTAAATTTTTTATTATTATTTATTATTTATTCAATTGTGTGTGTATGTGCATGTGTGTGTCCATGTATGTGTGTGTGTGTAGAACCACGGATGAATTCGGGAACCACCATGGACGCCTCCACCTCCTCCTTGTTTACTCTACCCCGGGATTCACAGGCTCCGCCCTACCAGGACCAGAAAGGCAGGCCGCCCCTGCTTCCACCCAGCGTCTATACATGGGGTCTAGGATCTGAACTCAGGACCTTCCGCCTGCAAGGCAAAGGCTTAACCCTTGAGCCACCTCTCCAGCCCTGAGGCTTCATTTCTTAAAAAGTTAATATACAGTTCCATTTAATGAAATGTGAGATAATTTCAATTAAAACATTTAAAGGTGTCCTAGTAATACATACATACACATTAAATGTAATGATATTTAACCACTATACAGTGTGTATATATATATGTGTATATATATATATATATACATATATATATGTAACACTTTTTAAAAACTTTCTTCAATGTGTACAGTTCATTTCAACGATTGCATGGTGTCCTTGTCATATTTTTTCACATGTTCCTTGAAATGTGGAATATTTTATATATGTCCATACATGTGTGTTACTCTCTAAAAGTCTGTTGGGGATGGAAATACATCCATCAGACATTGTATGTGGAATTTGAGGAGCCAAACTCAAGTCCTTTGCTTGTGCAGAAAGTGCTTTAACCACGGAGTCATCACCCCAGCTTAAGGACCTATATCTACATTGCCAATCATCTACCTCAAAAGGAAGCAGCCACAGCTACTGGGCATTCAGGCTACAGCATGATTAGAGTAAAAGAAACTAGTGTGCTCAATGTGCTGGTTAGCACCTTTCACAGATGCCTTTCAAATCAGTTACCAAGTTTGCATCAGCTTTGGAAATGTCACAAATAGGACACAGACAGAGGCTGGTGACCCTGATGGCCACCTCTCGGATGTACAGAGTTGTGCAGTGAATAGACTGCATATTTTACACCAGTAGTTGATTTTTTAGAGATTTCTTCTAGAAGAGTAAACTCATGATTTCTTACAAATATTTTTTTCCAGGTTTCCTGACTCAAATAGTTTGTGACCTAAATTATGGAATGAAGTTCATTATTTCATTCCCAACATCATTTCTGAGCAAGCTAATGCTTTAACTAGCCAAATTTGCAACCTGCCTTTTTCCACTGTGCAAGGCATTCTGCATATAGTAAATTTATCCGGCTTAAAATTCATTCTCTGTTTTGTTCCCTGTATGTCTTCTCTCCATTGTGCTACAGAAGTTTTTGAGGCTACTTCAAGTATTATGTCTTTGTTTTGTTGTTTTCAGACCAAGGCAGAATAAGGGAGGACAAGACAGCTCAGCAGGTAAAGTCATCTGGCACAAAACCAGAAAGCCTGACTTTGATCCCTAAGTCCACATGGTGAAAGAAGAGAACTAATATCTGAAAGTTGCCCTTTGACCTCCACATGTTTATCATGTGACATGCATGCTGTTATGAATAAATTTAAAAAATAAGTAAATACCTATTTTCAAAAGAGCAAGGCACAATATAAATTTAACTTACCTTCTCAAAATAATTTTAAAGCACTAACCCTTCATAATGTGTGGGTAATAGTTCACACTATCCTGAATACATCTAGGAGTGCAGGGTAAATTAACTCATTTAGCAAACATCTAAATGTCTCTTAATGTGTCTGGTCACAGTCCTGGAGGAAATACTAATTAAGAACATGTCAATCAGAGATGTACAGCAAGAAGAAGAATAAGGCAGAGAAAGGGAACATGGATAGCATACAAGTGAAGTAAGATAAGCAGAGAGAATCACACTGGGAAGGTGAATGCCATGGCTGAGGGAGCTGAAAAAGACAGAGTACAGAACACAGACATGTACAGTAAGAACACTGGGCAGGTGAATAAGAAGGAGGGAACTGGTTCAGTAGTCTGGCATTCTTCAGCACAGTTGGACAGACTTGCTGTGTGGCAAATGAAGTTTGCCTCTCTCTCAGGAAGCCTTGTGGATATGATGGCCAGTTCCTATAGCTCCTGATGTTGGTATGAGTTCTCCTACCAAGTTGGACTAAAAACTGCAATCAAGAATCATAGGAAAAAATAAAACCCCTTCTTTTTAAGCTCTATGTTATGAATTTATCAGCAACGTGCAGAGAAATGCAACAGCAGGGTCAGAGAAGACCCTGCAGGACCATTAGTTCTGTGAGACCATTATAAGGTGTTGAGCTGATATGTGGAATGAGATGCTGCTACTGGATGGTTTTGAACAATATTAAATGAACCAGAAGAAATCATAGTACTTAAGCATCTAAATGAAAACTGATAGGTGAGGGAAAAATTAGCTGACAAGTATTTACCAAATCTCTGGCTTTTGCTAGTCATTTTCCCAAGCACGGGGAATATGGTGGGGAAACACATGTGGTACTTGTCTTCAGAAAGGTTTAGTCTGGTGGTTAAGACAGATTAAGAAAATGATGTTAGGTGTGTGAAAACTATGAGATCCAGTCTAGCCTGGGATGTGGCTTCTTTTATGAAACATTGTGAATTGAGGCTACAAGTGGCAGAGGATCAAAGGAAAAATGGCATTCTGATTTAAAGTGAAATTCATATTAAAAGCAGGTATGAGTTTAGTAAAGAAGGTTGCAGGAAGGAGGCCATTCCAAACAGGAAGTATCTGCAAAGGCCATAAAGGGAAAGAAATAGGAATTTTCAGAGAATTGAGAGATCACTGTGATTGAGCTTAGAAGGCAAAGAATAACCCAGGATTTAGGGTTGAATTCCAAGGGCAGTGAAATATCAAGAATTCAAATTGGAGCCCAAAAGATTACAGTAAGTTTTTAAAAGATTAGTCTAAAAGCGATGAGATTAAGGGAGGGAAAATGAATAAAGAAAACCACCCAGGAGATTTCATAGTCATGTAGGCAACCATGAAAGCAGCATATGGGTAAGAGCAGAGAGAAGTGGGCAAAGATATTTAGGAGGGTCAGGGAGATGGCACAGCAGTTCAAGAGATTGCAGATCCCACATAAAATGTTGGGTGGGCATAGTGGTCTATCTTTAATTCCAGCCTGAGAAGGCAGAGACTGAGTATCCCCAGAACAAACTCGCTGCCCAGACTAGTCCTATCAGTGAGCTCTAGGTGTCATTATAGAACATATATATCAAAAGATAAGGTGGGAGAGCAATTGATGACTCCCAAAATTAATCTTAAGCCTCCAATGCACACGTGCACATGTTTATATGCACTTACATACATGTAAATGCTCTCACACACATATGTGCCCACAAATGTATAAAACACACACACACACACACACACACACACACACACTCTCACCCCAGCACATACACATGAAAAGGAAAAAAATTAAAAGACATTTAAAAGGTAGAAATACACAACCTGGTGGCAGATTACATTTACAGGGATTGAGGAAGCAGATCTGGCCAATTATCGTTGCTTTTACATAATAACTCCTACTCTCCGAGTGTGATCACCACAAATAAATAAATAAAATACTTAAAACACATCATACACATTACGACTTGATTTATTCTATTAATCATGACTGAGTCCCTACATTCAGCAACCTTCATTATGATTTTTTAATGAGGTATACTATCAGATGTATTGTATAGGTATGTGTATCTCACAAAAGCTATTCTTGACAATTGCATTAACAAAATGAAGTTTCAATTTTTATATTCTTGTATAATTTACCTCATACTAATGTAAAAACATCCTATATTATTATTCTAAACATCCCACAATAAAATTTGGGGGAAGTAAAGAAACTGGAGAAGTAAAATTTGCCAGACACTTTTGCTGAGTTCATGGCAGATAATTAACCAGTTCAAAGTAAAACACAATGAGAGCATGCACGAATCCAAATTGTGTTTCTGTTCCATTGATTTTACTAAGGCAGAATAAGTCACTCTTTGAAATACATATAAGCAATTCTAAACATCAAGAACAAATATAAATGTAAGATTTGCCTAAAGACTGTAGAGTTACACTGCAGGGGGATGGATAGATAGATAGATAGATAGATAGATAGATAGATAGATAGATAGATCCCAGTATCAAAAACTCCAGCCTATTCAGTAAAACTGAGAAACTCAGAAAGATCTTGCCAAAGCAACAGAAATGTAAATGGCAAGCAAAGATAGCATTTGGTCAATCAGCAACATGCTGCATATCATTTATAAGTACTAAATTTGGCAGCACTAAGCGCTAGGTAGTCACATGTTCTTATTAATAGCAACAGTCTAATGTGAAGGTTTGAAACCTATGCAATGTCACTAAACCTTCCTTGCAGCTCTGAAAACAAAGGAATACACCTACAATCCTAGTCTGAAACTGTAATTGTAGGGACAAAAAATCTTAAGGAGCAAAATAGGCTCCCATATTTATTAAACTGTGCTGCAATTTTGCTGTTTGTTTCTTAGTATCATAATAATACATGCCTGCAACAGAAAATTCAAGCCACTAGAAAGTATACATAAAACACACGTGTCTTCTTCCCACTTTTGACCTCTAGTCTCATCATTCTCCAGGAAATTTATCCATGGTTGGTTATATAGGCTTGAAGAATTCTTTATGTATGTATACAGATAAATTCTTTTTAAAAACCTCAGATGAAAACATACCATTCTATAGTGACTTTTCTTATTTACTGATGTATCTTAGAAGATTCTCTATATCTAAATCTCTGGGTACTTCTCATTTCTCCTAAAAGCTGCAAAGTATTACATTTATAAAGATCCTTAGCCATGTTAAAAGTATGCTTAGGTTCCTTCTAGCCACCCTTATTTCTTACTTCAAATAATATCTTCATATGAAAATGTTTATGATAAATTACTAAAAGTACTGCCTGTTACTAGAAGTAAGCAAATTCAAACAAGAAGCCAGAATAGCTACAAATGAGGCCCGAAAAAAAAAAAAAGTTAAATTCTTAGTGATTAAAGATGCAAAACATTACCCCAGCATTAGAAGTAAAGGTTTTGAAAGTTAGCAAACAAATGAATTATGGAAATAAAAAAAAAAAGAAACTTTACCTATTACCTGGTAAATTAAAGATAAAAAGTCAGTAAATTAAAATGGGAGTTGGAGAGAACATAAATAAGGCAAGATATTCTTGCTTAAACCTAAGGCACAAAATATAGTTATCAATAGATTTGAGAGATACACTATTACATAGCTAAACTCAGTTGCCACATGATTAGGTGATTATCTGGGGCCTAATTTTGACTTGGTGATCAAAATTTGGCTGAAGTCTAATAGATTATAAAGTGTTGGAAAAAGAACTTCTCCAAAAGGGAAGACAGAGAAATAATCTTTTGCAAACAATATGGCTATCACTCTCTTAGTTTCTGGTCAACTTGGCAAGAAAACAATAATAACTGTCATATATACAAAGCAAGCCTCTCTTTGGAAGGTCCTAATGAAGGTCTACATATTTCCACCATGTTCCTGAAGTGTCTGGCTCAATCAGGACTATTCTAATATCTCATCTAACATAAAAACATAGTTAACAACTTACCTCTCCCGAACTGCTAGAATTTGAATGCCACAATACATACTGATTCATGACTTTGTCCATTAATGTTCCAGAGGTTTCTTTACATGAAGTTCATTTTATAGTCCACAGATAACAGTGCTCTGCAAAACTGAAAACCTCAAAAATGTCAATACACACACCTGTTACCACTTGGATCCAATTCTTTATGGATGATAACTACAGCAGATTGCAATTTGATGACAGTTTGGTGGATATGGTACCGAACATGATTAAGATGGCTAGACAGTGATATTGACCTGAAGGATCTCAAATCATTTACTTTTTGTCATGTCTAAATGTATTCTAACACAGCACCACAGTAAAGCATACAAAAGTGGGGACTCAGGACATTGATATTTTCCAGAAACTGGGAAAAGAATGTTTCAAGGTTAAAAAAAAAACAACAAAAAACAAAAATGTATTTACATGTTTACTTTCAGAGTCGACAACCTATTTGAAGAAGAGCTGAGATTTGAATCTGAAAATGTTTACTAGTTTCTGAAGCATAACACATTACAACACAAATTTGTGGTTCCTTACCCCATCCCATCCTACATTCTACATCACCTAATTATAAGTTTTAGTTCCTTCTCTAGAGCTATCATTTCGAGATAACCCCCACACAGTCACCTTCCTGGGACTGCATGCCGGAGTTGACTCGTGTCCAGATCTTATTACACAGCATTTGATAACCAAAACAACCTGGCTACAATCCTTGTTATGGAAGGTGCTTGCTCATCTTCATTACATTTGAAGACACTTTGCTATTTTTATTTATTTTTACAAAGGAAAAACTTTAATCGTCAAGGATTTCAGTCTTTGAGAAGGATCTTCTGCAAGTACTCCTTACATACATACACACAGCGGGTATATACACAACTTCTTAGGTGCGCGCACACACAGCAGGTTACAATACTCGCTTGCCTCTCAACATGCACTGTACCCGACATAAGAAAACGTTAAGGAGAAGAAACGTAAGCTCGGACGACACGGGGGGACAGTCCAGTGTTACAAGGGCAGCTGGTCACCTGACAACCTTTTGGTCTCACTTCCCTGGAAGTTTTTCAAGTAAAGGCAAAGAAAACTAAAGGATGCCAGATAATCGCCTGGTCGTCGCCACCAGGAGCAAAGTGTTGAGACACATCCGCTTCACTAACTTTCACGCGAAACCGCCCTGAACCCTTCCCCGTGAGCCCTGCAGCGCAAAGCCAGCTGGAGCCGCTGCGCAGCCCGGAGGTGGGAGGCAGCGATGCCGAGGCTCCGGGCAATTCCCGGCGGAGCGGGGGCACCCAACCGCCCCCAGCCTGGGCGAGCTCGCCCCACGCGCCCCGGCCTCCCTCTCCATCACCAGCCCCTGCCGGGACCCACGGATTTCAGACGCCTGCATCTTCTGGAAGGCCGAGTCCCTACGGTCCCCAAAGAGTCTCCATGTCAAGCCGCTTCCCCCGGCCCCCGAATTCTGAAGTGACAACCTGCCTCCCGCCAGCCCCGGCCCCACGCGAAGCTTCCACCGCCACCCGGAGCGGCCCCGCCCGCGGGTTACCTGCCGGGGATCCCAGGCTCCCAGCGGACCTCAGACACCCGCCCCCCATTGCGACGCCCCGGGCACGCCGGTGCCACCTCCGGACGCGACTTCCGGTGCGTCCCTCCTGCCTTCTCGCGGTGTGACGTCATTTCCGCCCCGCTCCTGCGCCCGGGAAGCCCGGGAAGCGCGAGCGGCCCGGGGCTTGTGCGTTCTGCGGTCCGGGTGCCCGGGGCGGCGATGCCTGCTGCAGGACGCTCACCCATCCCTGCAGAGGCTCGCCCCTCTTCTCCAAAGCCACGAAATCGCCACTGTTCTGGCTTTTCAGATTTCTCTGTTGGGGCAAAGAGGGCTGTAAAACTGCAGTTTTGGGCTCCAAGTGCTGCCCTTTCACTTTAGCGGGGGTTTACAACGAGCAAGTTCCTTAACCTCTCTCTGCCTGGCTCAAATGTGGAACAGGTGGTTTTAGTACCAGAGCTGTTGTATCTCCTGAGCTAAACACATACTTAAAACACTCAGTGGGTGGTGTTTACTTTTTGTTTTATTGCGTGCTTTTCTGGTCTCTGTTGGAATATGTAAGTGGACAGGAGCTAGTTTGGTTCAGTGATTGCTGATGTAGCAGGGTATCTTCTCCTTCAGAACTGAATATATCATACAGGGAACCACTTTTGCCCTACTCGAAGGCATCTGCTGTTCCGACTATAAAAACTCAGACTATTCTGGAAGGCCAGAAGATAGACTCTCAGCACTGAAGGAAAGCAGGAGGGGGAGAGAGGAAAAGGACGAGAAAGGAAACTGGTGAATTCGGGATTACCTCATACAGGCCAAAATGAGGTGAGCTTTACCTTCGATTAACTGTCAGGACAACAATAAGTGACTGACTTAAGCAGTTCTAGAAGGCAAACATACACTTTTTAAATGCATTGCCATTGACAGTTACAAAAAATTTATTAAACTTTTTAATAGGAAAAAGCTAGCTTAAGGATTGTTGAAATGTTGGTATGGGTCTACATTCCACATAAGCTAGTAGTTTCCACAGACCCATAGAATAATATTGTTAAGAAAGATGAAATTTCAACTTTTTTTTGTCTTTTATGGGTCAGTGATGCTTTTGGTGTTTTTGAGACAGGCTCTCTGTGTGGCTCAGGCTAGCCTTGAACTCATAATCTTCCTACCTGGACCTTCCCAGTGCTAGCATTAGGCCAGTGATATTTGTGATGCATTTTTAGACTGCAAGAATTCAGTAATTTGCCAGAAATCACAGAGTTAGTGCAAGCCAGTTCTAAAATCTTGGCCTCTTAATTCTGTTTATTCATTCATTCACTCACTCCATTCATTCATTCATACAAAAGGCACATTTAGACGTTAAGGATACACAGGTGAATAAAATAAAACCTTGTTTTCTGGAAGGTTCCTCTTTAGTGAAGGAGGTGGATCTTTTAATAGAAAAGTGACTGTCATAGTTGGGCACAGGTGTCAACTTGACAGTTCAGGGTTTGAGCTCTGGGCACATTTGTAGAGAATTAGTGGTTAAGTTAAGCCCAGAGCGAACCTGAAGGAGATTGTCTAGCTGTTGGGGAAGGTCCAGCCCATGGTGGGTGGGATTAGGTCCTGGAATAAATCACAGAGAGCTGGTTGAGAGAGTTGGCATCTTTCTGTACATTTGGCCAGACATGCTGGTCTGGCAAGTAAGGATTGTTCCTCTCTCAGCCATTATGCGGTGATGGTGTGGCCAGTTCCTTTGGCTCTGGCATTGGTGTGAGTTTTCCCTTCAAGCTGGACTGAGAACTGTAACCAGGAATCATAAGAGAAAATAAACCCTTGTTCCCTTAAGCTGTGTGATGGTCATTTATCAGCAACCATGCAGGCGGACTGCAACAATGCTGAAGAACGCCAACTTCCTTAACCAGTTCCTTCCATTTGAGCTGGTTATGTCACGGTCTACACTTATTTGGAAACATTCATTGTAAGTGTTTCTGTGCCGCGTCCTTATCCAACCATCCTGGTGCACAAGGTCCCAGCGTGGCAGAATATCGTTTCACAGAAACATTTTCTGGAAAAAGGACATGGCATTATTTGAAATACATAAGGAAAATATGAGAATAGTCAGGCCTTAGTGTTACTGCCTGCCTTAGCGTTACTGTATGGTTCTGGCCTAAAGCCTGCTGGCTGGGGAGTGAATGGGCAATTGCTAGATGCTAGGGACTCTCCCTATGTAAATTAAATTTTGCCTCTGGCAGGAGGATTCCTCCCTTCTACCTCCTGCATGTTCTTAGATTTGTTGTTGTTGTTGTTTTTCTCAGTACTGGCTAGCTTACAGTCTCTTCCCCACACATTTGATGTTTATACATAAACCACAGAAAATCTGCTTTGAAACATTCATTGTCCCTTTGCTTTTAGCAACTGAGTGTCATGTCTGCTTTAACTCTACCTGGAGACATCATGTCTGTTCCAACACAGAAAATATATGTCACCTCTGCTATTCCTTTGTTACCTGGAATGAATATGTTTTACATAATCCTGTAAAGAATTTGGTCCTGGTTTTCTTTGATGTTTTCCCTGTGGGCGTAATGACACATCCCCTGGCCTTTACTCTCGATTTTCGAAAGTATATAAAACGCAGCTAAAAATCTCAATAAAGAGTTCAGATTCACTCAGCCCAGAGAGCTGTTTGTCTGTCTCCATTCGTTGAAGTCTTGCCCACCTTGTCGAGGGGAGCCCTGGATTCGAGGTTGCAGCTTAAACTGCAACATTTCTGTAAAATTATTTTTAGATAGGAATAAATAACATTTCAATCAGTTGATTTTGAGTAAAACAGATGATCCTTCACGACATGGGTAGACCTTATCCAATTGGTTGAAAACCTTAAGAGAAAAAAGACTGAGGTAGGGATCCTGAGGAAATAGAAATTCTGCCTCCGGTGTCATGGTTTGGATGTGAATTGTTCCTACGCAGGCTTCTGTGTTTGAATACTGGCCCCCAGCTGTCGCACTGTTTTGGGACCTTTGGGAAGTGGAGTCTTGCCGGAGGAAGCATGTCACTGGGGCAGGCCTTGAGTTTGACAGCCCAGTCCCACTTCTTCTCTTTCTTTCTCTGCCTCTTGATGGCTGCTGTAATGTGAACAGGATTCTTACTTTGGCTGTCATGCCTGCCATCAGGTGTTCTCTGCCATAATAGGACTGTGTCACTTTCAGGGCAATAACGAAAATGATTATAAACCTTTTCTCCCTTAAGGGGCTTAGGTCAGAGTATTTTATCACAGCACAGAAGACTAACTGGAATGCATCCTCCAAACATCCTTTGGAGTTGAGTTGCAGGTCAGCTCTCATGGGCCTCCTGTCTGCTAAAATACCTTGCAGACTTTGCAGTTGCTAACCACTATGATTGTTCTGTAGTTCCTTAAATTTCTATTAATGTCCATATAACCTCAGACAAAACACTCTGCCTCACCAAGATCCAATTTCCTTTTTAAGGTCATTCCTCAACAAATAATCCTATAATGTTCTGTGTAGTAGAAAAATGAGTAATATTTACTGTTCCGATCACCACATGGCAGGAGTTGCAATGACCTTGATTACTATCTGAACAATCACCTACACTGATGACAATGAAGCACCCTCAGACTGTGGGAGATGAAAGGTTTTTAATGTTTGTTGAATGAGTCAAAGAGTAAATGTAGTACAAGATGACCTCTGACCTCACCTATCCATCTCTAGTATGTCTTCCCCTTTTCCTATTCAAATACTTCTTTTAAAAGTATGATGGGGGGGCTGGAGAGGTGGCTCAGGGGTTAAGCCTCCGCCTTGCAGGTGGAAGGTCCTGAGTTCGGATCCTAGATCCCACGTATAGACGCCGGGTGGAAGCGGGGGAGGCCTGCGTTTCTGGTCCTGGTAGGGTGGATCCTGTGAATCCTGGGGCAGAGTAAACAAGGAGGAGGTGGAGGCATCCATGGTGGTTCCCAAATTCGTCCGTGGTTCTACACACACACACACACACACACACACACACATACATACACACATGCACACACACATACACGCACAATTGAATAAAAAAAAGTTTTAAAAAAAAGTATGATGGCGGGAAGAAAATGGAAAGGTAATTCAATAGATTGGATTTGGGAGAAGACTTTTGGGTGGGTACTATATTGCTGTAGAGAGCCATACTAGTAGAACGTGATGTTTGGGATGCTCCCTGCTAGAAAAGATTTCATTCTTGATGAAAAGCATCAAAGACTGAGAAATTGTCATCATGGGACTTCATAGAAAAATGGAAGTCCAGAAATCCACTGGCGTCAAACCCACTGGTGCTTTCTGGAGTCCCTATCAGGTTGCCACCTGAGACTGTAAGGATTTCTGGTCAGATCTGGAATGTCTCATGTATTAAACTGCCTCTCTTGGCCCAGGCTGAATATCTGGAAGGATTTGATTCTCTGGTTCCTATGATGACAATGCAAGAACACACTAGAAGCTAGGAGAGCTTCCCCATAATCCTACCTCTCCTTCCTACCAGTCATGCCTGGATTTGCATGAAGATTCCCAGCCTTGTGACTAGAAATAAAATCTGGTGGGACTGGGCAGTGTCTCCTTAGCATTCTCCCTCTGAGAGGTGGTGGGTTTTCCCACCTGTCCCTGTTTTCTATATTTTTGTCTCTATGTGTTCCTTTTTCTGCCTTTCATATTCCTCAGTCCCAAGGCAGCTTCATGGATTATTGTGCTGAATGCAATGTATTTAATGGAATCTTAGAAAGAGTAATGGCTGGCCATGAGCTTCGGCTAGCCCAGTAAATCTTGCCTTTGCTTGCTTGCTTGCTTGCTTTCTTGTTTGAGACAGAATGTCATCCCATCAATGTCAAAGCTGACTTTGAGTTCATGAGCAATCTCACCTCAGCCTCCTGAGAAACAGGTTACAGGTCCACATCAGTCCATTGTCTTTAGAAGAGCCAGCACCAATGCAAGTGGTATGTATGAATGGAACAATTTAATGTCTAGGACTTTACTGCAAACTAATAGAGCAGGATAACAGATGATAAAAGGTATTTTATTGATACTTTGGCCACATAAGCTTATTTTTTGTGCATGCCTAAAAGTTTCTGTAATTCAAAGGTAAAATGAAAAGGATCATTAGTTGGTGATTAGTTGGTGATTGAGGTAATTTCCTTCCTTTCAATGAGACAGTTTAAACTCTCCCAAAGAATCTTGGGGTGCTTCTGCCTTACATAACACAAAACTGGTCACAGATGGGGTTGTCTGGCAGATAATGGTCTGGAGATGGAGAGGATGATCTTTATTAGGACTAGGAAAGACAGTATTGGTGAGAGGAGGAAAGTGAACTGCCATCTAGGCCTAAGGACTCATCAGGCATCCTGGAACAGAGCTCTAAAGTCAGGGCTGCCCATGAAACTGTATCCTTGTCAAGCAGGAGGATTGCTTTGATTTCGAGAAGAGACTGGGCTACAGAGTGAGTTCTAGGCTAGACCAGACTACACTGAGATTCTGTCTCAACTAAAAAAAAAAAAAAAAGCATAGTTATTAAGCGATGCAGCATAGTTATCAAGTAAGTATGTTCCACCCACAGTGCTTTGCTATCTAACCTTGGAAAATTCAAATGCCTGCTCACAAAGAATAGTTACCAGGTAACACATGCCCTACCCACAGTGCTCTGCCACCTAACCTTTGGAAATCTCTCTGGGAATCTCTCTGGTGTTCTCTCCATCTTTTCAAAAACTGAAATGAAACTAAATTTAGCCTATATTTTTTTAGTGAACACATTAACACTTCTGATGATCATAACTTCTTCACAAACTGTCTTAATTGTTCCAACACCTTATTAGCTGTAAAGCTTATCAATTAACGTCTTTTATCATCTTGCCTCTGAAGAAATCAAATCCTTTGTCTGTTTTTAGTCTCTGTCCCTTGCATTTTCCTTGGGGAGATGGGTCAGAGGTCAAAGCCTTTGCCTCACAAGCAAAAAGAGTTTAGACCCCAGGTAACACATTAAAAAATGCTGAGCATAAGGCAGCTGCCTGAAATTCTGGCCCTGGAAGGCGGAGCCTGGGAAACTTCAGCGTAAAACAATAAGAAGGTAGAGCAAGCCAGGGTGAATCGCAGTGTCACCCTTGGCCTTGGCCAAGGTGCTGCCTGCTCCCTGGGGATGGCGTTTCTCTCCTTGGTTAACTCTTCCTGAAAATACACCTACAGGCCAGCCTACAGTCATGCCTCTTGGTTGATTCCAGATCCCATCAAGTTGCCAATAAAGACCGACCATTACATGTTCACTTCTTGTCTATTTGATATCCAATCACGATTCCTTTTATCATGCTTAAAGTGAAGATAATAGCAAAGTCATGATTCATGTGCAGCTGAGAACACATAGTTCTTCCTTCAGACTAGATGGCAAAGTCCTTGAGTAATACTTAAACTTTTATAGCCAATTGTTTAAATGTGATAATACAGATTTATAACACTTAATACTGATACTGTCTCAATGTCATATTACATGATAAAGAAACAGGAAATAAAACACAAATATCTGTTTAATATATGTTATAGACACAAATAGTCTTAAAATAGAAATATGGTATCACATGCCTGATTTCTATAACTGGTCATGTGGTCTTCATTTATATTTGTGACAGCTTTCACCATCAGCAAGCATGTCAACAGGTCTTGGTTCTTCATGTGAAGAGGTGACCCACACCTTCATGCCTGGAAGGTCTGAGCAATTTGCCATCCTGCCTGGATTGAGTTGTTGAAATTTTCCATTGATCTTAACCACAGGACATGGTGACACCAAAAGATGCCTAGTGAATCTCCTGCCCTTCAAACACATTCTTCCTTACCACATTGGACAGAAGCAGTTCACTTTCTCCCTGGTAGCCTGCATCAGTTACCCCTCCTAACACTCCTTTCTTAGCCTATGGACTCTCAGCATCAGGAGCCTAATGTGGCTTTGGGGAAAACTTTAGCTTCTAGTTCAATAGAATGCTTGTTCCTTCTGGCAGAAGCACTCCCCCCACTCTCCCCTACCCCGAACCAGAACATCTAAGCCAGCAGAGCAAAAAGTCTCAGGAACGGGAAGCAGAAATATTCCTAGTGGGTCACTACAACTGATAGTGAGAAGTACCATTCCCATTTCTACCCCTTGATTCCTGGATAGGAGAACCCTGACTGTGAAAGACAATACTGCCTGTTGGCTGCTGAGTCTGCCTGAGAAGATGACCCAGCCCTTGAGGCCACTGCCACCTAGTGGACACTGCTGTGTCTTTAACAGGTCACTCAAGCCAGCTGCTTCAGGATGGTGGGGAGCAGTGAATCTGAATCCACTGTACCTACATCTTTGGCTCTGACGTGAGCTCCTTGGTCAAAAACAATGCTTTATGGACAATACATTTTGTAAGTTGGTAAAATGGTAGTTTTTAAAAAGTAATGCATACAGAAAAGACAAGTCCATATCCAGAATAAGTATGTTTCCCAGTAAGGACAAGGTATTGCCCTTTCCACGATAGAAGTGGTCTAAAGTGGTCCACCTGCCACTGGGTCACTAGTGATCATTTCAGGGAATTTGATACATGAAGAACTCAGTATTGGTCTCTGTTGCTGGAAGATTTGGTACAACAATAGCCATAACCAGATATGAATGGTAAATGGAAGCCCTTATTAAGACCATTCATTACCTCCACCTATGTCATTCCAGCCTCTTTTTTTCATGGGCCCATTGAACAATGACTGTGATGGCTGGGAAAAGAGGTTGTGTGTTATGCACAGAATCAGTCATCTCATCTACTTGAATATTTAAGTCTTCTGTTGAGGTGACCTTTGGTGATCATTTACGTGGACACGCATATACTGTCTTTTTGTGTATTTTTGGCATTTAGAGAAATCTATGTGCACACATCTTCCTTGAATATTCTCTAGTTGTGTTCTTCCAAAGTCCACATGCATCCAGCCAAACCATTAGCTATGGCCCATGAATCAGTGTACAATTGCATTGGAGAAATCTATGTGCATACATCTTCCCCAAATGTTTTTCTCAAGAATTCCCTAATTGTGTTCTTCCAAAGCCCATATACATCCAACCAAACCATTAATTAGATATAGCCATGAGTCAGTATATAATTTCATGTCTGCCAAATTTTCCTTCCAAACAAACCAAGTCCACTGCCTGAAGATATGCCTACTGTGCAGATCTCCTTTCACCTGTGTCCTTCAGGGATGTCTCAGACAGGGGCTATAATACTGTAGCTGTCCACATACCTAGACAGAATTCAGAGCCACCTGTGAGCCAGGCTATAGTCTTTTCTTCCTCAGTTAGTCAACTATAGAGAACATCCTATGGGCCATAACATACTTGGGAACAGAACACACAGAGTAGGAACTAAAATCATTGGATAACTTTTTCATATAATTCACTTCTGCCTTGGGGAATCTGTTCTAGGTTTGTCACATATGGACCACTTCACTTTGGATGGTCCCACTTAGCAATGGATTGCTGCTGTGCATGTCCAGTTTTATGGTTTGATTGGCCAAAGCACACCCAGCTTATGGTGGTCAGATGGTCTATTATCAAGCATTCAGTTTCCACTAAGACCCAATCAAGAGCTGTTTCGCAAAAGGAGAATAACTATCTATAGTAGACAGTAGGGCACTGTCCCGAAATCCTAAGGGCCTCCACAGTGATTCATTTTTGAGGCCTGCCAAGGTCTTCAAAGAACATCCTATCTGTCACTGCCACCTCAGACACTATTGGTTCTTCTGGATCATGCATCCCAAGTGGCAAGGCAGCCTGTACAAGAGCTTGGACCTATTGAAAAGCCTCCCATTCTGAGCCTTGCTCAAAATTAGTAGCCTTCTTAATCCTTAGTAAATGGGCCTGTAGGTCTGGTGCAATGACTAATCCTTTCATCTCGGAAGGACTATCTTTTCATACCAATGGACTCATAGAAATTTTACTGAGTGACAAGTACTTTGAACTGTGATTGAATTTATTTCCTATGCTCTAATGCACATAACCCTTTACCAACAAGTCCAGAATGATTACTGCTTCCTGCTCACCTGGTTGGATCAACATAACTTCAATATCATGGATCAGCATAGTTCTTTGTGGAAAAGACCGCCAAGCAAGATCCCTGGAACTAAATTTTGATACCAGGGATAGATATACTCTCGAGGTTGAACCAAGTGTGTTACAGGGGAAGCAGAGTTATCCTTTGGGGGGGGAGGTCTTAGTCTTGTGATAAATGAATGTAGAATGCAGAACAGCTTTGGAAGAAAGATCTAATCACATGTTTTTGGAGTAGGAGAGACAAACGATAGGACAAGCAAGCAGCAAATCTTGGCAGCTGCAGGAGCAAGGAGATGGGAAAGAGGAAGGCAGAAAGGTGGACCTTTTGAGTTACAGTTATCAATGTAGGTCTACAACAGCATAGAAAGTGAGGGATCTTTAGGGAAAACAGTCTGGAGAATCAAAGCAAACATGCTTTGGATTTTCACTAGCATCTGAAGAAGACAGAAAGGGAGAAATGGAAAAAGGCTTAGCAGTCAAGATCTGTAAGCAACTACATCGTGGGAAGGGCTCCTGGGACGTACAAGCACATGATCTCCGTAAGGTGATGTTACTAAAGTGATATTCTTCCCATCCATTTAGCATATTTTCACATGAATCTCCTGCATCAACTTGCATATTCCCTTCTAGTACTGCAAAAGCTAGCCAGCAGTGTGGAAGCTTCCAGTCAGCTTCAGTTGAATGAACTCTTAAGGGAGGAGTTAATTGTTTGCAATGTTCTAATCTTTGTGTGCATGGTATATGTGTGTACGCAGCAGTATGTAGGGCAACTTGTCTGGAGTTGCCCTTGTGTGGAGACCAGAGGTAGACATTGGGTATCTTCCTCTATCATTCTCCACCTTGGAGACAGGCTCTCTGACTAATTAAAGAGGAGTGTGATGAAAACCTTCAAATCTTTGTAAACTCTGTAGTCCCTCTAGGGATAGTATATTGGTTTTTTTTGGGGGGGAGGGGGTTGCTATTTTCCCTGGTAGAGGCAGACCTAACGGTTTTCACCTGACCTTTCAACACTCAGTCCAGAGGTCAGGGAGCCAATATAGAGATTATGACAACTTGCATTCTAGAGAAATAATCACAGGATGGGTTTGGGAACTTACCAAAAAGTACTGTGGGTTAAACCCCGTTGATCACCCCACCTGTATAAGCCCCTGCATACTGGAAGGGCCACAATGCTTTTTAGAGTCTCTCAGAACCAATGTCAGTTCAAAACTAGGGTCTAGTAGGACCCCAGAGGTTCTGACTCTGTCTTTTTCCTCCATATACAGTTATTCAAGTAAAAGGCCATCGGCCTCTTTTGGGAAGAATGGGAGAATGATAATGATACTTTCTGTTATTGTAGCAAGGGAAGCTGGTCTTTCCCTTCAAGGGTTTGGACATGTTAATTGGTTCAAGTCTGGAAATTTGTTGAAAGGCCACATTTCTCTATTGTTACCAGCCAAAGTAGCATTTCATCATTTGCTCTGAAATTTTTCTGTGTATGAAGCTTGAACAATAATTTAGTAGTTGTGATGGTTAGAATGATAACACTAATGCTTAGGCAGCCACCTGAAAGGGATTCTTTGAATTAAGGTTGACCTCTGGCCATGCCTGTGAGAGATTGTCTTGATTGCATTAAATTGATGTGAGAAGACCAAGTCTATTGTGGGTGAGAATATGCCCTGGGCAAGAGATCCAAAACTGTGTAAGAATGAGGGGAACTTAGCACTGGCCAGCAGGTAAGCATTGGTTCAGTGCTCCCTGCTCTTGTGGATGCGATGTGACCAACTTCTTCAAGCCCCTGCCCAGTGACTTCCCCACCATAGTAGACTGTAACTTTCTAAGTTGTTGAGTCAAGTGTTTTGTTGCACCAATATGAAATGAAACTAAGACAATAGATTTCTTATCTATTTTACTTCTGGGAATACAATGATTAATTAGTCAGTATCAAATGTCTAGACAGGTCAGACCATTATGAACATTGCTTTGTCTTTGTTGTCTATTAAAGTAAGTATGCTTGGGAGGGAGGGGGTATAGGAAAGCAGAGAGTAGTACTCAATAGGCTTGTAAAACTAAAAAATAAAATAAGTATGCTTGTCTTTCATGGAGTAGAGCCAACTCAAGAGCATAGCTGGGCTTGCTGCAGATAACGGAACTGTAAGATGAGTGCTATCTAAGCCCTTTGGAGTCCTTACGATTCCATTACAAGCTCCAAATGTTAGATACAGATAGATACAGAGTTTCAAGATTTCACATTTGCCCACTGGGCATCTGTCTTGCTTTGGCCTGATCATCCATTGCTGTGGACCAATCCTTTATGGAATGGGAATGTGTACTGTGTGCCATTGTATATCAGAAGTATATAATTTGTTTTTTATTTTATAGTGATGTTAGGTGTCACTTTTCCTGGGGAGATGTTACATAGCTGCCTGTCCACCCAGATAGGAATTCAATGACAAAGTAACAATTACACCAAGATCCAACTTGTGCAAACCAACCAGTTTATTTGGAATAAATACAGGAGAAGTGACTCCAAAACAGTCTCATCCCCAACATGGCTGATGGCTTCCCCATGGTGGTATAGTAGACTTCTCTGTTCCAACTAACATTCCTCAACTTATGTATGCTAGAGTCTCTCCCAGACCTCAAGTCCCTGAGTGCACACACAAGGGTCTGTGCAAGGGTCTTGTGGATGTGTGAGGGCTTCTGCAAAGGCTGTGTGAGTTGTGTGATTCTAGTCCCTTTCCAGACCTCAAGGCCAGGAGGACACATGTAAGTAGGGCAGAATCCCATCATGATGATCTCAGATAAAGACAGCGGCTGTTTGCACAGAGGAGCATTCTGTGCAACAAGAGGTCACAGTTAACTGAGTCTCAGAAGAGATTTTAGACTTTCCAACAGTGTTGGGACTGTTAGCTAAGGGGCCTTTGAAGTTGAAATGAATGTATGAGATGAGAATGAATGAAGGCACGAAATGGCCATAAACCTGTGGAGGCCAGGAGTGGAATGTTGAGCTTTGAACGTGAAATATCCCCTCATAGGCCCGTGTCTTTGAATCCTTGGTTCCAGCTGGTGGTGCTGTTTGGGAGGATTGTGGAACTGTCCTGAGATACAGAATTATCAGAAGAAGTGGGCCACTTGGGACAGGCCTGGAGTCTTACGGCTTGGTCCGTCTTCTATTCATGCTCTGTTTTCTCTGACTGCATATGTAATGTGATCTGCTGGCCTCCTGCTCCTGCTTCCATGCCTTCCCCAGCTGCTGCCATGTTATCCTGGCCGTGAGGGAGTGTTCCCTTGCAAACGATAAACCAGAATAAATCCTTCTTCCCTTAAATTACTTCTTGCCAGATATTTGATCACAACAAAGGAAAATAACTATTCCAGATGCCATGGCAAAGCTATTTCCCCCAGATTCCGACATCAGGAAGGAGAGGAGGCTGAAGTCATTGCTTCCTTAGAAAGGGAAACCTAGGTTGGCCATGCAGTCACCGCAAGCACAACCCACTGCTGATCTGGGAGTCTGTGGGCGGGGCAGGCTCAGGGATCCATTTTCAGAGGCATTTCATGGACATGCATGTCACTTGCAAGTAGATGTTGCTCCCAGTAGACAGTTGGCGTTTGTGCATCGGGATATACGTGATTGGCTGCTGTCTTTGGCTTTGCTGTTGACAGGATGTCCCGCCTGGCTGAATGGGTTCTGACTGCTGCTCATTACCAGGAATTCAGGGCATTCCGCACTTTTCTAGTAGCGAGGAATTTTCTAATTTCAAGAGATAAGATATTCTCCTGTTCAAACTTGTGAAAGATCACTGACGCTTCCCATTTGGCACCTTCTCCACTGTCTCCTGACTCCGAGTTGGCAAGCTCAGGTGTAAGCCATCAGGAGGACCTGCCCGGACTGAACCTGCCGAGAGAAGGGGGAAGTGGCCATGGCTTATGTTCAGTGTCCAGCCTAGGGCCAGCACAGGAAGGATGATGCACGAGCCTCCTCAGCCTGTAGGGGACAGACGAGAAAAGGAACCGATGGTATCTATATGGCAGTGGGCAGCTGGACGTTTTGTTTTGTGAACACGTGCTTGGCACCTGCCCTTTAGTAGGGAACAGGCCTCAGAGGGGCGGGTCCTGGGCGGAGTAGCGAGGGCAGGGGCGGGAGGCGGAGCCCTGCTCTCATTGGCCCAGCGTGCTCCTCCTCCGGGGCGGTCCTACGGCACCCAGAAAAGCGGCTCCTTGGCTGGCTAGTCGAACAGAGGCCAACTGGGCGACTGAAGAGCGCGAGATGGCTGAGTACCTGAGGTTGCCCCATTCTCTGGCGCTGATCCGCCTCCGAAACCCACCAGTCAACGCGATCAGGTAGCGCGGGGAGGCGGGGCGGGTCAGCCTGGTAAAGTCTCTGCGGGCGCCTATCAGGGCTTGAGTGGCAGCGCACTGGCAGGAGCGAGGCACGTGATTGGCTGGGGCGCAAAGTCTTGGGTTGGACCTTGATCTAGGGTCTTTCCGTGCAGCCTCTGCAGACATCTAGGGTGCCAGGAGAAAAGTCTTTCGTTATCTGAGCATGGTAGAGCACTTTCTCATCCCGTAAGGCGAGCTCGCCATAATATTAACACAGTGAGTAAAAAAATTCTCCCTGGCCCAGAACTACAACATTATTCTCCTGATGTGTTACAAACCCCAGCGGAGTGCTGCGGACTAGAATCCGTGCCAGAGGACTAGTTAACAGCATTTTCTGAAAATCTGTGCAGTTCCCCCACACACACCAGTACCCGGGGTTGCCCTCTCGTGTACCGCACTTAAAACACGACTTTGAAAAGTGAAATCTGGTGTCTTTAAAAACGGAGCTGTTCACTGTTCATGCCATAATTCTGACGAGAAAAGTGTAACTTCACATGAGCCTTAGAACCACAGCCTGGAAGTAGTGAAAATGATTATTTACAAACATTGCACAACTTCTTGGTAAGGTGTGAACACCTATTTATTCAGTCCAGATGACCGACCAAAGTTATGATTCCGCCCAAATTCGCTTAGTGAACTAAGGAGTTTATCTGGGTTACTTACGGGGAATGGGTGAAGAATTACTTAGAAGGGTATGGATGACTGAATGGAAACAAAGAAGCATTCCTGGTGTTCCCTGCACAACCTATTCAAGAAGCTGCCTGCTCCTGCTCTTGCAGGAGGGTCTTGGGAATTGCAACTTTCTGGGCCTCTTAACACATTTGATTAAAATTTAAAAATATGTATTAGAAAGAAAGAAAGGATTCCAAAGCTAATGATACTGAAGTTTAAGAGGCCACTTTTCTTCCTTTCTTTTTCTTCCTTCCTTCCTTCCTTCCTTTCTTTCTTTCTTTCTCTTTTTTCTTTCTTTTTTCTTTCTTTCTTTCTTTTTTTCTTTCTTTCTTTCTTTCTTTCTTTCTTTCTTTCTTTCTCTCTCCTTCCTTCCTTCCTTTCTTTTCTTTCTCTTTCTCTCTCTTTCCCTTTTTATATACATTTTTAAAATTTAATCAAATGTTATGACATTGGTTTTAGTCATGAATACATTTCAATGGCTAATTTTCAATGCAATATCAAAGATACAATCTTATATTGCTTTTTAACTCAGTCTTTCTCACAGTGGGATCCACATTTGGCTTATTTCCCAATGTCAAGTGAATAGAAATTTGTCTTAAGTGAATCTTCATATCTGAAAGATCAGTTTGATGCAGAACAGACTCAGTAGTACATTATAAACTACAACATAAAGTGCTGTGTAAATAAATGATAACCTAACAATGTATCCTTGTATCCTAGCAACTGATACACAGTCAATTCTAATAGCTGGACTGCCAGTCAGTCAGAGTCTGAAGACTGCCAAAACATGACCACATAAGGAAAATGACAAATGAAGGCAATCAGTTTATTTCTGTGTCAGTGCCTTTTTTTGTTTGTTTTATATTTATTTATTTATTTATTTTTTATTTGCACTCATACAAACTTAACAGGTATACCGGTCCCCCCTCCCCCCTTTTTTTAATCTTCACAATAAATACAAACATTTAGGGTAGTGGGCTTAAAACCTTCTGAATTTTCTTGATTTTGGATTTGGAGAACTTGACAGTTCTAGAATTTGCATTTTTTTAAATAATTGTTTTCTAATTTCAGTGTGTGTGTTGTGCATGTATGTATCTTACTTTCTAGAATTTGCATTTGTTATTGTAAGTCTGATCAGTTTTTTTAAAAACACAAAACAAAGGTTTATTAAGTGATATGATACAACTGGCAACTATGGAGAAACACAAAGTTATGTCTTAATGACACTAAATCTGGTGTTTTTTTTTTTTCAGAATCCTGAACCTTTCTTTTTTTTTTTTAATTTTTTTTCTACTTTTATAAGCATATTGACTATTCATCCCATCTTTCTTTTTTTTTGTGCATGTGTGTGTGTGTGTGTGTGTGTGTGTGTGGTGTGTGTGTGTGTGAAAGAGGACACTTGAGTGTGTGTGTGTGTGAAAGAGAACATTTGAGCGTGTGTGTGTGTGTGTGTGTGCGCGCCTGTGGAGGCCCAAGGGTGATATCAG
This sequence comes from Typhlomys cinereus, assembly GCA_023101885.1. NCBI lineage: Eukaryota > Metazoa > Chordata > Mammalia > Rodentia > Platacanthomyidae > Typhlomys > Typhlomys cinereus. The sequence goes on along the minus strand of JALPQD010000354.1, from coordinate 1,480,625 downwards.
GAAAGCATCCTGGATTGTTCTACCTCCTTATTGCTTTGTTCCAGGTTTTCTCAGACTGTCTTCCAGGGCTAGAATTGTAGGCACAGCCATTTCTGCCTTGTGTTTTTATGTGAGATCTGTGATCTGAGCTCAGGTCCTTTTGAGGCAATGGCTTTAACTCTCGAGCCATTTCTCCAGTATGTGTATTGCTGTTAACATGCCAAAGCAGCACATGTGTGGAGGTTACAGGACAACTCCATGGCATTAGTTCTCTCCACCCATCTTTATGTGGATTCCAAGGATCAAACTCAAGATGGTCAGGATTATCAAGTGCTTTTACCTGCTGACCCCTCTGGCCAGCCCTCTTCCTGTTGTTTTTTTTGTTTTGTTTTGTTTTGTTTTTTTTAGCTTTTCTCTTTCTTCTAGGAGAGAGTTTCTATTGGATGTAGATAGTTACACAATAGAATATAAATTTAGATAGAAAGGTATTTGGTGAACGTTCTTATCACATGCTGCTGGAGTGAAAACTAACATAAAGTTGCTGGACGTGGCGATGTGTACCTACAACCCCAATAATTGAGAGGTAAAGGCAGGAGGAACTGACCTGCTCGGGACCCCGTCTCACACACAACACACAACACAAGCAAACAAACATGAATGGAAAAGAGGTGTCATGGTTGGAATATGAGTTGTCCTGTACAAACTCATGGGTTTGCATTATTAGGTGATGTTTGGGAAAGTCACGACACCTTTAGCAGCCTTGCTGAAGAAATTCACGTCACAGGGGGTGGGCCTTGAACTTGGTTACCCCCACCCTGCTTCTGCTAGTAATCTGCCCCAGCAGACTGCTGCTCGCTCTCTCTGGCTCCATAGTGTCTGCGGTGAGCCGCCCACCATGCCTTTCCTGCCATGATGGGCTGTGTCTCCCTCTGGAACTATGGGCCAAATAAATCTCCTTAAGCTGGTTTACTGAATGGCATCACAGCAGCACAAAAAGTAACTGACAGGAAGAAACCTGATTATTTTAGCTGAGTTCTTTTTAAATCCTATGTCATCAGGTTTGATTTTCTTCTTAATATTATTTCTGTGCTTATTTTAATGTAATGAGACATTTTCTAAGGAAAAGTATGCAGAAATAAAATCACACAAGAATGTGCCCACTTACTAGCCATTCTCATGAGAGGGTAAAATATTCATTTGGTCAGTTTTACACTTGATCTTAGCCAGAAGGTTAAGAAGTGATCATCATACAGGTTTTTTCCAATACAACCTAAGCAATAATATTTCACATCAATGCTGGGATTCTTTTGGCCTCTGCTCATAATGGGCAACTCTTCCCATTAGAGCAAATGTACCATAGTCTAATGTCATATATACACTTCTGGTAACTGTTTGATATATTTCTGGCATTCCAAGTGCTCAGAAACTTACAGATGAGATGGACACTATACATAAAGTCAATACAGGTCAGTTTTTACTCTTCTTGTCTGACAGCCCATGATTAGCTTCTACCTAACTTTCAGTATCTGCTTCAGCCTTGTCAAACTTTCCTCACATTTGTAGGACTATGACCTTGCTCTTTCCCATCTGTCCTCCTCTGAACTTGAATCTGAGACAAATTGTTCACCACCTTTAACAGGTTCTCTGATTTTTTTTTTAATTTTGATCGTCCCTTTCTTTCTTTGTTTTTTTCCACATTTCTGATTGAATGTCTTTATAGTACAATGAAATATGTCTGTTGAAAAAGTCTCTCTTCTTTTGCCTGACCAGCCATGCTTCCCTCCACTGTGATGACCGTCAACCCTATTCATGAGGGTACAACACTGGCAGATGCCTAGATTTGTCTTCTCCAGTGGTTTTACAACAATGTTTTTTTTCAAAATGGTTGCTTAAAAATCATAATGCACATTGTTATGGTTTGAATATGAGTTGCCTCCCACAGGTTTGAATCCTTAGCTGATAATGTTTGGGAAAGAAGTGGCACCTTCAGGAATTGGAGCATTGCTAGAGGAAGGCAAGCTACAGGGAGTAGGCCTTGAGGTTTGATACTCTGGCCTTACATCCTCTTGAAGTTTGCTTCTTACTTTCTCTGCCTCCATGATGGCCATGGTGACCTGACCCCACCTTCCAGCTTCTGCCTCCAAGCCATACCTTCTGCTATGAGATTATTGCCACAATGGACTGTATCTCCCCTCTGGAACTTTAAATAAATATCCCTTTCCCTCTTAAGATCTATCTGAGTATTGTCTTATAGCAGCAAGGAGAAAAATAATTAAAACACACCAATTTTTAAAAAGTGTCACATTGCATATACAAATTTAAGACACACACGTCCAGTTGTCCATCCACGTACAGAAATGAAAGCAGCTTCCTGAAACCTGTCCTTACGTAATATATATTCTGGCATATTGTTTCTATTTCTTTGTTTGAGAAAAAATGCTGGTTTGTCAGCCACAGACTTGATTTGATGAGCCGTGGTTTAAACAATAACAGCACAACGGTAAAACAGCTTTCCAGAAGGAGAGCAGCTGAGGGTCGTAGTCAGCACCAGGAATGTTGTCTTCCCCCCGCTTTGTGTGCCTGACTGTACTAAGAGGGAAGCACTTTATCAGCTCCTTGTAGGCCTTACTGTGGGCCCTCTCTTTAGCTAGGTCTGGCAGAACTGTATCCATGGCAATCTCTGGGTTTGAGTGTTTCAGCAATTGAGAAGAGCACAAAATAAGAGGAATAGGTTGGAGTGGGATGGGAAATGACAGATTGTTCTCATTGCACTGGATAGGTTCATTTCAGCTCAGTGTGAGACCATCTTGTACCCAAAAGGAAATACAGCTTGACCTTGGTATTCAGGGTTCCCATCTGCCATTCAGCCAGCTATGGTTGCAGAATATAATCACATTCAGGACTGCTTGGGTCTCTAATGAGCACACAGAGTCTTTTTATTTAAATCTTGCATAGTAACTATTAACATAGTATTTCCATTTGATCAAGTATTATAAGTAGTTTAGATATGATAAAATGTATAATTCAAATGCATGCTAGACTATTTTGCATTAGAGATATAAAATTCTGAGGAGTTGGGAATCCTAGAGGGATAAAGATTTAGAACCAACACTTTTTGGACTTCTCAGTGTTATATAATGGTTCACAACATGTTTGGTGATCAGATTTTATTTCTAATTAACCAGTCAAAAGCCAGTTTTTTTTCCCTTCTAGGTTAATAGGTAAGAAGTAACTAGGGAAAAGGGCATTACTGTGCATAGTATCTCCTATGTTCCATGACGTTTTTGACTCATTGCTGCTGCTCTTAGTCAGATGCCTTCACATCACTTGTGCTTTACTTGAAGATGCCATCTCCCATTGTAGTAAGAATAGAGATTTGCTAAATGCCTGTTCATTCATGAAGTGTAGCAGATACACAATTTGTGTGTGCGTGTGTGTGTGTGTGTGTATGTATGTGTGTGTGTGTGTGTGTGTGTGTGTGTGTGTGTGTGTCTATGGAGGACCAAGAGTGACTTCAGGAATCACTGGACTGTTTCTACTTCCTTTTTGCTTTGCTCTGGGATTTCCCAGGCTCTTCCCACCAGGGCTTGAAGTCAGGCAGCTGCTTTTTCTGCCTGGCATTTTTATGTGGGACCTGCTTATGAGACAGAATCTTTACCCCTGAACCATCTCTCCAGCCCCATAATTTTTTAAAATGCTTTTCTTTCTTTCCTTCCTCTCTTTCTTCCTTTCCCCTTTCCTATTTCAAATTTCATATGTTAAATTATTTCTTCCCAACTAAATGAGATATGCTTATTGGAATAGTGTTTAGATTTTCCATAAGAAATTGTAATCCTTCATTGCTAGATTAGTCAGCCACGTTTGTTTCCATCCAGAAAGCCATCCACCTGGTGAAGAAGCGTAGAACATGGCTGATTGCTAGCCCTGTCTGCGAGAACAGTGGTCTTCACTTTTGAGGGGGGAGATATGATCCATATAGTAGGAAATTCATGGTTTTCTTTCTTTCTTTCTTTCTTTTTTAGAACTGAAGACACACAGGCTATTATCTAACTGGAAACCCAATTTGATGAAACCAAACTTATTCCCAGAGGTTAATTTGCAAGATTTAGTTCTGATTTACTTCTGTTTCTGTTTTTGAAAACAAACAAACAAACAAACAAACAAACAAACAAACAAACACTGTGATAGCCTCAAATTTGTCTTGACAAACTGTGGTTTAAAAAACAACTATGAGGGCTAGAGAGATGGTTCAGGGGTTAAGTATCTGCAACCTGAGTTCTGATCCCAGATCCCACATAAAAATGCCAATGACAGTGACCTTAACATCTGTCATTCAGTCAATTGAGGATAAAAGTGTAGTTAGCTACATACCCTGGTGAACACTGAGATTCTCTTTCTCCTTATGGTGATTAAGTAATGAATTGTAATAAGATTTACACAGCGTTCCCAACCCATGGGTGGTCTAGAGATTATACGTGAATGTTACATGCAAGCGCTATCTTGTTCTATGAAAAGGATTTCAGCCGACAGCGATTTTGGTCTGTGGTGGCAGAGCCAGGTTCCCACAGATCTAGAAGGACAACTGCTTAAGCCTTTGAACTTCTCAGTATTACGCAAGGCTCTCAACCTGTTTTCCTGCTCAGATTTGATTTCTAATTAGCCTGTGAAAAGGTGATCTTTGATTTCCTCTAGGTTAAGGGGTGAGAAGCAATGAGGGGAAAGGTAATTACCGTGCATGGGATGAGACTCTCCTGTGTTGCTCAAGGTGATTGATTCATTCTTACTGACCCTAACCACATGGCCTTTCAGGAAGTTTATTCTTATTCGAACACCTCTCATCCCAATTGCCAAAGAAGAGACATTTGTTGCACCTCAGCTCGTTCATCAAATGTAGCAGATTCTTCCATCTAAAACAAGCACCTTTCTTCTGCCCATCCTTCCGTTTTCCTTAATTATTTCTAATTTAATGTGTGAAAAAGTCAACATCTTTCTAGCTGAATAAGACGTTTATCGGGATCATTTTAGGATTACATTAAGAAACAGTTGACTTCTTCATTTTGAGTTTACCCAGGTGTGTTTCTGCCAATCAGAAAAGTATTGGGCTGTTCATCAGCGTGAGACCTAGCTCATTGCCAGGCCTGTCCCCAACAACATAGTTTTCACGTTTTTTTTCTGTAATCCACATAATATGAAATCTCATGTCTTTATCAGAAAACACATACATATGTATGTATGTACACATATATATCTGAAGCCAAAGCCATCTTCGGAGGTTAGTTTGCAAGTCTTATTTTTTCTTTGCAGTCAGGCCTCAAACTTGATTGGGTGAATGTTGATGCTTTCAAAAACTGCTCAAAAGTAAATCTCTGATCATGTCAAAAAGGTGAGACTGGGGTCAGTGCCCAGGAAATGCAGTCTTCTCCCCACACCCTGCCCTCCATGCCTGGCATTGTCAAAGGGAGAACACTTTCTTGGCACCTTTGCTTTTTACCAGTTCTGGGCACTTGTGTCCAGTGACACTTTTTAACAGCTTGTAGCTTTGGGTGCCTGAGTCTGGTAACACCGTTTTGGTTACAGTAATTTTTTCTTTTCCTTTATTTTTTTGTTTTATTTTTGAGTTTTTCAAAGTGACCAATAGTGTATGTGAGAAAGGATGGGTAGGGAAGGGAAAATGTTAGTCTCTTCTCCATGGCACCAATTAACTTAATTTTGGCTCAGTTTTAGCCATCCTTTGGTTTTGTATTGCGGCTGTTTGTTTTTTAATTCTTCAGACATTTCACCCTGTAGTCCAGATTGGCCTGGAAAACACATCATAGCCCAGACTGGCCTAGAATCTGTGACGGTTCTCCTGCCTCTGTTTTCCAAGTACTGGGATCACAGGTCTGAGCCTCTACTGGTCACTGTCTTTACCCAGAAGGAAATATAGTAGTGGTCTGCCAGCTCCCTGGCCCCTCACCTGCATGACATTCAGAAAATCTAATCACAGTCAGGGGCTTGGGTCCCTCGTAACACAGGGCCTGTCTTCCTTGTCATGATCTGTACACATTGTAGTACAGCCATGTTCCAGAGCGTTTCCAGTGACGGGCAGTCCAGAGATGATGGTGGACACAGGCCAAATGCACATGATGGGATGTTTCATATATGGACTTTGACATCTCGGGGTTTTGACATTCTGGAGTTTGAGCCTGGAATCGACTGCTTGCATGCACTCCAGCTCCCTTTTGGACTTTAAATGTTATGTAATGATTCACAGTCTGTTTTCTTAATCAGATTTGATTTCTAATTAACCAGTCAAAAGCAAACCTTTGTTGGATTTCTTCTAAATCAAAGAGCAAAAAGTAACTAGGTGAAAGGTAATTATTATATGAAAGAGCAAGCGGCTGCTGGATTCCTTGCTGTCTTGCCCATCTTGACTGGCCTTCACCCTATGGCTCTTACAGAACTCTGTCGTTTCAAGCTGCTTTTACCGTTCTATCTAAGAGGTTGCCCACATGTCTGCTTGTTGCTAAGTGAAACAGGTTCTCAGATTTTTTTTTGTTTTATACTTTTCTTCTTTCTTTCTAGTTTTTACAAGGAATTCTTTCCCCCTGGCTTACTGAGAAATTCTTATTGGAATCATTCTTTTTCTTCTCAAATATTATCAGTATAAAGTAGTAATATACTTCAGTCAATCATGTTTCCCTCAATTCCAACAAAGTCTAGGGTCTTCATCAGTATAGAACATGGTTATATCTAGACCCATCTTTCATAACAATGTCTTGGTCCAACTTTTCTCATTGTTATCTGCATAATAAAGGACCTCATTTTTTCCTTTCATGTATGTATGCATGGGGAGGGGGCGCACGTGTGTGTGTGTGTATGTGTGTGTGTGTGTGTGTGTGTGTGTGTGTGAGTTGCATACATGTGAGTGAGTGTATGTATACAAATGTGTGTATGTGCCTATGGAAGTCCAAGGGAATCATCCTTGATCATTCTTCCACCTTATCTTTGTGAGTCTGGGTCTCTAATTAAACCCATAACTTGATTTTTGTGGGCCTGGGTCTCTCCTTAAACCCAGAACTTGCCACTTGGGCTAGTCTACTTGTTTTGGGGACTCCCAGGCTTTGTCTTCCAGGGCTCCCACATGGAACTGGCATTTTTACCCAGAATGTGGGGATATATACTCAGATCCCTCTGCTTTGGAGGTAAGGGCTTTAACCACTGAGCCATCTGCCCAGCCAGGGGCTTTGTGTTTTACATTGTAGCTAAAAGCACAGACCACAGATACAGATCTGAAAACAAAGTTTCCTGAAACCAAACCTCTCCTCATGTGTTTGACATAATCTATTTTCTCTTTGATTATTTTATTTGTAAAAATTGCCACAGATGTGATTTGATAGCTTTTAGTTTTTATTTGTTTGTTTTACTGTGTGTGTGCACGCGTGCATGCATATATGTGTATACAAGAGGATACTTGAGTGTGTGTGTGCCTGTAGAGACCTAAGAGTGACATCAGGAGTCATCCTAGACTGCTCTGCCTCCTTATTGCTCTGTTCTAGAGTTTCCCAGACTCCACTTTCCACGCTGAAATTGTAGATCACTGCCATATGCCCTGGAATTTTTATGTAAGATCTGGAAATCTGAACTCAGATCCTTTTGCTTTTGAGGCAGAGGTTTTCCACAGTACCTGAGCTTCTAGTGAACATGTAAAGTGTGTTTTTCTCCCCTTGTTTTTACTCCCCAAATCATGAGCTATGAGCTGTGTGGCATGTACGTTTTGTGGATTATTACAAACAATTTGAAAGTGATTTTTTTCCATGTGTGTGTATGCATGTGTGAATGTAGAAGAAAACACTTGAGTATGTGTACAAACCTTCTGTTCTTGGTCCAAGAAGGGTATTCCTTGCCATCTCATCTCTATTCTTGCTAGTAATAGGGAAGAAAGAAAGATACAAAAGCATATGCATTATTTATAGGACTGTTCCTTAAAATCATATATGCCAAATATTATTTCCACCACATGTGTCAGAACAAGATAACTTGGGCAAACCATGCCAAACAAGCTGGAAATATAGCCTTTATTCAGGATTACCATGGATTCAACTAAGAAACAAATATTTTAATACTTCAAAGAAGGTGAAGAAATGGATATTTGAGACCACTAGCAGCCTTTTAATTTATTTTTCTTAGTTTATTTTTTTAAATTATTTTTTAGTTCTCACCATCTGAGTTTGTTAGTTCCGTGTCAAATATGTCTGAAGACTGCCTGGGAAAAACTCTGTGTGTTAGTTTTCCTTCCTTCCCTCCCTCTTTCTTCCCTCCCTCCCTCCCTCCTTCCCTCCCTCCCTCCCTCTCTCCCTCCCTCCCTTCCTTCCTTCCTTCCTTCCTTCCAAGACAGCCATGCAGCTATTTTTTATAATTTTATTTTACTTTGGTTTTTTATTCTTTGACACTTTCATATAAATAAATATGAATCTGTGTTTTCCCCTCTTACTATCCAAATCTGCCCCCTCCTATCCTATTTCATACCTTCTCCTGCTTTCAGGCCTTCTTACATGTGTGACCCACTAGGTTTCATCTAGGGTGTCTTCTCTGGCAATCTCCTGGTTTGGATGACCCATCCTGCTTGACATTAGGCTTTGGTAGTCTCTCAGGGAGGGTTAGTATTTCTTGAGATCTTCCCTCATCCATGGGGAAATATTGGTCATCTAGCTGCTGTGCAGGTGTAGGTCTTGTGGAAATGGATGTTGCTGAAGTGAGTTCTTGGTTGTGGAAGCCTTGTCATGGCTAAAGGATACTATCTGGCAACACCCCTCCCCCCAAATGCTCTGATACTCTTCCAGCTCCCTCTTCAGCAAGGTTCCCTCAGTCTTGAGATGAGGATGACTTCGATGTCCTATTTAGAGATGAGCACTGCACAGCCACTTATTCTCTGCACTTTGTCCAGTTGGGGTTCAATAATAGAAGTCTTTGTTGTCCTAAACCATTTTTCCTTCCCGCTCCTTTTGTGTCACCAATATGACAATGAGAAAGTAATTTGTCCTCTCTGGTCTCTTACATCTCTTTCTTTATACCTTTATCAGAGCCTCATCTTAGCGCCCTTAACGTGATAATCATATATAATCATCAGGCCACTCTTAGAGCTTTGCCACATCATGTGCAGTATTTTAAAAATTGGCTGCTGCTGATTGTGAGTAATCAAAGTTAGGACAGAGTATAGGAAAATAGGGGTGGTTTGAATATGGATTCGTTTAGTCAGCTCAGCACTTCTTGACAGCAGATGTATCACCTATGGAATGAGTGAATGTGAGCTTCACTGATAAAGATCTGTAACTGTAGTTACATTTCTTTTGCTACTGTGGGAAAACACTCTGATAGAAGCAGCTTAGGGAGAAAGGAAGTTCTATCTGGTTTTCCAGTCCAGAGGAGAGATATAGTCCATTTTGGCAGAAAAAAGGTATGGGAGTGGCAGAAGCTGGAGGCTGGTTCAGGTCATTGCAGCTTGCTATCAGGGGGAAGAGTGAGCAAGAGCAAACTGCAAAAGCGAGGCTGAGCCATCAAACCTCAAGGCACACCCCCTGTGACATGTCTTCCTCTAGCAAGGTTCTGCTTCTAATCTTTCCAAATATTAACTTTAACTAAAGATCCAAACACATGAGCTGGGGGGAGGGGAAGGGACAGAGCTCACATTCAATTCATAATAGTAATTTCTCTCCATCTTGGTTGCGTTTTGTTTTTTGTTACTCATGAAGAAACCTCTTACAATAGTGGAAATTTCGTGTGGACTAATTTGCTTCATGCTTTTTTTTCTTTCAGTGCAGTTGTAATCAATGGAATAAGAGAGGGACTACGGAAAGCTGCATCCGACCATATGATAAAAGCCATTGTGATTTCAGGATCTGATGGCAAATTTTGTGCAGGTAAATGGCATTTGAGCCTCTCACACTCCCTCTAGAATGCAGGCCTAGACTGTGTCAGTGGTGTGTTAGCTCTCCCTGTGGGAAGAGCTTAGTGAGTGTAACAGTGTGGACACTGCAGCACAGTGAGAAGCATTGTAGATAAAGGGGCAGGTCACATCCTGCAGAGACCTGGACAATATTTTGGTCTCCATCTCCTATTCTTGGCCAGGCCTTTGGAGAACACTCATTTCCAGGCTCCAGGGCTGACCATGCTATTATAAACCCACCGACACACACCACTCTGCATGTGCCCATTCCACCCTGTAGGAGTGTGGCCCAACCCTGTGATGTCCTTGCCTCAGTTTCTCTGTAGTAGAGTTGCTGTAGAGTAGGGAGAGTCATTTCTATCCAAAGGGGATTTTGTTGATAAGTGAGACACCTTTCCTGAGCATCCTCATGCAGGGCCTGTGCACAGAAGACATTTGGAAGTGTTAATATTTAACTCAGAGTCTGAAGCGCAGTGGCTTCCTTCTGGTGGCCCTTCTGTGAGCACCACTGTGTATTGATCATTATGTGAAGGTACACACTTGCAGCAAGTATCTGAAGCGAGGATTCATTTGTGGAACTTTTTCAATTTTCTACAAATGAGTAACAAAAGTCTTTGATAGAAGCCACATGGAATAAGGGCCATGTGAATTTGACCACATCTGAAGTATTCAGAGTTTGTTAATTTGGCCTAAAAAGACCCAGATACAATCAGGACAAGACATCAATAGAACACTAACCACAGTGATTATCACTTACCATGCCCAAGTATGGTACCTAGAATCTTAAATTTGATTGTGTCTCTTCGAAAGAAGGTAAAGAATTAAGAAGTCTTTAGAGAGATTGACCAAGAAAGAGAGAAAGTGGAAACACAACATGAGAATTTATCATTGGCTGAGTGATGCGGTGTGTGCCTGGAATCCCAGCTCATGAGAGGCTGAGGCAGGAAGATCACAAGGTTGTGGTTAGCCTGGGCTACACAGAAATGTCGTCTCTAATGTATATATTGAAGATAGATGATAGATAGATAGATAGATAGATAGATAGATAGATAGATAGATAGATAGACAGATAGATAGATCTCACTGAATGTGTGTGTGTGTGTGTGTGTGTGTGTGTGTGTGTGTGTGTGTGTGTGTGTATCACTGAATATTCTGGAAATATTATGAACCAGTAGAAAAATATTCCTTACCAAATTGACTCAAGGAGAAACAAACCCTAGATAATTTATAAGCATTAAATAAAAGTGGTTGGGTGCAGTGGCACAGACTGGTAATCTCAGCCCTCAGGAGATTGAGGATCCTTAGCTATACAGTGAGATTTGCACCAGCCTGAGTTACGTAGCAACGGCCCTGTTTCAGAAGAGAACACACAAATAAAAGTTCACCAAGTAAATTCTAGGCACAGAAGTTTTCATGGCGAGCTCTCCTGCAAACTCAAGGAAAACATTATTCCAATTTTACACAGTATAACTTAAAAAATGTTCATTCTTTTCTTTCTTACTCAGTATTAACAAAAATTATGTCAAGACATAATATACTCACAGACACTGCCTTCTGGGTGGAGAGAAATGTAGACTGGGGGGGCAACAAAGGTCACAGGAGATGAAATAAGAGATCAAAGCAGACAGAGTGAATGGGGGACGATCACACTCTCCTGATTTCAGAACAGCGAAGTCCCCCTCTGCCCACTTCCTGGAACTTTATTTATACAGGAATGTAAGGCAGGGACTGGGGATCAGCTGCAAGCTTAGGTGTGGGACGTCTGATGCGAAGAAGGGGAGGCAGGGAAATGAGAGCCCTCTTAGCATCCAGTGCTTGCTCCGACAACCAAGGCAGCAAAGTCAAGGCAGCAGGAGCCTAATCACAGCACAGCCACTTCTACAGCAGAGAGCAGTGAATCGATGCATGCATGCTTGCAGCTGCTCAGCCGCCCTGACAGTCCAGGATCCCCTGCCCAGAGCATGACTCCCCCCACAGTTAAGGTGGGTCTCTCACATCAATGAACATAATCAAGACAATCCGTAAGAGGAGTGCATTCTTTTCATAATCTCATCATAGTAACAAAATGTCTTAATCAGGCTAAAGAAACTTATTTTATGAAACCCATAGAAAACACCCAGTAAATAGTAACTAAATGCTTTCCTCATTAGAAAAGAAGACAGGCTGGCTGAATGCAGTGACTGTTTATAAACTGGACACTGTTTTTGAAATTTTGCCAGCTCATAAAACTAGAAAAAGAAATCAGTGGTCCAAAGACTGTAAAGATAACTTCATTTTTCAAGGATATGGTAAAATGTAAGTTCATTATCCAAAGATAGGATAGATGTGCCCATAGAAATGGTTTGAAGGATATTAAATCAATATCCAGAATTTAGTTGATTTCTCAATATAGCACAATCACTCTCCCCTTACCTGTGCCAGTCGGCGAGACAATCATGCTACCCTCTGCTTTCACATGTGCTCCAGAGATCAAGCTCTGGTCATCAGACTTGTGTAACAAGTGCATTTACCCAATGAACCACCTCGCTGGCCCCCAAATAAGTTAAGAGGTCACCAAAAGTGAGTATTGTCTATGCATTTTAGAGTTTCATGCAAGTTTCAGTTTCTCATAGTGCCTGAGTCTTAGTTTCACGACTTTGTTGCTGTAATAAATACATGACCCCAACAATTCAGGAGACAAGTTAGAATTGATCAGGGCAGGAAGTAAAGGAACTGACCACATCATATCCATAGTGTCATGGTTTGAAATGTGTCCCCCACAGTCATGGCACCTTTGAGAGGTGGAGCCTTGCTGGAGGAAGGCAGCCACAGGGGTTAGGCCTTGAGGTGGATTAGTCCCACCTCCTGAAGAGGTCTGCTTTTGCCAGTAGGAGTATTGCAGCCCTCAGCCTCCAAGATGTCTGCAGTGATTAGCCTCCTCCAGCTTTGGCCAGCCAGTCATGCAACTTCTGCCATGAAAGACTATCTCCCCTCTGGAACCGTAAACTGAATAAATCTTCCTTTCTTCCCTAAGTTGCTTGACTTTGGGTGCTCTCTCACAGCAATAGATAAGAGTAACTAGTCCACAATGAGAGCAGAGGGGTGGGGACCAATGCTGCTTTCTAGCTTGCCAAATCCAACTAGCCCTCTCGCTCTCTCTCTCTCTCTCTCTCTTTCTCTCTCTCTCTCTCTCTTTCTCTCTCTCTCTCTTTGGTTGTCCAGGGAATGGTTCCATGAGCTATGAACCGAGTCTTCTGATTATCAGTCATATAGTTAACACAATCTCCTCCAGGCTTACAAAGTTCTTCCTTAACTAATTAATTCTTATAGGTATTGTCGTAGTTAGATACAGGTATCAACTTGACAGTGGAGGGTTTGAGCTCTTAGCATACTTGTAGAGAATTAGTGGTCGAGTTAAACCCTGAGGGAGCTTGAGAAGACAGATAGGGTCGGCAGGACTAGTTTCTGGGCAGGTTAAGATGGGGGAACTGGTTGAGAAAGTTGGCATCCTTCTGTATACTTGGCCAGACATTTTGGTCTGACAAATGTAGACTCTCTTGGCAGTCCTGTGAATATGGTATGGCCAGGTCCCTAGACCCTTGGTGTTGGTGTGCGCTCTCCTGCCAAACTGGAACTGCAACCAGACTATCATAAGCCAGAATAAACCCTTGTTCCTTTAAATTGAATTGGTCAGCAACTTGTTACTGATCCTGTAAAGTAACTGCAACAGGTATGTGTGTTCATAAATCTACTTTTGAAGCATGAAGCTGACAGCTGAAACTGTCACAGCCTGTGCCATTTTTATAATTCAGAGAAACCAGATATGTCAATTTCATTACTCATAAGAAATCTGTTAATACATGATGGATTTACTAAATGGATTCCTAACTTATAACTCACAAATAGAATGCATTTGCCAAGTCATTGTGATGGCCTGTGTTCTTAACAAAAATAGGGGCAAAACTGCTGTGAATTGGGTTACTTAACAGTGTCACACCCCATAAGGATAGGGGCTGATGTAATCTCAGAATGATGGTCTTAGATCGAAAACTCCGGGTTCTCCTGCTCTGAACTTTAAAATTTCTCTAAATTTCTCTAAAGCTACCATCACACAATTACCAGTAAATGTTTGATAATTCAGTTCCCAAACAGCTTGTTCCTTCTTTCTCTCCAGCCTAATATAAAGGATCTCTTGGTCCCACGGGGTCTGAGTCTTAAGAATGACCAGGTCCCTTTGTGCTACTGACAAAGCCCAAGTCCTTCTGAGCAGTCTTTGAGCCTTTGTCTTTATTATCTGTAGGTGCCGACATCCACAGCTTTAGCACTCGGAATGCTGACACTAAGTTGGGAAGCCTGGTAGACGAAATACAGAGATATGAGAAGCCAGTGGTGGCGGCTATCCAAGGTCTGGCTTTAGGAGGGGGGCTGGAGCTGGCCCTGGGCTGTCACTATCGGATTGCCCACGCAGAGGTAAGTGCTGTGGGGAATGTGGGGCTCTGTGGGGGCTTTGCTAATGATAGCTTGCTGTCAACAAATCCACATTAACTCAGCTGACATGGATGCACCCCATGATGTGGAAGTGTTTCTCTTCTGATTGACAAACCATTATTGCTTGGTGCCCTCAGGCTGTTGTTCTGTAGCACAATGTGCATTCACAGGAAGTGTGCTTTCCATAGAGGAAAAACAGTAGCCGTGTCTTCCCTCGTTCCCCAGTTTCTCCATCACTTTCACGATATCAACCAGATAGTGATCATCATGTTCACTAGTCTTGTGGCTTCTTTTTTAAAAAAAAAATTTAAAGATACATCTTCTAATTTTACAATATTTTATTTATTTTTTGAGATAGAGAGAGAAAGAGAAGAAAGAGAGGGGGGGAGGCGTGTGTACATTATAACGCATGTATCACAGTCAGAGGGCAGCTTTCAGAAGCTGGCTCTCCTCCACCCTGTGGCTCTGGGGATTGAGCTCAGATCGCCAAACGAGTCAGCTGTGTGTGCCAGAACTTACCCACTAAGCCGTCATCTCAGTGGCCTTCCCAGTTCATTTCAATGTTTACAAAAATTTGCTCCCTTCCGTCTTCACCTCTTCACATGGCAATTGTCATAAATTACATCCTTATGCATAGCATGTCCACATATTGGATGTACAGTTGCTTTTCATAAATACCCTTTTAAATGAGATAAGAAAAATAAGAGGATGCAAACAAAAATATGTTAACATTTTCTTTTATGCTTATCTATATACTAGCCCTTTACCAGGGTCATCTACTTCTGAATTCAAATTCCTCCTATTTCAGTCTTGCAGTTTTCTTTCTATAATATTATTATTTTTACTCTTTGACCTTGTCATATGTGAATACAATAAGCTTATGTCATTTTCTACCCCTTACTAACCAATCTCACTCTCTTTCCCCACTACATACTTTCCCCTTTCCAGTCAGTCTCCCTGTGACTTTCACATCCTTTTGCTTGTGGGACCCACTGGGCTTCATCTGGGTTGTCTGCACCAGCAAGTGTCTGAGTACCTGCTGGGGCGTGGCTGGCTTATCAGTGAGCAAATCACTGCGTGAAGAAGCTTCCCTTCTGCCCAGCACTAACCATCAGTAGTCTCTCAGGGAGTTGTAGTCTCCTGAGATCTTCCCCCTTCTATGGTGAAATGTTGATAGGCCAAATATTGCTGACATTACTTGAAGGACAAATATGCTAGCAACAAATGTAGGTTGTCTTTATCTGGAGAGGTGTTGGCTTTGCCTTCATTTTCCAAGGATACTTTTGCTGGATATAGAATTAGGGTCGAAATTTTTTCCCCTTTTTTGCCCTCTAACCATCTTTCCATTTTCTGGCCATTATAGTTTCTGATAAGAAATCATGTTAGCTTTATTGAAAAGATACATTTTGGGGGCTGGAGACATAACTCAGGGATTAAGACTGTCTGGCAAGCTGAAGATCCTGAGTCCAGATTCCACATACCAGGAGGAAGCAGGGGTGGCTTGCACTTCTGGTTCTGGTGGGTGGAACCTGGGAAATCCCAGAGTGAAGCAAGAAGGAGGCAGAAGCAATCTAGTATGATTCCCAAAGTCACCCTTGGCCTTCCATAGGGACATATGTGCCCTCTGGTACACACCCACACCCACCCACCCCCCTCCACACACACACAGAGTAAATGAATAAAGTTTGAAATATTTATAAAAAAGAAAAATATTTATAAAAAAGAAAATATACATTATTAACATTTTGAAAAGTTGCATAATTTTCTATTACATAGATACACAAGCTGAGCATAGTCAATCAAATATTCACAATCTAAAAATGCTTTAAAATCCAAGACTTTCGACATGTAAATATGATACCACAGGGTAAAGTGGCATGCCTGACTGTGTGAAAGGTCAGAGTTGAAAGGCATTTTACAAATGCCTCAAGCTATGTATGCAAGTTACAGGTGTGGAGACTCCGTTCTATCCTCGAGACAGTCTCAATAGGCCATGTGCACATTTCTCAGCACCTCAGACAAAAGGTGCGCAAACTGTGCCATAATAATTGAATTGCTTTCCTTTTGTAATATGCTAAACAGCACATATGTATAGTAAGTGAGCCTTCTGCAGAGCAAATGGAGACCTATGCTAATATAAGCAATGAGTCCAGGGTGAGGATGATCAAAGGAGAATGGATAGGAATTGTCTGCTAGACAGCTTCTCTAAGTCAGGCCTCAGATATGCAAAGCACCTTGTAGCTGTTGGCATAACAGTCTGGGAACATGGCAGGGCTGAGGAAGGGTAAGCTCCTCCTGACTGAATTTCCAGCAGAGCTTTGGGCATTCTCAAAGGCCAGAAGAGGCAGAGTGGCAAGCTTAACGTTTTGTTGGGACTTAGGCTGCTATCTGGCTCTTTGTTTTTGGCTCAATATTACTAATACTACTAATACTAACATTACTAAATACTACCACACAATTACCCCTTAAAAGGCCAGAGGATGGTGATATGGGAGCATGTTCAGAGTTGCTCTAGCAACTTGTGTGTCTTTGGGTAGGGGTCATCTCTCCTCTCCTCCAGTCCTAGCATGAGTCCATTTTTTAATATCAATGGATTGGTCTATTCTGAGTCATTCAGATAGATGGATCTGTCTAGTGTGAGGTCATCGTGACTGGCTCCTTTCCCTCAGCATGATGTTTCTAAGCTCCTGTATTGTGTCCTGAAGCAGCTCATTGTTCCTGTTGGTGGCTGAAGAATCCATGTGTGGACACAGCACACTTTGCTGATCCATTCCTCACTTAATGGGCATTTGGTTTGTTGCTGCTTTACAGTCTTTATGAACAACAATGCTGTGTCATTCTTTACAAAGATGTTTGGGTTCACACGCAGAGTGGCCCAGGTGAGTCCTCAGTACTTGTGCATTTGACCTCTGAGGGATTACCAAGTACTTTCCCATTGTGTCTGCACCATGTTATGTTCCCACAGCAGTGACCAGGGTTCCATCCTCTCTACCCTGTCTCCAGTGTTTGTTATGGTCTGCCTCTTTGTTAGGTTTGTTGTAGTAGATGTCAAGTTGTGTCTCACTAAGGTTTAGATTTGTATCCCACTAGCCACTGAGTTTCCTTTCATGTGCTCATTTGCCACACACATGTTCTTTCTTTGGCACGTTTTTTATTCACATTATTAATTGATTGTC
Organism: Typhlomys cinereus; assembly: GCA_023101885.1. Lineage (NCBI taxonomy): Eukaryota > Metazoa > Chordata > Mammalia > Rodentia > Platacanthomyidae > Typhlomys > Typhlomys cinereus. The sequence goes on along the minus strand of JALPQD010000354.1, from coordinate 1,463,078 downwards.
CTTTTATTGTTAAGTTGTAAAAATTCTTGGTCTAGTTGAGATGTGAAAACACCAATATCATTTGCCAATATTTTCACTTGTTCACTGGGTCCTGTCTTCACTTCTTAGTTCTCACAGGGTCTCTGGAAATTATCTGTAGAGGCTACTTTTGTTTTTGAAGACAGGTCATGGTAGGGTCAAGGAAAACATGTCTGAGAGATACTTGTGTTTGCGTATGAAAGCTCAGCTCAGCTCTGCTTGCACTACTGGCTAAAGGGAATAGCAGAATCATGAGTTTGTTCTTGTGGAAACTCTTGCTGAGTTTTTCATGCCACAGGAAGTCCCTGGGGATGTTCTAAATCTAGTCATATTGTCTCACTGAGGCAACAGCCTTTGTGCTTCAATTTCTCAGGCTCACATTGGCTTTCCAGAAGTCACTTTGGGGATTCTTCCTGGTGCAAGAGGAACCCAGCTTCTCCCCAGACTCATCGGAATCCCTGCTGCCCTCGACTTAATTACCTCAGGTCAGTGCAAACATCTCCAGTCCTGTAAATCAATGCAAAGAACAGGACCAGTATCTGGAACATTCCTGACTTGGTCACTTGTCCCTGCTATGGGTTCTGATGAAGTTTTACTTTGCTTTTTGATGCTGTGAGACAACACTTACACACCATTTAAAGGGAAAAAGGGATATTTATTTGTTCAAGGCTCCAGAGGGGCTATATATAGTCCATTAAGGCAAAAAAGCATGCACAGGCGACAGAAACTGGAGGCAGTTCAAGTCACAATCATCATCATTGGAAACAGAAAGAACAAGCAGCAAATTGCCAAGAGAAAGCAATGAAGACTAGTAAAACTCAGGGGCTGCCCCCTGTGACATGCCTTCCAGCAGGACTCCACTTCCTAAAGTTGCCACAACCTTCCCAAACCCTGACAACAGCTAAGGAAGCAAACACATGAGCTGTAGGGGACAACTCAAAAATTCATACCATGATACTAGGGTCACCTTTCTTCTCAATACATTTTTCTTTTTCTTTTTTTGCTTGTGCATAGGAACAAGTGTATACCTGTGTGTGGGCCTGTATATCTGTGTGTGGGTATTATATATCTGTGTGTGTGTGGGTGTGTGTATGAGAGGGCACCATGTGTGCCTGTGGAAGCCCAAGGGTGGCTTTGGGAATCATCCTGAATTGCTCTGTTTCCTTATATCTTTGTTCTGGGGTTTCCCAGGTTCTACCTTGGGGCTGGAAGTGCATGCTGCTGCCATTTCCACCTGGTATTTTTACATGGGATTTGGGATCCAAACTGAAGTCCTTTTGCTTACCAGGCGAAGGCTTACCCCCTGAACCTCTCTTCAGTCCCTTCTCAGTTTCATTACTTGGTTACTAGTAGCTCCTATTCTGTGATAACATGCTGATGATTCTGTAGCATAAACAGTGGGCTTAGAACATCTTAGACAAGGAAAAAAATTCCCCATATGGTAGATAGAAATTATTATTGTCATAAGTGTCTTTTTATGAGTAAAACTAAGATGAGGCTCAGTAGTGGAATACATCACAATGAATGTGCAATAAACAGCAAATCTTCAGAATTCAGTAAGCATTGTTTTTTTTTGTCAACAACTTATGTAAACATGTAATGAGTTTGTCATTACTGTTTTAAAATGATTTCCTATGGAAAAATTTTAATCCAGTTTCATTTTCTAATATACACATATTGACAGATATAATGTGCATAAATGGCAGACTACTTTAATTTTAATAATGTAGGGAGGTCTCAAAATTAAACCTCCTGATGATTGGTAATAGAAATCTGTACCTTTGAGAAAGAAACCATGATAGAAAAAAAAATGGTGTCTATATGAGCTGCTTAGAAATAATGGCCCACGTGAATTTAAAATGGCTTTTTTTTTTAAATGAGGCGTGTTTTGGAAATCCTAGAGAATGTGAAAGAGAACTAGGGAACTAGAAGTTGAATATATTCAAATAATCAAACTATAAGTTGTTCATTTTATTTTTGCTTTTTTAAAGTCATGGATGTATATGAAAGAAAGTGGGGGAGAGAATAAGGACAGAGAGAGAGAGAGAAAGAGAGAGAGAGAGAGAGAGAGAGAGAGAGAGAGAGAGAGAGAGAGATGAAGACAGTGTTACTTTACTTGCTGTGGGCCCCTCTGATAGCAGGTCTATCCCAGACTCTTGGTACAGCCTCTCAGATGGGGGATGTTGTAGCAGTTACTCTTCTCTGAAAAGCTGCCACCTGCAAGAGCAGACCTCTCCTGGAAGTAGGGTGGGACTAATCAACCTCAAGGCCCACCTCCTGTGACTGCCTTCCTCCACCAAGGTTCCACCTCTGAGAGATGCCATGACCTTCTCAAACAAGTAAAGATTCAAAATATGAGCCTGCGGGGGACAACTCACATTTCAAACCATGACAGATGTCATCTACACTGAGTGTATCCTGAGATGAATGCAAGTCTCCATCACAGGATTGGATGCACAGAGCTGCATGTTTAGCTCCTGAGTCATCTGAACCAGGACTAAGCCATTGTTAAAGCTCTAGAATGTTCTGGATGCTGAACAAATAGTCCTGTCATGCTGTGAGGCTCAAGAGTCTAAGATCATCACAGCTAAGAAGCCACCATCTCTCCTGTTGCTAGCACACCTGTCCCTGCCTGTTCAGAGATCTTTTAGTGCCTGAGCTCCCATCTTGTGCTTTGTGTCCCCACGGTCACCGCCCCCTGGCTAGGCAGGTCCACTCAGTTGTGTACACAGGAGCCTAGATACCATTTCCCTCTTTACACCTCCCCAGTCAAGGAGATCTGGAAGCCTGTGAACAAAGAACTCCTGCTGAGCTCCCCCACCCCCAATTCTCCTGTTCACTGAGTTTGGGGTTGTGGCCACAGTCCCCTCCCTGTAATATACGGGGTCCCTCTGGGGTCTCTTTGTGTTCAGGTTCTTGTGCTTGGGAGCCAAACTGAAACCAGAACACAGATTAAGGCAGAATTTATTGGAGGGGAGAAAGAATAGAACTCAGGGACATGAATCCATGAGGGGCAAGACGCAAGCCGATGGCTGGCAGGGTCAGGTGTATTTACACACTTAGGCAAGTGGGGAAGAGGAAGGGGGAGGGGGATGGCTTCTCTCTATTGGTTAGCTCCAGTTTCTGCAAACCTGATTAGAGCTTTTGGTCCTCTACAGCTCATTGGTCTGCTCATATTGGGCCCAACCTAGTTGACTTTGTGTTGGTCTCATGATCTAGCTATTTCTGAGGAATTTAGCTTACCTGCTAGGAGAATTTATCTCCATGTCCTTTTATAGACAGAGAGGGAAAGTTGGCCACCTTCTCTCTGTGGAGGATTAAAATAGGATGTGTTCCTTCAAGGTAATCCCAGCCCTGGAATGACCTTCTGGGACCCTTAAAGACTTTCAAAGAGTCCCAGCATGGCCGTTCCAAAACTGCCTAACTTCCATCAAAGGATCAGTTTCTGAATCTGCTCTGCTTCTTTTCAGCTTCTACGGGAGGCCTGAGAGTCCAAAGTCTAAGGATCAGAAGCTGAATCACCAAACAAAATTAAAAAAAAAAAATTGGCAGTAGTCTGCCTGTTTTTTCATATATAATACCAGCTTAGTTGACTGTATATCCTGTTCAGCCAATCACATGTACAATCTGCAAACTCTCTTTTCTTAATCCCCACAGTCCCTGGCATGAGGTGGCTACAAGGTAGCTAGTATTGCTTTACTTGGCTGCTACCACTTACGTTAGAATCCAAACTCAACATCTTTCATGCCACTGTAGAGACTAATGGAGTGATCTGTACCTCTGTAGGCTTTTTAGCATATAAAGAGATTTACTATTTCCACTCAGTACTTCCACTTAACTAAGCATGGCCATCTGCAAATCGGGTCCTAACACTGCCTCAGAGTGGCTCACAGTGAAATTATAACTTCAGCTAGAGTATAGGTTTCCTGGTTACATTGGGTTGTTCCAACCATTGTTCAGGTGGTCTTTGAGTTCTGCTCACTGATGTGTATTTTCATTAATAAGAACACCCTTCCTTTCTAGAGAAAGTAGAGACTGACTTATCCCCATACTGTTCTTTGATTGGTTTTATTTCCTGTTCTTTCAGGAAGACATATTCTGGCAGGCGAAGCGCTCAAGCTTGGCATTCTGGATGCAGTTGTGAACTCAGACCCAATCGAAGAAGCAACCAGATTTGCCCAGAAAATATTTAGTAAGTGATAATGATATAAGTAGCTGAAATTTAGAAATAAGCTTACTGCGTTTTCTAATAGCGAATTCCTTCAACATCCTCTAAGGTACTCATGAACTAAGATGTAGTGCAATTTAAACATGACCGTACTGAGCTGGTGTGAGCTCCATTGCAGAGAGGATTAGATAGTGAAATGAGCATATCTGCAAGTAGTGATCTGCTAACAGTGTAACGAGGAAAAGGGAGGCTGGGATAGGCTGTGTTTATGTTGAGAATGAGTATGTGGGACTGTTGTCCATCATAGAAAAAAATGAGGATTCACAGGAAGTGATACTGATGCTTCTGGAAATGGCACCAGTCATTCATGAGAAGGTTCAAGATGATGTGTAATTTGCCATTCTGTGTGTGTGTGTGTGTGTGTGTGCAAGAGACACTTGAGTGTGTGTGCCTGTGGAAACCCAAGGACTTTGGGAATCATCCTCAGTTGCTCTACCTTCTTATTACTTTGCTCTGGGGTTTCCCAGATTTTGCCTTCCAAGGCCAGAATTATAGGGTGATGCCATTTCCACCCAGCATTTTTACATGAGATCTGAATTCAGGTCCTTTTGCTTGGGAAAAAAACTCTTCAGTCATCTTCCCAGCTCCTGCCCTCCCCATTGTCTGTAACTTTGGGATATTCTATGCAATAACTTTTTTTTTTCCTTCTGGTCAGGGAAAAAGCCTACAGCTGAAATGGGCAGAGGGCAGACACACATTGGGTCCACTAGCAAGCAGCTCTACACTCCCAACAGAAAGCAGTGATCCCTGGGGGCTTCTGTCTTGGACAACTGAGAATGTTTATGTTCCTTTAGTTCCCAGAGACTTATAGAGTTCACTGGATGGCTCGTTTGGTTGATTTAAAGCTCTGCCTTTCCAAATCTAGGGAACCTACGTGTTCTGGCTGAACGATAAGGAGAGGCTGAAATTGCCAGAGAAAATAGCTTGGGAGGCGTGCTGCTCCCAGGCAGAATGGAGTGCTTCTGGTCGCCACTTGGTGGCATCATAGTTGTGGCCTCTTGACAAAAGTGAAAAAATCTTGAAAAGAGTTGATCTAGGAAGGCATCTGGTAGGGGAGATGAAGGGTAGTAAGAGGAAAAGGAGGGGGGATGGGAATGGGGATTAAGGGAAGGAAAAAAGAGAAGAAAATAAAATTAGATTCAATTTAAGAAAAAGAAATTACATTGAACCTGAAAAAAGTCGTGGCCATTTGAAGACACCCTGCTATAGAGACATTACCTGTTGTAAACTTTAGGCAAATCAACTGGTTCTATTTTTAAACAGCTTTATATAATAAATTCATGTATTAATTATGAAGAATTTTAGAGAAGCATAAAATTGCTTTTGATATAAAAATGCTCAGAATGTAAATTTACAACACTACTCCTTATCAGCAGAACCCTTGTGCTTGCATTTAGTCCCCGATTCCAAAAAGAAAAAAAAAATTAAATTTGCATCTATTTCATAGTTATGGCTGCATAGAATTCTTTTGAATATGCACAAAAATTATAAAGAAATAATGAAAGATGAAAAGCTTTTCCCCCAGAGATTATTTAGTGGATTTTGCTTTTAGTGTGAGTTTGTGGGGGGTGGGGAGCTTGTTGGGAATTAAATTTCGAGCCTGGCGGAGGTTTGATCAGTACTCTACCAAAGCACTATGTCACCAGCCCTTGTTTTTTTGTTTCTTTGTTTGTTATGTTTTGTTTTGTTTTCTAGCTTGTTGATTTTTCTCAATATTTCTCAATTTTTGGTATTGCTTTTATTTTTCCATCTCTATTACCTTATAGATCATAATCGGCTTTATTTAAGATTCTCTGTTTAAGATGATGCCCCAACCCAAAATAGTCCAAGCTGTCCCTTCAGCATCAGTGAGATGTAATTCTTACCCAGTGGAATTAATTTATTTGGCAGATATTGGCAAGAGTTCACAATGTGACAATCAAAAAGGGCGAGAGTTTGCCACACCCCTGCTGTCTCTACAGAATGACAGACACACTTCTCCACCTACCACAAGCATGCGCTTGGCTCCTTCCATTGGATGCCTGTCCTTTCTTTGGGCCACACAAATATGGACCTACTTTTTGGACCATCTTTTATGTTTTTAGAATTTCATATTGATGTCATGTGTGTTTCACACCTGGCCTCTGTGACTTGGCATTGTATTTCTGGGATTCATGCATACTATTGCATGTGCTGGTATCTGGCCACTTCCCTTCACTAGTGAACTTTGCTCCATATTACAGGGAACCATAATTCCTTTATGACTGATGACCCACTGTAGAGCTTCCAAGGTTTTTGTAGATATGCATTTTTCCTCTCTTGAGTCAGTGCCTGAGAATGGAGCTGCAGGTTGTAAAATTAGTTTATGTTTAAGTGTGAAATGATTTTAAAACTTGATTGATGAGAAACTGTTAGTGGCTTAAAGGTTGAAAGACATAGAAAAAATTAAGAGGCAACATGGGACTTGGATATGTCTCCCTGCATTTGGTAGTGTTCCTACTGGAAAGTCATTGAGCAGCTGTGCACTGAAGGTTAAAAGATGCATATTTTGATGGTGTTTCTATTCTTCGGAACTTACTACAGAAAAATAATTTCATAAATGCAAAGATTTAGTATTGTACTTATCTTTGTCAGATAGCAGAAATAATTCAAGCTTCTCATTTAATGGAGATTAGTTATTAAAAGATAATAGATCTCAATGAGACAACTCCATTCATCCATTCTAACTTACATTCAGGAGAAAATAGAAAACTAGAAAAATGTTTACATATAATATTCAAAAAATATAATGACATAGGATAACTCACAAATGTGTTTGTTTTGTCTGTATTTGCACAAGACAAACATAAAGAGATATTACAGGTTTAAATCTTTAAATATGTTATTATTTTGTGTAACAAAGAGAAAGAGAAGATGTGTATGTATACAGAGGTCAGAGGACAACTTCCGGAAGCAAGGGCTTCTGAGGATAAACTCAGGTCACCAAGTTTGCAAGCAGTCACCTTACTCACTGGGCTATCTCACTGGCCTCCTTACAGAGTTTTAATTAGAGGTCTTATTGAGATGATAGATAATTAAGATTCTTCATTTTTAAAAAAAGAAATACTGTTTTTGTCCTCTCTAAGTCACTAAATTATCCAAAGGCAAAAGAAGGGCCTGCACAGGCTTGTGATTGGGAACCGGGCTCTGGACTGGACACTAGAGGAGAAGGATTTCATTCTCCCTGAGCCTGCGACCCCAACAGACTTCCTTCAGGCTGTGTTGTCTTTCTCTGAAAGGACAGTATTCCACAACATCACTTGACTTCCATGAATATCCTGAAAAGGTTTAGGCCACCGGGGTCGGCTTCCCTTGGTGCCCAGTCAAAGGTGAACACTAGAGGTGGAAGACAAAATGGAGATGCAGGGCGCTCAGCTAAGACCTGACTTAGAGACCGACTCTGTTCACCATGTATTTCCACGAAAGGAACCGTTTGGCTCTATTCATTTTGTCCCTACAATTTTCATTTCATTATTCCCTGCTCCTCGCTGTTTGTTTATTTGCTTTTGAACATAGTTTTCAGTATGCAGTCATTTGACAAAACAAAATTGAATATTATTCATTGTGTTGTAAGTATCAGTGCCCAGGACTTACCTACTTTGTTTGTTTTTCTTTCTTTCTTTCTTTCTTTCTTTCTTTCTTTCTTTCTTTCTTTCTTTCTTTCTTTCTTTCTTTCTTTCTTTCTTTCTTTCTTTCTTTTTTTCTTGTGTGTGTGTATGTTCTGTTGTGTTAGTGTTACGTGTGTGGGCATGTATATGTTTGAACTTGAGTGTGTGTGGAGGCCCAAAGGTGACATCAGGAATCATCCTGAATTACTCACCTTCTTATTGCTTTGCTTTGGGGTTTCCCAGCCTCTACCTTCCAACTGGAATTGCAGGCTGCTGCTATATCCACCTGGTATTTTTATATGCGATCTGAACTCAACAAAGGCTTAACCACTGAGCAATCTCCCACTATAACCTTTTGGTGCAGGTGTTTTTGAGAGTGATGGGACCTTTCTTGTCCCGGTTGTGCATGACTCAAGAACCTAGGATGCTAATCCCTCATGGTCATCAAAGATTGACCTGGGACAGTGGCTCTGAGTTTAATGTCTTAAAACTCATTAATTACAGCAACACTCTTGGAAGTGAGCAGAGCAGGTGTAAGCTTCATTAAGAGGTATCAAGGAAAAGCAAGAGAGAAACTCCAGAGAGGGAGAGGTTTCTAAGAGAGGAAAAGCCTCCTGTCAAGTGCCTGGGTCCAGGGTATATGTGCTGTGTACAGGTGTGGGCACATGTATGTGTTGTTATAGGCAACAATGCTAGAGATTGGGATAAAATGTTTTCTTTTATTTCTCTCCACCTTTTTTTTTTGAAAAGTGTCTCAGACCAAATGTGGGCTTACTGTTTTGACTAGACTAGTGGTTAGTGAGTGGGATCCATCTATTTCCATTATCAAAGACCAGTGCTGGTGTTACAGCACACACCACTACTCCTGGCTTTTTATCTGGGTGACAGAGATTCAAACTCAGTCTTTATGCTCATACAACAAGCACTTTACCCACTGGGACCATCTTCCCAGTGTCTTTTGTGTGTGTGTGTGTGTGTGTGTGTGTGTGTGTGTGTGTGTGTGTGTGTGCGTGCACGCGCATGCGTGTGTATGTGCATGTTTGTATATATTTGTAGGTATGTATGTAGAAGAGCGTACTCTGTGTACCTGTGAAGATCCAAGGATGATATTGGGAATCATCTAGATTGCTCTACCTCCTTATTGCCTTGCTCTGGGTTTTCCCAAGTTCTGTCCTTCAGGGCCAGAAGTGTGGCAGTCATATTTGTCTGCCATTTTTATATGGGTTCTGGAATCTGAACTCAGGTCCTATTGCTTGTGAGGCAAAGACTCAGAAGTCATCTTTCTAGGCCCTCCCTAGTGTCTTACACTAGTTTTATATGTGATGCTAAGGAAAGATATAAACATACTTGTCTGTTTGGCTTGTGCATACTTAATGATCTCACCACCCTCTTTCTTCATTGTAATACTTTACACTTGTGCTGAGGATGAATTCACCATTGCTGGCAGGATTGATGAAGGATCCTCTTCCCTTGACATGTGTGCCTACCCTTGAATCAGTGTCATATTCCCATATTTTCTAGGTGTTTAAAAGGTTTTGTAATTTTAAAAAATAAATTTGAATTATTTTGAATCTAAAACCTCAACCAGGATAACCATTCTCATTGATAATAAATAATGTATTATAAACCTCTTTTGGCTTCCAAATAAGAAGAGAATACATCTTTCGTAAGTAAATTTGATGTGAAGCAATACTTTGGAGCCCTCCCATTCTGTCTTATGGCATGACGATAGTGAAATATTAGAAATTAAAATGACTGTTGCACTGAGTTCCTTGAGGAATAGCATTTCATGTGTTGTCTTGACCATCCAGTGTTGTCCATACTGTACAGTCCCGGTTCCTTTGGTGACACTTGCAAACTCTGTTCTTCCTCAACTCCCCCCAGATAAGTCTCTGGAATCGCGTAGGATCCTGAACAAGTCAGTTCCGAGCTTGCCCAACATGGACAGCATTTTCACCGAAGCCATAGTGAAGGCGCGAAAGCAGTATCCTGGTTGCCTTGCTCCGGAGACTTGTATCCGTTCAGTCCAGGCCTCTGTAAAGTATCCCTATGATGTGGGCATCAAGGAGGAGGAGAAGCTGTTTCTGTACCTTCAGCCGTCGGGTCAAGCCAAGGCCTTGCAGTATGCCTTTTTTGCTGAAAGGAGTGTGAATAAATGGTCGACTCCATCAGGAGCATCTTGGAAAACAGCGTCAGCACAAACCATCTCCTCAGTTGGTGTTCTCGGTAAGCATGGGAGCAGGAGTAAGAACCTCCTCCAAATGTGCCAGTACCAGGTGCTGGCAGTGCTTGGGGTAACATATGGGAAAACATTGAGGCCTTGGTCAGGATCTCTTGAGATGCCAAAGATTGCTTGGCATAACAGTTGTGGACACCTGGTCTCCTGTTAACCTGTCAAAGACAGCAGTTGAGATTAACGACTTCCTGTTGTGTTCCCAGAAATGGGGCCAAGTAAGACTTTGTCCTGTTCCGAAACCCAAGAGCTAACTATGTTTTTCTGTACGTTCTTTCTTGTATAATCAGTGACCAGTGTCATGTTATCTTAGGAACATAGGATCCTGAGCATGTACTTCATGCTATATGGTTAATTTCTACATGTAGCTTGTTTTTCTATCACAATGTTTATTCAAGAGTATTTTTTCTCTAAGACCTCCTTGTTTCATGATATATAAGCATGCATAGAATTCAATAAACTCACCTTGGTCTTTTCCAAGATCCCTCCAACCCATCCTGGCTTAGCTTCCTTTAGGAGCCTTGGGAAAGTGAGGCTCTCGCTAGCACGGACGTGGCAGTTAACAGCTGTCACGTTCTGTGCTGAACATGGCAGTAACTCTGTTAGTGTTCACTGAGTCCAGGAGTGCTCTTCTTCCAGAGGTGACTTTTAGGGGTGCCAACTTTCAGCAGCAGCACCCTGCACCAGAGTCAGCTGGTCACGAGTGCCCTGGTCTCTCCCTTTCTTTTTTTTTTATTTTTTTTTTACTCAATTGTGCGTGTGTGCATATGTATGTGCGTGCGCGTGTGTGTCTGTGTGTGTGTAGAACCACGGACGAATTCGGGAACCACCATGGACGCCTCCACCTCCTCCTTGTTTACTCTGCCCGGGGATTCACAGGCTCTGCCCTACCAGGACCAGAAGCACAGGCTGCCCCCGCCTCCACCTGGCGTCTATACATGGGAACTGGGATCCGAACTCAGGACCTTCTGCCTGCAAGGCAGAGGCTTAACCCCTGAGCCACCTCTCCAGCCCCTGGTTTCTCCCTTTCTATTCATTGCCTTGAACACAGCGGTTTTGTCCTAATGTGTGAAATTGGAAAGAGTGATTTCTTTAATTTTGTTCTTTTCCAATATCGTTTTGACTCTTTCTGGGCTTCTTGTATTTTTGTATGAATTTTAGAATCCACTGTTAATATACGTAAAAAAATAACTGAGCTCTGTGGTTTATTTTGGGTAGAACTGCAATCTTAATAATATGATTCATGAACATTTCATGTCTTTCAGTTTATTCAAGGCTGCATTAATTCTTTTTCTCTTCTGTCTCCTTGCTTTTCTTCTTCTTTCCTTCTTATTCCTTCCTTCCCCTTCCTTCCTTCTTTCCTTCCCCTTCCTTCCTTCTTTCCTTCCCCTTCCTTCCTTCTTCTTTCTTCTTCCTTTTCCTTTTCTTTTCCTCCCTCCCTCCCTCTTCTTTCCCTCCTTCCTCCCTCCCTCCTTCCCTCCCTCCTTCCTTCCTTTCTTCTTTCCTTCCTTCCTTCCTTCCTTCCTTCTTCTTCCTTTTCCTCCCTCCTTCCCTCCCTCCCTCTTCTTTCCTTCCTTCCTCCCTCCTTCCTTCCTTCCTTCCCTCCCTCCCTCCTCCTTCCTTCCTTCCTTCCTTCCTTCCTTCCTTCCTTCCTTCCTTCCTTCCTTCCTTCCTTCCTTCTTCCTTCCTTCTTTCTTCAATGATTGAAATCAAACCCAGGGCCTCATAAGCACTCCAACACCTAACCACTTTTTATTTTTCTTCAACAGTGTTTCATTGGTTTTTAGTATATAAACCTTGGTTAAATTTATTCCTTTTGATATGATTGCAAGTAGAATTATTTTCTTAAATACACATAGATTGCTCATTGTTAATATGTATTAATAGAAATTCATCTGATTTTACAAACAGATAGTAGTACATCCTGTAACTTGGACTTGATCATTAGTTTTAAATATTTTATTTATTATTTATTTATTTATTTATTTATTGTGTGTGTGTGTGTGTGTGTGTGTGTGTGTGTGTGTGTGCGCGTGCGCCTGTGGAGGTCCAAGGATGACATGTCACAAACTATCTCCGATCACTCTTCCACCTCATTGCTGTGATCCCGGGCCTCCAGTCATGCTCAGAGCATACTATCAGGGCTATTCTGGCTAATCAAGCTTGCTCTATGGATTTCATGTTCTCCTTTGTAGGGCTAGAATTACAGGCAAGCTGCCACATACATGAGACATTTTTATTGGATCTGGGTATCTGATCTCAGGTCCATTTGCTTATGGGGCAAGGGCTTTAACCACTGAGCCATCTCCCCAGGCCTGGCTAACTTCTGATGTGAGATGGATCTAGGGTCTGACTCATGTTCAGCATGCGTGTTAATGCTGAACAACATCCCATGCCCAGATATTGTTTTAAGACGCTGCTGTGCCTCAGATGCCTTCTACTGGTGAGTGATTTTGCAACCTGAATGTGCTCTATTCTCCTTCATCCTTAACTCACAGGCTTGGGAACAATGGGCCGAGGCATTGCCATTTCCTTTGCAAGAGCCCGAATCCCCGTGGTAGCTGTGGAATCAGACCCAAAGCAGCTGGAAGTTGCAAAGAAGCTGATAACTTCCATCTTGGAAAAGGAAACGTCCAAAATGCAGCAGAGTGGCCAAGCTTGGTCAGCCCCAAACCTCAGGTTCAGTTCATCAGTGAAGGAGCTGTCAGGCGTGGATTTAGTGGTGGAAGCTGTGTTTGAGGACATGAGGCTGAAGAAGCAGGTCTTTGCCGAGCTGTCTGCCGTGTGCAAGCCAGGAGCCTTTCTGTGCACCAATACCTCAGCCCTGGACGTGGACGAGATTGCTGCTTCCACCGATCGCCCTCAGCTGGTGATTGGCACGCACTTCTTCTCACCGGCTCATGTCATGAAGCTGTTGGAAGTTATTCCCAGCCGGTATTCTTCCCCCAGCACCATTGCCACTGTGATGAACTTGTCGAAAAAGATGAAGAAGATCGGGGTCGTCGTAGGCAACTGCCATGGGTTTGTTGGGAATCGAATGCTGAGTCCGTATTACAGTCAGACCTATTTCTTGGTAGAAGAAGGCAGCAAACCAGAGGACATAGATGGGGTGCTGGAAGAGTTTGGCTTTAAAATGGGACCCTTTAGAGTGTCTGACCTTGCGGGGCTGGACGTGGGTTGGAAAGTTCGCAAGGGGCAAGGCCTTACTGGGCCTACACTGCCGCCAGGAACCCCGGCCCGAAGGCGGGGCAATGCGAGATACTGTCCCATTGCCGACTTGCTCTGTGAATCTGGGCGATTCGGCCAGAAGACGGGGAAGGGTTGGTACCTATACGACAAGCCACTGGGTAGGATTCACAGGCCTGATCCCTGGCTTTCCGAGTTTCTGTCAAAGTACAGAGAAACCTATGGCATCGCATCCCGCCCCATCAGCCGGGACGAGATCCTGGAGCGATGCTTGTATTCGCTCATCAATGAGGCTTTCCGCATCTTGGAGGAAGGGATGGCTGCAAGCCCAGAGCACATTGACGTCATCTACTTGCATGGGTATGGATGGCCAAGGCACAAGGGGGGGCCCATGTTCTATGCCTCCTCTGTAGGGTTGCCCACGGTTCTGGAGAAGTTGCAGAAGTATTTCAGGCAGAACCCAGATATCCCCCAACTGGAGCCCAGCAACTACCTGAAAAAGTTGGCTGCCCAGGGAAACCCTCCGCTGAAGGAATGGCAGCGCTTGGCGGGACCCCCCAGCAGTAAACTGTGATTCATTTGCCCAGTGTGTTGACATCCAGAGACCCTGCTAATTTCAATGTGATTCAAAGCAAAAAGCCCAGAGTACAGTTGCTCAGGGTAGAAATCTCAACAGTAATAATAATAATTCTTCAGTCAAAGTTCCTCTGTGGATCTTCTGCCTCTTAATTTTCTGATCAGAACTTTAGGAATGTTCTCACTATGTCTCTGGGAAAAAAATTGATGAATGAACTCGCGATCATTGAATGCTTGATGGTGATGATAAGACAACCAGGAGAATAACTTGATGTTCCCAAGTGCCTTGGTCATTGGAGAAATCTACTGTTAAATAAATGATGACTATAGTTAAGTCTTGGCTCATTTTGAACAATTTTTCTTTTCATTCATAGTGTTGTTGAGAACTCTGAGGACGTCACACATCCTTGTGCCAAGCACTTTTGTATGCTTGGCACATCCAGTCCAGAAGATTATAGAATTAGGATGGAGCTTTCCTGGAAGTTCCACTCCATCTTGGAGGCCCAGTTGAAATGACTCTCTGGGCAGGCTCAACTGTTCACATCTCCATGAGGAGGATGGGAAGCCAAGTAAGGACAGGCAGAGGTAGTGACCAGAAAGGGGTGAATCAGAGTTGGATATTGCTACCCAAGTCAAATGCTCAGCATCACATATATTCAGGGTCCTGACAAACATACACCACCATGTTTGCCAACTAGAAGGGCTCCAGCCATATTGGTTATTTCTTTTAGATTGGGACTGTCTATGCCTGGTCTTTAAGGTCTTTGCTTTTCTAATTAAAAAGTAGAGTAAATTTTTTTATTATTTTTTTTTGTATGCACACCTCTGTATATGGGGGTGTGTACATCAGAGGGCACTGTGTGTGCCTCTGGAGGACCAAGAGTGATTTTAGGAATCATCCTGGATTGCTTCTACCTCCTTTTTGCTTTGCTTTGGAATTCCCAGGCTCCACCCACTAGGACCCAAAATGCAGGCTACAGCAATTTCCACCTGGAGTTTTTAATGTGGGATCTGGGACTCAGGACATTCTGCATGTAATGCAGAGTCTTAACCCTTGATCCATCTCTCCAGCATGAGAGTGATTAATTATTATGCATGCAAGAAGAGATCTTAGAAATTGTCCTGCTGTAAGCATCTCTTACTTCTGTGATGGGGTAAACAAGCAGTTTCCATGTCATGATGATTTACACCTGGAAATGACTCAATCTTGAAACATCTAAAATTCCAAAACAAATTTATATATGTAATTTTGTTATTCATGTAAGAATTTTTTCCTTTTGACTTTTGCCTTCCATGGTTAAAAGTTAAATGTCATGACAATTTAAAAACTTGCATGCCAGATCAACAGCATAATATTCAAAATAGCCAAAAATTGGAAAACCCAAATGTCATTAACCAATGGTTGGATAGAAGGAGGTGTATCCTTGCAGTGGACTAGTATAGATGTGGTACTGATACATCTGCAGCATTACAGGTCTGGAAAACCTGTCAGGAACAAAAGACCACATGCTAAAAGGACATCATATATAGAGACATAAACTAGAGACACAAAATCTGAAGCTGCTAAGGAACGAAGAACAACTGCTCAGGTTCAGAACTTGTGGGTTGATGAAAATGTTTTAAAATTGTAGTAGCAATGGCGTAAAATGTGAACAAAAAACTCTGGGTTGTATGATTTAAGGTGGCACATGATTTGGCATGAATTATAACATAATAAAACCATTCATAAACAAATTGTGCCGAATCTGTCATCCTTTGGTTTTGAGCACTTGAAGTGTTTTCATACTAGCTTCACTTCTGAAGCAAAGTTGCCAAAAATCCAGAGTGAGCCAAGCACATTAGAATGTATCTGGGTTCCTGAGTATTTGGAAGGCTGAGCCAGGAGAATGGCTTGAGTTCAAAAGTTCCAGGTCAGATAGGATGACAAAGAGGGACATAGCCCCTGTTTCAAACAGAAATTACTCAGTGAGAAATCTGGTATGAATGATATATATAAAACCATTATATAAAAAACAAAAGGAAAAAAGCCAAGAGCATGTCTTGAATTGTAGTTCAATTTTGCAAAAAAATTTAAGATACATAATATAGATTTTATCTATTTTGGTTTTTGAAATTAAAGACATTGATAGAAAAAATTCTTGAAAGTCATATCTTCAAAAGTTACTTTCAAAGTAAGGTTGAAAAAGAGTCACATTAGTGTTTCTTCTTAAATCTTCAAATGGATTTTTTAAAGTTTTTAAAACATTTCTCAAATCACTAGACTCTAGTTTGAGACTAGTGAGTTCATTAGCAGATTTTATACATTACTAGCCCATAAATTTGCAATCAAGTTGCTCATACATATTTGAGTATTTTTGTTTGTTTGTTTGCTTGTTTGGTTAAATTTTTATTTTAATGTGTGTGTATGTGTGTGTTGTGTGTGTGTGCCTGTGCCTATGGAAGCCCAAGGGTGGCTTGGGTAATCACCCTGGGTTGCTTCCACCTTTTGTTTGCTTTGTTCTAGGTTTCCCAGGCTCTACCTTCTATGATCGGAAGTACAGGCCACTTTTATTGGGATTTGGGATCAGAACTCAAGTTCTTCTACTTGAGAAGCACAGATATAACACCCTGAGCCCTCTCCCTGGTCTATTTTTTCTGTTTTTCTTTTATTTTGTGAGTTGCCTTATCTTTCATCATAGTCTCAAAACAGAGTATGGCCAAATAAAATTAACAGAACTCTATATAGGAAGTGGGAAAAGAAATGTGAGTTCATGAGTTCTTATTTTACTCTTTTATGTTGTAGACTAGGGAAGGAAACAGTGCTTGTGAAGAGTGGATTTTTATTAGATACCAAAGGTACCTAAATTAATTCTACCTTGTTGGATCTCACTTACAATAGCAATTGACGTGATGAAACTTCTCAGTGTATTCTATCCCCTTTTTATGCTTATTTTTTATTATGCTTTTGTTGTTTATAATTTTAAAATCACTCATGATGCGTATGTGTTCATGTTTACATGTGGGTGAGTATGCCCATATGTATGTGCATGGAGGCCAGAGATCAACATAGGGCTCCCTTGAATTGCATCTTCACCTTATTATTTTTTTTTAAGACCAGGTCTCTCCTTAAGCTTATGGATTGGCTAGACTGCCTGACCAGCAAACCCCAGGGATCCTCCTATCTCTGCCTCCTCGGTGCTGAAATTACAGGTGCATGCTGCTGTAGCCAACTACTTACATGGGCGCTGGTGCTCCAAACTCAGTCTTTACGCTTGTGTGGAATCATTTCACCAACTGAGTCATCTGCACAAAACTACCCATCTTTAAGGAAAAAAAAAAATGACATTTTAAAAAATGACTCTGAGAAGAATGATATTATTATCCATTAAAATTAAAGGAGAGGGGCTGGAGAGGTGGCTCAGGGGTTAAGCCTCTGCCTTGCAGGCAGAAGGTCCTGAGTTCGGATCCCAGTTCCCACGTATAGACGCCAGCGGAAGCCAGGGCGGCCTGCGTTTCTGCTCCTGGTAGGGCGGAGCCTGTGAATCCCGGGGCAGAGTAAACGAGGAGGTGGAGGTGTTCCATCGTGGTTCCTGAATTCACCCGTGGTTCTACACACACACATACACACACACACACACACACACACACACACACACACACACACACGTGCGCGCGCACGTGCACACATGCACAATTGAATAAATAAATGAAAACTTTTAAATTAAAGGAGAAATAAAAACTTTCCACAATGAAAAACAAACTAAAAGAGTATATGAGCACTAAGCCAGGTTTACAGAGGATACTGGGAGGAAATTTTGGACTAATGGTGTATTGAGGTTAATTTGAGTATGGTGAGAGGTAGTTATAAGAGCAGGGATGATTCTAAGGCACCTACATCACTGAAAAGTCCACCCCAACATGGGTGACACCCATAGAAGTTGGGTCTCTGGAGATTGCTATACAACTGGCATTCATGAAGTCAGTGTAGCTCACTGGAGAGTCTTCCTCAAACTGGCTGGGGAGTCTCCTCACTCCAGAAGTGTTTTTTTGTTTTGTTTTTTTTTAACTGCTTTCTTTACCTTGTGGGAAAGGAACCCCTGAATCTTGCAATAACTTATAAGCGGGCTACTGCCTAGCCTCTGGAATAAACTGTTTAAAATTGTACGTAGCATCCTTCTAAGTTAGAGAAGGGGCAAAGCTCAGGGTATCGTGTCCCTGAAAGACCACCACCGTCGTGCTTGTTTGCTCTTGAGTAGGACAATTAAGTCACTAGACTTTTCAGCAGTATATTTTGATGATCCTCTCTCAAAATTTTTTAGGGCAGTAGAAAAACATTTCAGAGGCCTAGTGTTGTCTGAGGGAACTATTCTACAATGTGTAGATGATAATTCGATATGTGGTCCCACCAGGGAAAGTTCAGAACAAAATTCTGTGTGAGCCCTAAACTTCCTAGCCTCTCTCAACTGCTGAGTTTCCCAGAAATAGGCCCAGATCAGTCCTCCAGAAATGTGATACTTGGGGTACATCTTGACTCTAGGGCATGACAACTATTCCAGTTTTGAGTTAGAGCCATAATTGAACTTCTCCCACCAAAGACAAGAGATCATTTTGATCCTTTTGCAGAATATGTAGATTTTGCCGAATCTAGATTCCTAATTTTGAGTTAGTGTCAAAACCTCTGTATGAGATTATTAATCACAGGCTCTGAGCCCCTTAATTGGTATGATCCACTGGAAAAATCCTTTCATCAAATTAAGCAGATTTTTTCATGGAAGCCTCAGCACTGAGCATGCCCAATGGACAAAAGCCCTTCTTGTTATTTCTGGCAGAAAAAACCTTGGAGTTTTTGACTCAATACCTAGGGACAGAACTGAGGCCTGTAGCATATTTTTAAAATAAATTAGATGTTGTAGCATCAGGGTGGCCTCCCACCAGAGTTGTAACAACTATAGTATTGTTAGTCAAAAAGGCTTGTAAGCTATCTTTAGGGCAACCATTTGAAGCCTTCACAGCCCATCAGCTAAAGGCTATGCTAGAATTAAAATGGCAGCTATGGTTAACTGGAAGTAGGCTAACAAAGTATCAAGCAATAAAGCTTGTGACCCTGTAAATCTTACCTTGTTTGTACCTATAGAAACTGATTCTGATCTGGCATGCTTGTGTTCTTAAACCATCTCCTGCACTGGTTCCAGCCAGGCTGCCTGCCCAAGTTACTCCTCATGTTGCTGATAAATCACAATCAAAATACCTTAGGAGGAGGTGACAAGTTGTTTTATTCTCTCTTATGATGGTCTCACCATATCCTTTTTTAAATTAATTAATTATTTTTACCCACTCATACAAACTTAATAGGTACCACAGTTCCTTCCCTCCCCCACCCCTTCCCAGTCTCCCTTGCTCCCTCCCCCCTTTTCCCCTTCTTTTCACCCCCCTTCCTCCCTTTCTCCCAGTGCCCACCTCTTCTCCCTCCCCAATCCCTGGAGCATCCTTTAGTGTGAATGTCAAACTTCCCTCTGTGGCCTCCACTCTAATGAGATATACAGATTTAGTAGCATTGCCTAGAGCCCTTTCTTGTGCTCCCCTTTAGTATGGGAACACTATGACTGTTAATCCCTTGCTTCTAATCCTAGTGTCTGTGATCCATGCTAGACTTTGGGAGGTCATTAATATGTTAGTCATTGCATAGGTCATGCAAAGTCCTATTATGGTTACTTCGGCCCTAACTTGTGTGGAGTATCTTGCTTATTGTTGCTCCTCCCCATCTTTAGGCTCTTACAATCTTACCACCTGCTCTTCTGCAAATTTCCCTGAGCTTTAGGATGGGGAGAGATTAGGCTGGTCTGGTTCCAGGGTCTCACCACATCTTTTAGTTCAGCTTGGCAAGAGTTGGCTCAATACCAACATCAGGACCCAAGGGAACTGATCACACTATATCATTGCTGAGAGAGGGACAACCCTCACTTGCCAGACCAGCATGTCTGGTCAAGCATACCAAAGAATGATAATTTCTTTAACTCCCTATCTTCTCCACCTGCACAGAAACTAGTCCCATCTACATTGGGCTAAATCTTCCCATCAAATGAGACAACCCTGCAGCTTGCATAGGACTTAGCTCAACTACTATTTCTTTACAACTGTGCCCAGAGTTCATGCCTTCACTTGTCAGCTTTGGCCTCTCCCACTCATTACAGAGTCACTATGGACCATCCATTACATCACAGATGACTTGTTTATAACTAGGGCCCTAAGGGGAAAATATTATCTACACTCTGCTTGGAGGCCACAATCTTCAAGCAAGATAGAAAGCACTAACTAAACTATTAAACAGATTCTAGCAAAGCCTTGTCAGGAAACTTCTTAAAAATGCCTAATCTGTCAGTCATGCTATCCTTAGCACTCAAACAGCTGTGAGTTTGCAGTTGGGTTCCTATCTCAAGGATAAAACCAGTGACAGAAAACCAGGAGAGTCCACATGAAGACTCAGAAGAAAATACCTACACCTGCCAACTGATGGAACATCTCAAACTTCTCTTCAAAAATGAAAGAAAAGGAAAAAAAGAATGGAAGCAAGAAAAAGAAGGAAGGAAGGAAGGAAGGAAGGAAGGAAGGAAGGAAGGAAGGAAGGAAGGAAGGAAGGAAGGAAGGAAGGAAGGAGGAAGGAAGGAGGAAGGAAGGAAGGAAGGAAGGAAGGAAGATGGTTAAGCAGTACTGTACTGACTATTGATTCAAGCATTCTGAAATATTCTCTTTTATGACTGCTTCTAGCTCTTTCCAGGAATCTTAATCTTAAACTAATATGTAAGATTGTGTGTGTGCTTGCAGAATGGAATCAGGCTTCTAATCTAATTTTTTAAAAGTCTCTCAATACTATCTCTCTTGCTTTTGTTTTCTTTCTCCCCTCCTATAGAAGTAAGATCTCTGTTGATTCTTGCTTTAAACAAGGTGGCTTGCGGAGAGCCACTGCAGTACAGAAGGATTGTAAGAGAGATGTTTAGCACAGCTTTGTAGGAGAATTGACATGAGTAAGGCCATGTCATAACAGCTCGGATGGCAAAGCCTGACCCAGGATGTGGCTAGGCCATGGCCTTCCCTGCCTGCTTCTCTTGATAAGAGTTGTTTATATGTAGTTGTCTCCTGTAGTGCATACTACATGGTTCAGAAAAAACGCAGTCTCCTCATCCCCATGTCCCATGATATCAGCTGACCAGAGCTGCTTTTTACTTCCCTTTATAATAAGCATGCTTGTACCATTCTGAGTTATTAGATCTCTACCTGAGTCAACAGTCCTTCTGACCCAGTCTTTGTGTATTGTTCTTGTCTTCATTCTTTTTAAAAATTTATTTATGTGTTTGTTTGTTTGTTTGTTTGTTTGTTTGTTTGTGTGCATGTGTGTGTGTGTGGGGGGGGGTGGCACTGTGTATCCCTGTGGAGGATCAAGGGTGACTTTGAGAATCATCCTAGATTACTACTATTTCCTTTCTTTGCTCTGGGATTTCCCAGGCTCTGCCCATCAAGGTTGAAAGTATAGGCCACCGCCATTTCCACCTGGCACTTTTAACATGGGACTTGGGATCTGAACTCAGGACCTTCTGCTTGCAAGACAGAGTCTTAACCCTTGAGCCATCTCTCCAGCCCTTTCCTTCATTCTTGATTGCCCTAATAGAGCAATGCTTCATGGATCATGCAGTGACCTCACCAACTCCTCTGACTGCTGGCTTCGTGTTTAAAGTACAACTGTAAGGGATGGTCTTGGTGTCCAGCACACAGACAAAGACCAGGAGTTGAATATTTAAGCTGTGCTTTATTCAGAGGGTCAGAGATCCAAGAAGATCCTAATGATCTATCTTATAGCTCATCTTTAGCCAGGAGATGGTATGGGAGGGAAACAGTCAGCAGCTTAATTCAAAGTTAGTCTTGTCTCTCTGGTCAGGTGATTCTTGTCCCTGAGATTCAGCTTCTAGTCATTCTCCTCTCTCTGTCTCTCTCTCTCTCTCTGTGTGTGTGTGTGTGTGTGTGTGTGTGTGTTTCTCTCTCTCTCTCTGAGGAGTGTAGAGGGGGAAGGGTCTTGTATTTCTTCTCAGCTGCCATTATGAATGACATCTAGATTTAAGGTTAACTTAGAATACATCATTAGCAGTGTGTACATGCTAACTAAAGGTAGATACTTCTGAAGCATAGGTGCAGATTTCCTCTTAGAGAGTGAAACACAAATGTGCTCATGGGACATAGATACACAGAATGCTCATCAAGTTAAAGCAAGACAAACAGAGGAGGCAGGAACTCCAAACCTCAAGGTCCACTTCCTGTGGTGTGACTTCCTCTAGCAAAGCTCCACCTCTCAAAGGTGCCACAACCTTACCAAACATTAACAATGGCTAATATTCAAACACATCAGCCTGTGGGGGGCAACTTGCATTCAAACCATGGCAGATGGGATTAAGAAATAGGGGTAAAAATGGTAAATTCATTGTAGTCATCCATGAAACTGGCAAAGAATAAAAATTAATTAATTTTGAAGATTGAAAGAGTTTATTAAAGTCTACTAAAGCTAAACTTTGATATCTTTCAAGAGTCATTGCCGACTCTCTCTGAATCCCAAGGAGTTGGTTATGAGGAATGGTAACCCCAAATGCCTCCAAAACTCATACTTTTGATTCTGTCTTGTGCTTTTGGTCTTTATATTATAAAGTTTAGTAACTAGACCCGTGTCTTCTAGAACCCAACATTTTCTGAGTAAAATGCCAACAGATACTCCAAGGCTACCAAACAGGTGTTGACCCAAAAAAACTTCAACATGCAATGAAGTCACTGGAAGGACTGAGTAGGGTGAGACTTGTAGTCCCTTAGGCAGGGTCTACACTCTTCATCACATGGAAGCAGCCGCCTTTCTGCCCCTCAAAAAGATTTGTGGGACCACAGTTCTCAGGGGAGGAATTGAGAAAGGACAATAGGATTAGGGTGAAGGAGGATATTTCAGAGATAGGAAAGACAGCAGTAGAAGTATGGTGCCCTTGGCCTACCTGGGCTTCATTTGACCATAGGAGCATAATAAAAAAACAAAGAAACAAACAAAAACCACTGTGGGGATCTGGAGAGACATACAAAGTCACACTACTACCCCCCCTCTTTTCTCTTGGATTAATCGGCCTTAAACCAGGTCTCTCTCTTTCTCTTTCTCTCTCTCTATCTTCCTGTTAACTATTCATGTATCTCTGAAATTTATTTTTAAAGAAGAACAAGAACCAAGAGCTCTGGGTGCCCTCTAGATCCATACCTGTGCCTGTAACAATATTAGGTAACACTTCCTGAGACAGATTCAATGAGATGATGTAAGAATACGGCATTCATACCAGTGATCAAAAGACACGTGGTCAAGCAGTCAACATCAGCATTGGTTTGTCACACTCCCATGGGCTCAGCAGGTAAGGAGCCCAGTTAAGCACAGATGGGAAGTCATCTGGATGCATTCCTAGTCTCACAGTGATGCCCGAAAGAGCTGGTAGAGTGGGGAATGTAAGTTATGGACGAAGAAACAGGATCAGCGCTGGTGAACCTGAGGAGGGGGGTTCTTTCAATTATCTCCCTGCATGACTCACCTGCCTCAAGTTAGATGCTCTGCATCTCCAGCCCTCCAGACTGCAACTAGACCTATGAATTTACATAGAACCTTGCTTCTGTCCCTTTTGTGGTGGGGGACGGGGGAGGAAGAGAAGGACTTGACAGAAGGCTCTGTGTTCAAGTAAAAGGGAAACAGTCACTGACCAGCTCCTACAAGATGGAGAGACAATGTATGTCAAAAGATTCCAGATTGCTTATTTCCCATGGTTCCAGGGGGAATTTCAGACCCCTAAGACCTGTTCATTCTTATTCAATGATCTGTTCAAGTTGCTGGAATGCTGTGACAGAATATTTTCCCCATGACCTTGGGCGCCAGTATCAAGAAGGAGAGGACACTGAAGTCATTGCTTCCTTAGGAAGGGAAACCTAGGCTGGCCATACAGTCATTGCAAGTACAACCCACTGCTGATCTGGGAGTCTGTGGGCGGGGCAGGCTCAGGGATCCATTTCCAGAGGCATTTTATGGACATGCATGTCACTTGCAAGTAGATGCTGCTCCCTGTAGACAGTTGGCATTTGTGCATCGGGATATATGTGATTGGCTGCTGTCTTTGGCTTTGCTGTTGACAGGATGTCCCGCCTGGCTGAATGGGTTCTGACTGCTGCTCATTACCAGGAATTCAGGGCATTCAGCACTTTTCTAGTAGCGGGGAATTTTCTAATTTCAAGAGATAAGATATTCTCTTGTTCAAACTTGTGAAAGATCACTGACGCTTCCCATTTGGCACTTTCTCCACTGTCTCCCGACTCAGAGTTGGCAAGCTCAGGTGTAAGCCATCAGGAGGACCTGCCCCGACTGAACCTGCGGAGAGAAGGGGGAAGTGGCTTTGTTACCCCTTCATAATCTACAGCTATTTCCCCTGAACTATCCAGGGCTTCAGGGCATCTCTCCATCGTCCTGGGACTCCATGAGCAGCGAGAGCTGCTTTCTACCCAGGGCCAATGAGGAATGAAGCTTTGCTCTCCCCTGCTACACTTGGTGCCCAGGCTGGTTCTGTGAGTCTAACAGGCTGTGGGTTGATACTGTGACTATAGCTTTAGCTGTTGCCTCTCCATAAGCCACACCTGGCTACTGGAGGGCCCAGAAAATCTCCATCCCTAGCATCTTTCTTTCTTTCTTTCTTTCTTTCTTTCTTTCTTTCTTTCTTTCTTTCTTTCTTTCTTTCTTTCTTTCTTTCTTTCTTTCTTTCTTTCTTTCTTTCTTTCTTTCTTTCTTTCTTTCTTTCTTTCTTTAGAGAGAAATGTAGACAACTTTCTCAGGGGGGGTCACTTCCCACCCCCTGGGATAAACCTAACCCATTTTACATGTACTATTCTACCCCCATATTCATCTCCTGTTGTCCATTACCCCTGAAGCTTCTGGAAATTAACATGATTTAAAGTATCAATTTCAGTATACACTGAAGTTCATGTTTTTTTTTTTTACATTGATAGTTGACCAATGAGGCCTTGGGCCACCATGAATGGGCCTCACAGACAACCTTAGGACCCATCAGTGAAGCAGCTGGGCTGGTTCCCACCCCAGAAGATCTCCTCCTTTCTCTCCAGTGAAAGTAACCAGGGACCACTTGCAAATTCCCTCACCCATTGGTGAACTGCTACTTAGGTTTTAACATCTTACAAAGACTCATAAGCATAGCACTTGATTTATTATTTATTTTCTCCCTAGGAAATACAGTTTGATGTAAGTCCTATCATATTCGTTTTTGGGCAACTTGGACCCACCATCTGTTTTCTCCTTACCTCATCCCTTCCTGAATGCTGTATACCTTGCAATTCAATTTATGTGCCTGTTAAGATCATTCAGGTCTGCCAATATCTGTCCTCCTTTGTAAAGATCATAACCCACCATGGAACTCAGCAAAGCCACTAAAGCCTTTTCATGGTCCCTGTTGAATCAACTTCTTTCTTAATTCTCCTGCAAACACAGTTTTGTTAATCCCAGAAAACTGCCTATATCAAATACTACCTCTCTTATTCGCAGTTCCCTGAGTAAGGCCTGCCATTCCTCTATTGTCTTTCGTTTCTGACACTCATGCTGACCTCAGATGGCAATAAGTAAGTTTTCCAATGGCTCATATAAGCCAGGAATAGGAAGTTACATTTGAGTATTGTCTCTACAGTACTCAAAGTAATCTCATTTGCCCCCATGTCTCATGGCTTTACAAGTCAGGCTATGACAGTCTCATTTATTGCTTGTTTAAAAGTCTTTCCCAATTCAAGTGATTTAGAACCACAGTTTCTTGTACAGGTCCATTGTTAAAGTCCGCATCTGCATGTTAAGCCATGGATTTTCCCCCTTTTCTCTATTAGACATTGGATCTAAGGGGTATCCTGTATCACTTCTACCATGTTCCCTTCCCTCCTCACTCTTTGACTCTTCCCATGGGTTCCAAGTCTTTGGATTTCAGCATAGATCTAACTTGTATTCTCTTTTGCTTTTGGTCCCCCAACTGTAAGAAGTGACAAGCCAGCACTTGAAGCTCATCTTCTCTTATACCCAGTTTACCTGACAGATCAGAGACTAACACAGTGAATGCTAGCTGCATCTCCTTTCCCTTGTAAGCCCTTCTTCACATAAGAAAGTTCCCAGTAGTTAGCCACCTTAGCCTCAGACACACTTTTTACTCCTTCTGCAACCACTTTCTAATACCTCTTCCATAGCACAATACTCACAGGGACAGCAATACGTGTTGTAGGCCTTCGATCATATTCTAAGTGTCTCTATATTCCCGAGTACGGACTCCACTTACTAAATAGTTATTCTACTCCACACTCCATAGAGGAAGACTGCCAGCCGGAGATGCCCCACTCCCCTCCACACACAGACATTTCCTATGAACAGATGACTCAGCCTCAGTTTCACCACTATAGCAACTATAGCAAGGAGGCATGATATTCCGTACCACATGGAGACAGACAGTTGTACTGACAGTCCCCCTGTGGATGCTCCACCCTCCTATGGGCCACCAACATTTACGTGCCTTATCACCATGGCAGGGGCCATAGAACCACTTCTCCCCAACTCTTATTTGTTTGGTTGTTATCCTGATGACTGGCTATACCAAATGCTGTATGAAAGTTTTCTTGAGGAGATGACACACAAATTTCTGTTCACTCCAAATAGGATTCCAATAACAGATCAATATAACACTTACACCAACGTCTAACTTGATAAGCCCATGAATTTACTTAAGCCCATGGGGTTACTTACGGCAGTATGAGGATTAGAGCGTGGGTAAACGTGGTTGACCTCAGAACAGCCTCATTCCCAGCATGGATGATGGCTTCTTCAAAGTTACGTGCTTATGGGGCTTCCTGTCAGTCAAACTCCCTCAGCATATATACTCTAGTCCCTCAAAATACCTTGAGGCCCCAGAGGCGTAGGCTTGGAGAGATCATGTCTGTGCCAGTGAATCAGAATGAAACTGTAGATTTTGCATAGATGCATTTTACTATACAGTACATATATATACTAACTGTACAGTTCCAATTTCTGTTGTAAAACATCACTGAACCGTTTTCCAGGGGTTTTCATTAAAAAATACCTTGAAGCTAAGCCATATAAAATCAGGGCAGAATGACATACGTGTGATGTGGTTTGGAGATACATAAGAGAACAACTAGAATCCCAAGTGAAGGTCCAATGACTCTCCTCACCCTCTCTGTCTTTGAGGGAACTCCTTAATAGTTAGTAACAGTCTAACCAACAGTCAGCAGGTCTGATCTTCATGGTCTCTTTCAGTAACAGCTGATCAGAGAAAGATTGAGACTGTTTAGCTCTGAGGACAAAGGCCTACGATGATAATAACAACTCCAATCCAGCTTCCCAGAAGAAACCACTATTATGAATCAGGTCATTGCAGGTCACAGATTTGGGAAGAAAGCTGTAGAGGGTAAGTCGTGAAAGGAAGGGACTGGGCCCTGGAGAAAGAGCAGGAAGATTTATACTGCTTGGGTATAAATCTGAGCTTCAGGCCTGTCCAGGGGTGTTGCCATGGACAAATTACTCCAGCTCCTGATATCTACAGTTTTTCAATGTGTAAAGTAAGTCTGCCTCATAGGTTGTGTCTGTCAATACCATGAGATAGCATTAGCATTTACCTTAATACTTGCCACAGGATGAGCTGTCAACCAGTGGTAGTGTGCTGGCTATTTGTTAGTGCTATGATGTTAAACTAGAAAGTGTGACTTCCTCAGCTCCCTCCTACGAGTATTCAGGAGAAAGAGGCATTCCAAAAGACCCTGGTCCCAAGTGAGGGGTGGAGAGAATCTCTTATTTTTAAGCTTGAACTGAATCTGCGTGACCTTCAAGTCAGCAAAGTCCCAGAAGCGACAACTTCGACTCTTTTCCCTTCCTCCACCTCCACCTTGTCCTTAGCAGCCTCTTAGTTTCATTTCTAGCTACACCTCCCTGTTCAATGCCAAGTGACTTTCCATTAAAAGATAGGCAATAAATGAAATGACTTAGATTATGCCTCAGCTTAACAAACTTAATAAAAATACGTTTAACTTTCAGGAGTTTTTCCTCCGAGGAAAGTGCAAATAAAGTTTTGTTTTGGAAGGTAGTTAATTGGTCAGGAAACTTTCCACACCTCTGTGCTCTTACTCGTCCACCTAATCGAAACAAAAACAGACAGACTATTTAGCTACAAAGAGAGTGAAAAGAAGTCTCTACATGGGCACATGTGAGCCCAGGTTGGTAGCTCTGGGCAAAAGGTACCTTCTAGGCCGTCTTCTCGATGCATTTCTCTCCATGCATTTCTCTCAGGTTGCTGTTCCTCTCTCTCCTGGCATGGAAATCTCTGACTTGGACATTTGGAGCCTGTGATGCAGGTCAGTCATTATGGGATGATATGTTTCTAAACAGCCTTCTCATGTCATGGGTTTCTTGCCATGTAATGTCAGCATGCTTCTGTTGTGGGTGGCACTTCTGTTGTCTTCTCTGAACCTAGGCAGATTTGGCAAGTGCCACTACAAATGGAATGTGGACGTCATGCTGCATAACTTGAGGCTGGCTGTGAATACCAAGATGACATCCACATGGCTGTCTTACAGGACGTTGCTGCATTTTGAGAAAGTCATGCGGAGAGGCCATGAGGACGCTGGCTAACAGCCAGCCACCACATGTGTGAGCATTCCTTCAGACAGGCCCTGCCCAGGCTTCCTGCGGAGACTCCAGATGGCATAGAACAGAGAAAAGCTCTCATTACTGTGTCCGTCTGGTTTCCTAATGCACAGAGATCATAACCCGTTACCAGCATCTGTGATGACACCCAGAAGTGATTTGTTACACTCTGGGTAACTAGCACAGGATGGATTTCCTAAGGTTTGTGAATCAATGTACACTTCACTCCTGCCCTCTATAAGGCGGATCAGGCCTAGCATGACTCTTCTGTTTTTCCTCTCTCTCTTCATTACGGGCATTTAAGTCAACAAGCCAAGATTACCCCCTTCTTTCCTACATTTCCTCCTCTTGGCCTGTGGTCAAAAAACAGGGGGATCATGAGAGTTAAGAGGCCCCGTGCACTTTTCCACAAAGGGCTCTACTTTGCATCAGAAACATGCAATCTTTGCAGAAAAGTAACTCAGGATTATTTGTTGTACTTGCCCTCACAAAAGACTCATGGACAGATAGATGGAGTGGTAAGCAGAGACAGGGGATGACCGAGCATGCTCCTGTCATAACTGGGCAGAGTGGTGCATAACTGTAACTAGCACACTCATGAAACTGGGATGGGAGGATCTTTAGCTATGAACTAGGTTATATAGCAAGCTCAAAGCCATCCTGGGCTACCACATGAGATTCTGTCTCAAAGAAAAACAAAACAAAAGAAGGATGACATTTCTGATGCAATTTGTCTGTGTGTTGCTGATAAATATACAAGCAAACAAGTTAGAAGAATAAGGGTTTTTTTTTTTATTACTTATAGTTCTGGTTATAGCTCTACTGCAGTTACTCTGTGTGCTGCCAATAAATTCATGACCAAATGACTTATAGGGGAACAAGGCATTTTATTTTCTCCTAGGATAGTTTGGTTATAGTTCATTACTCCAGTTTGGCAGGGGAGTTCACGCCAACACCAGGGGCTGAGGGAACAGCCACACTAAATCCACAGGACTGCTGAACAGGACAATCCTCACTTGCCAGAACAGGATGTCTGGCCGAGTATGCAGAAGGATGCTCACTTCCTTAACCAGCTCCCTCTGTCTTATTCACTTCCCATCATGGCCTAGGCCGTCCACGTTAACTAGACAATCTTCCGAGGCTTGTTCAGGGTGTAACTCAACCACTGATTCTTTACGAATGTGCCCAGAACTCGAACCCTCAACCATCGAGTTGACAACTAAATCAACTATGACAAGTTATTAGTCCAGCTCGGCAGGAAAGTACATACCAATCAATCGGTTGCTGAAGGAAGTGGCCACACCACATCAAGAGGAATTGCTGAAAGAGAGGCAAACCTCCTCACTTAGCAGACCCAAAGCTGACATGCCCAAGTATGTCAAACTACTGAAACAGCTCTCTTCATCTTACCCACCTACCTATGGAATGGGCCCACCCACATCAGACAATCTGCCATAGGCGTGCTCAGGCTTGTCTTAATTCTTCACAAATGTACTGATATTTCAGCTTTCAATTTTCAAATTGACATCTATATATAACTAATGGACCCACCAAAAACATGAAACCATAATAAAATCACTCTAATAACTAGCAATGATAGAGATTTGAGTTGACATAAGCCAATTTCTTTGGGCACCCAAAGCTAAAACAGCAGCTTTTGAATCAGGAACACAGCCTCTTTCCTTCTCCACTGGGAAAGCAATTTTATGACCTTTGAGCAAGTGACTCCATCACCTTTCCTGAGTGACAAATCTCAGCCCACAGGGTCTTCTCCCAGTCACCTTCCAAAGCTCTTGACTCTCACATTCCAAAGTGGAGCAATTGCATGTGGATGCCCATGGGAGGTGGGAAGAGGGTGGGCTGCTGCTGCTACTTCCTGGAGGGAGAAGCAGTCTGGTCCAGTCCTCCTTTCACGCATGTGAACTAGTCCTGCTACACACTGCAGGAACCTGAGAGGCACCAGCCGGCTGTAAGCAGGCAAGAAGAGAACAAGCCTTATACTCGTTCCTTTGCTGCTGGACAGGACATGAGTTCTTTTTCCAGGAAGTTATGGAAAGCACTCAGTGCACACATCATAGACATGATGTTTGGAGCTAACTGCGCCTGTGATTCTGCATACCTGAAGCTTTAGGGAAAGGAGGGATTCCTAGAAGCAGCTCTGGCTTTGTGATGGTCACTTGTCATCGTCTTATAACTCATTTCATATTGAGTTTTTTTAGAGCAGTTTTTAAAATTTATTTTTATAAAAGTTTGTTTTTTTGACAGTATATGACAAACATGTGCATGAATACATTCTGAATGCCCCTCCCCCCTCATCTCCTTTTTTCCCTATAAAACATTCTCTCTTCCCTACCAGTTCCTTTCCTAGATTCATGGCTTTTGGTTTTGTTACGTGACTCATTCGGTTTAACCAGGGCCATCTGTGTGACTAATGGGTTGGATCTCTCCACTGGGGCCAGGTGAAGTCACCAGTAAGCACACATCTCCCAGAATCAATCAGAGGCAAACAGTTGAGCAGTGAGAGAGAGGTCCCCTGAGCCTTTCTCCACCCATGCCTAGCTGTCCACTGTCCATTCTCCGGTAGACCAGTGCAACTGACTGGTCTCCTGCCTTCATGATTGCAACAGCTGCATTGGGCCTAGAAAATGGCATTTCACAGCCCTTCCTTCTGCTGTCTTTTGACTCTTACATCCTGCCCTCCATGATGCCTTAGAGGGGATGGTATCAATGTCTTGTTTAGGGCTGAGACCTCATCCATCACTTAATCTTGGCATCTCAGCCAGGCACAAGTCTCTGCCTTAACCGCTATTCACTAATTAAGATTTCGCTGAGCAATTCTGAGAGTACTGTTTGCTTGTGGGTATAAACTTAAGTATTTAGAAGGCAATTTGACACTATGTTAGCTTATCTAAACAGTGCACAGTCCCCTACTAGTGCCTATGACATCTCTCACCATGGGTTTTTGACCAGGTTTACAATGCCAGGCATGGTTTCCTTCCTGAGGAGTGGGGCTCAAATTCAGACAATAGTTGGTCACCACAGTGCCACTATTGTGCAAATATACAGAGCTCACCTGGTAGGTTTTAGGGTTCAAAGCTGGCTAAGAACATCAACGCCTTTTCTCCCCCAAGTAATCTGCTTTTGAAATAGCAATATCATGTTTCTTATCATCTCTGTGACACCCAGTCTCCTGGCCTCCAACAGATATTCACTCACATATGATTTATACTGGGCATTTCATTCATGATTCCACCTTGTCCATAATCCCTTTAGTGAAAAATCGACCCCCTAATGACTGGTGCCAGTGATTATTTATCTTTTGATCTTTTGAGACAAGGTCTCACCCTATATTCCAGGCTGGCCTCATTATGCAGTCCAGGCTGGCTTTGAGATTACAGTAATCCTCCTGCCTCTGCCTCTCAAGCGCTGGGGTCCCAGGCTGGAGCCACCACATCCTGCTGTAATGCTTCAGTTTAGGTGGCGTTAGCATCATGTGACTTTCCTCCTCCTTTCTCACACGCAAACCTTTACTAATATGGAGTATCCAGAACTCCTTTCTCCTAAGAACCTGGGCTGCAAGGTTAGTGAAATTCAGGGCTGAACTAAAAAGTGGAGTTGGGGTTTTCTGAGGTTGAAGCACGAAAAAGAAAACACAGTGATAATGAGAAGACAAAACAGAAAGAACATGTGCATTGGTGACATGAGACATCAGGCAAAAATAAAATCACATTTCTGGTGCACATCAATTGAAGTTCCAGTAACTTCTGTTGCAACCAGTCCCAGACCAGCCTTAGTATGTACACCCCACTTCCTGTAGGTCTAGATGTACCCTGACTTCTGTGCCTGAACTGTACCTCCTGACATTAAACTATCCCGGCACTTGAAGTACTATCGAAAAACAGATGTATCGCTCAACAGCTGTTCCCACACCAAATGCTGAGAGTCCCTGCAGAGACTGCCTCTTCTGCTCTCGGAACAGAATGACAAGGACATTCACTAGTGGAGTGCTCTATAATAGAAGGTGGTGGCTGCCCTTATTACACTACTGTAACATCTGCCATCACTTTCTGATTCTTATTTTTATGCCAGAAACTGTACTTCATATTTACTGATCATTCCTGCAATCACTACAATCCTACAAA
This sequence comes from Typhlomys cinereus, assembly GCA_023101885.1. Taxonomy (NCBI): domain Eukaryota; kingdom Metazoa; phylum Chordata; class Mammalia; order Rodentia; family Platacanthomyidae; genus Typhlomys; species Typhlomys cinereus. The sequence goes on along the minus strand of JALPQD010000354.1, from coordinate 1,430,344 downwards.
ATTGATACTTTCAATATCTTATAGCTAAAAAGACCCTGCTCAGACAGCATAATTAACTTTGCCAGGGATATCAATTAACAAATGGCAGAGGCACAATTTGAAGTTGGTGCCAGCTGGTACCCAAGCTTCTAGCCTTTGAGACTGGTGGAGCACCTCACTTATAGGATGGGATTAAGCAGACAGCACAGTGCTTCCCATGCTTGGCTTTGACGCTCGTCAGCAAACCTCAAGGCCCATCCCAGTCACATGCTTTCTCTAGCAAGATTCCAGTTCTTTTTAAAAAATTTTCTTCTTTGACATTTTTCACACATAAATACAATGAATTCATGTACTCACTCTTTCTGTCTTTACTAGTCACTCCCACCCCTTACTTCTGTCCCACATCAGGGTTTCTCCTTTCTAGCTGGCCTTCCTCCCTCTGCAACCAAACACAGGCTTCACCGCTCCCTGCTACACTATACTCAGGACACTTCAGTTCTTCATGCTATTTTCTTGGCTTCAAGGGTGTTGGGGTCTGTGGCCTGTGTAAGTACACTGTCCTGAGTGTATAAGTCCAGCTTCTTGGGCAGTGGTCCCTATTCTATACTTCTCGGAACTATGTATCCATAGTACTGGTAAGGGTACGTTTTAGTATCAACGTGACAGTTGCAGACTGTTTGGGGCACAGCTGTGGAAGGTTAATGGTTGGAACAGGTCCCTGAACAGTCTACAGGTACTTGATTAATTGTTGTGGAAAACCCAGCCCATAGTGGGTGGTACTTTCCAGTGGCGGACCACATAATAGGAAGTGCAAGGAGGGACTTGCTCTTCCCTTATCCAGTGTCGACTTGCTGTGGAGTTCATTGTGCAAGTGCTGTGCACTTTCAGAGCATCGTGGCCTTCTTTGTTGCTGCTGCCACTGCTGCCTCCGTCCCTGGCTGACGCAGAGCTTCATCCTTTCCAGGTTGCTGCTGTTCCCGCTGCCTCTGGAGCCTGGTCTCTAGGCCTTGCTGCTGTTTGCTATTCATCGCTGATTTGATGTCAGAGCCCAGCTGTTCTTCACTGACGTTGGAACCCAGAATCTTCCACCCTCCAGAGAAGTAAAGGCTTGAGACCTTCTTGGGATCTTGGCTTTGTAGAACATTCTGGTCAAGAATGAAGTAGCTGCACGTGGCTACTTTGAAGGACATTATTTTTTAAGTTAATTTAATAAGCTTATTTATATATATTATATTCTATAGATTCTGTTTCTTCAGAGAACTCTGAATCATACAGTACTCAGCATTGCCAGCTCCACACTCCAAGGTGAACTTTTGTTCATTCTCTTCAAGTAAAGCTCCTGCTTAGCACCCTAGTGTCATGGCATGAGAACAAACTGTCCCCCCAACAAACTCTTGTGTTTAAACACTTGATCTCAAGCTGGTGACACTGTTTGGGAAGCCGGTGGCACTTTGAAGAACTGGGCCATTAATGCCACGCAGGAAAGGGGGAGCTACTTTATGCAATGACTTACCCACTGAGAGTCATTCATGCCCAAGCAGATACTCAGGCGCAGGTACCCAGTGTACCTGAAGAAGATGTGAAAGCAGGAGGGAGAATGGCTGGAAGGGAGAAAGTGGACAGAAGTAAGGGATGGGATTGGATAGCAAAGGGTGAAAACGCATGAATTCATTGTATTTATGTGTGAAAGTGCCAAAGAAAAAAATGAAAAAATAAAAGAACTGAAGCCTTGTAGCCCCACATCTTCTGCCTTTTGCTCTCTCTGCCTGAAGGCCGCTGTGGATCAGTGTCCTGCTTCAGCCACTATGCCTTCCTCTGTTTGGTTCCCACCATGGTGAATTTAATACCCTCTAGAACCATAAGCCTAATCATCATCATCATCATCAACCTGCTTTCATTTGCTTGGAAAAGAGTATTTCCTCACAGCAACAGAAGAGAGACTGCAAAGCCCTTTGGGTTTCCCAGAACCAAACTATCCCAAGCCTCGCTGACTCCATCTCTGAAGGATGATCCTGTCTCCTCCCTCCACAGCTGCTATTCGGGCTCTCTTCAGCACCCTTGGACTGGCAGTTCCCTCATTTCTGGTCTTGACCCTCACTAAAGGGGTCTAGGAGCAGTGCAAAATTCATATATAAAATGAACACTTGATCCTGTTATCCTGCCCTTAGAGGGGTATGCATGGTGTGTGTGTGTGTGTGTGTGTGTGTGTGTGTGTGTGTGTGTGTGTGTGACAGAGAGGGAGAGAGAGAGAAAAGAGAGAGAGAGAGAGAGAGAGAGAAACTGTGTGTTCTTGTGGAGGTCCAAGGGTGACCTCAGGAATCACCCTGGATTGCTTCTACCTCCTGTTTGCTTTTCTCTGGAGTTTCCCAGGCTCCACCTTGCAGCACCAGAAGTACAGGCTGCCACCATTTCCTCCTAACATTTTTTTTACATGGGATCCGGGATCTGAACTCAGAACTTTTTGCTTGCAAGGTAGAGTCTTAACCTCTGATCTAGCTCTCTGACCCTCTAACAAGCATTTTTATGTGGGACCTGGGGATCCAAACTCAGGCCCTTCTGCTTGTGAGACGAAGGCTTTAGCCACTGAACCACCTCCCTTGTTGTCAGAGTTCTTCGGGGGCTTCTATATTAATCACTCTCTGAGCAGTAACACAGTTCTTCACAACCTATTTGTTAAAATAACATGTTTATCTTCTTGGTCTCTGTAGATCAGGAGTCTAGGGGTGACCTGGTTGGTGAAGGGGTCTCTGTGATCAAAGTGCTCACCCAGACTGATCTGACCTAGGGGTTCGAAAGGGCTCATTTGCTACCAAGTTTCTGAGATCATCAAGCTTGGGTCCTCATTAGCTGTTGGCTCAATAGATCAGTTCTTCACCAGATGGCCTTTCTATAGGACTAGTTGGTCTTTCTATAGGACTGCTCACAATGTTACCACAGTTGTTAGGCTCAGAGCTTTGGCCCTGGCAGGTCTAGCACTTGGCCACATGTCGTAAACAGACCAATTAAACTGAAATAACTGTGAAAAACAAAGCAAGCAGATTTATTCAATGTGGCACAATGGGGGAAGAGACCAAAGAAATTCTTCAGGGTCCTGACAGGAAGTTTAGGCTTAAATAGAAGACAAGGTTGAGGTATAGTTCTATCGATCCCTGTCCCTTTGTTGTCCCCACTCACCTCTCTCTTACAAGGAGGTCCAACAAGTTGTCAGAACCCTAAGAAGTCTCTTCCTGGGAGATAGGTTACTGTTCTGGCTGGCACCAGACCTCAGCCAGTATGAGATTCCTGGAAATCCTGGGAACCATTGTTTGGATAGTCTTACAGTCCAAGAAAGGGGCATGAGTGTCTCTTTAGATTATCATCTTCCTGCAGGAGGGTCACAACAGAAGGGCAGCTGACAGAAAGAGATCAAGATGACTCAAGCCACATTCTTTGCAAACTAATCTTGGAAACGATTCCCATCTCTAATTTTGGAGTGGCAGTTGCTCTTTCAGACCCACCTTACTTTCAACAAAACAACCTCACAAAGCCCTTGCTTGTGATCATGGCTCTGTCCTCCAGCTAGCTGATTTGCATGGTCAATTTCACCTGTGCTGGAATCGTCTCGATAGCTCCAAGCAAGCATGTATTCTTCCTGTGTTCTATTGTACATTGTTGAACCGCTTTCACTCAAGCAGCTATCTTTTATTGTAGATTCTGGATGCTTCACATTTCCCCTCCAAATTGTTTCCATTATCCTACTAAAGTGTTGTGTGTGCTTTCTCAAGCAGACATGAACAAACTATCCATTTACCCCAGGTGAAGGAACTGAGGACAGTCCAAACTAATGATTTCTTCCAAGTCTAGCTTAGGGAACAGGTAAGATCTCTGTGATTGCTGGCAGGAACGTAAGTTAAGCGTTAATTATAGGAACATAGTTGACCCAAAGACACTAGCATCTAGCATTACTGAAGACCCTGTCCCAGCATGAGTGATGGCTCGGGTATCCTTGGTTCCCTGCAGACAGTCTCTGTAAGTGCCAGCACTTACCAGTCAACGTGAGTTCCACAAGAGGGATGGGTGAGAATTAAACCAGGCCAGAGTTGGAGGGGTTAGCCAGTCTGAGATTGAGATAAATTTATTCTAACTTATTGCTCAGATATTATACATGAAAGTTGGGCATCCGGAGTCCTTTATATTGGCAAAAACAGCAAGAATAGCATAATCTTATAAAAAACAAGTAAAGAATGAATAACAGGAGGTTATTTGATGGTAAACTAAATTATCATGACTAGCTTAATACTCTCAGCAGTTTCTGAGTAACAAAAGCTTCAAGGTAGACACTCTTTTACCACAACTCTGGGAACATTTGGGCCTGTTCCCAATTCTTAAATCACGAGGAGAGAACACAGTGTGAGATGATCAATATCACTTTGCGCCTGAGGCTGGCCACAGCATAAACAAAATCTCCCAAAGGGGCAAAGAGTAGGAACAAAGAAGTTTAAAATGCCGATCTTATTACTCACATTGGTCAGTATTCAAGGGGTCCAGGGAAGGCCTGAATTACCCCCCACAGGTCTCCTCTTCTCAACAATGGTTAGCGCTTGCCTAAATTTGGGGAGGAGCCTTCTGACTCTGGAGGCTTCTTGAACTTTCAAAGTTTCTTTTCCAAGTGTTGGATCACAGGCCCTCTAAAACTGATTTTCTCCCCCTCTCAGAAATCAGCCTGCACTTCTGTAGCCTCTCTCTCTGGATACAGAGTGGATAAGAAAGCAGCGTGAAATGCCAGCTTTCACCAGGCTAGCTCACACCCTCCCTTGCAGCCGTGACACAACCTTGAATTATAGCCAGTCTTTGTCAGTGCCATCCTGACTCGTAGCACATAGGGTGGGTCATTTGGTATAGAATTTATATCCCTTCCCCCCAAACCTGAAGGAGCCAGAAGCTCCTTTCATCCTGTAGAATTGAAAACTCTCTCTTTCACTCTCTCTCTCTCTCCTTTACTGACCCCATTGTGCTTCCAGTAATGTAATGCCCTTTTTCTCCTAATGTTCTGGCCCCATTATGGTTGCCCATGCCCATGATCCTATAACTCTCCCCATAAAGTTCTTCTGAAGGGTAATTTTGTATCCCTTCCTTTCTACAAAATAGCTTTCTTTTATGGCTCCCAACACTATTGTGAGGCTCCATTCTCTTTCTAGAAAGGGATGTCTCAGTTCATAGGAAATATCTGTAGAACACAGGGTGTGGCAGACAGAAGGTGCTCACACCACGTGCTGCCCAAGCGCCTGGCACACTGGATGTGGGTCGAGTATAACTGTCTTAGCTGCCTAATTGGCAGTTCACGAATCTCAGTGATTGGGTTCCAGGTTGTTCTCTTCTGTGTCTGTAGTCTTGTGACTGCTTCCTGAAATGTGATAGTTAAAGCTGAATTGTTTTAAGTATTGATTATGAAGAAAGATACTTTGAAAATCATGGAAAGGCAGAATGACCCTGCTGTCTCGCCATTAAAACAAACTGAAGAGTGCCTGTGCACAGATTGTGTGAGTCCTGCTGCTTGTGGGGGGATTAGAGCGTGAAGGGCAGGCTGCGTGACGATCCACCCGTGTCCGGCTCTGTCAGCATCCAGTAGTAGTCGAGAAGAGCCTAATGCTTGCAAGTGCTCAGATTGCTTGGTACCTCCCTGATATTCCCCCCTCCCATCCATTTTATGTTAAAATTCTCTTCTCTAACGGAGACTTATTTCTCCATTGACAATTTTAAAGATAAAAGTAAATTTCAAGCTTGAATGTGATGGCTGCATGGTAAGAGGTGCCTGCATACAAACCTGGTGACCTAAATTCAATCCCTCGACCCCACTTGGTGGGAAGGGAGGACTGACTCCCAGAAAAGTTGTCCTTTGACCTTCATACACACTCCACGGCACCGGCACCTCCTCCACTCCACTAATAAATAAAGTATTAAAAAAAATCTGTGGTTGACAAATTGGTACAACACTGCTGTTTTCCTTGCAAAGAGCAGGGAAGAGACAAAATGGTGAGATTTAAAAATCACATGGAGGGCTGGCGAGATGGCTCAGTGGGTAACTTATTGCTAAGTTTAACAACCTGAGTTCTATCCCTGGAACCCATGTAGGGAAAGGACAGAGAGGCTACTCGGGCAAGTTGTTTCCTGATCTCCACAAATGTACCATGGCATATGCATGGCCATCCCCCATGATAAATAAAATAAATGAGTAATGTTTTTGTAATTACATGGAGATGGACCATAAACACAAACTACTTTCAGCTCTTTCAATATATAAGAAATGCTATTTGGAGCTTTTTGGAATTTGTCTAGGTTGTGATATCACCTTCGATGATGGTACATTGGGGAAAAAACTGTACTTTGTGGTGCACTAGCAAAAGGTCGGGAAGGGACCATAAATATCTCTCTCTTATTTTTCCCATGTCTAAAATACCTCTTTGAATCAATAGTTGTTTCCAGCCTGGGCCACACACAGAGGTGAGTCATTCAGTAAAATTTGCAGCCAGTTTTTAAAGTAAGACTGTGTTGTGAGTATGCTGTCAGAACATAGATGAACACATTTGTGCATTTCCACAATGTTGGGATTTATTGAATAAAAAGAAATTCACAAGCTGTAGAGGTTTCGATGACACCAAATTACCAGATAATTCCACTTTCCAATCTCGATCACAAATATTAATTCTTAGATTACACTTTATATATCACACAGTACTCATTACTCTTCTATAAATAATGCTGTGATAGATACTGTGACCCAAGCAACTTAAGTTGCTTCTGCTGGTGGCAGAAGCAGGAGACTGGCTTACATTGTAGGCACCATCAGGAGGCAGGGAGAGAGAGAGAGAAGAGAGAGAGAGAGAGAGAGAGAGAGAGAGAGAGAGAGAAAGGGATGAATTAGCAAACAATCCCAGTGGCATGCTTCCTCAGCAAGTCTCCACCTCCTAAAGGTCCCACAACCCTTCCAAACAGCACCTCCAACTGGGGACCCAATGCACCAACACATGGGCCTGTGGGGGACAAACATTCAAATCATGACACACAGCAAATGTACTATCTATCTATCTATCTATCTATCTATCTATCTATCTATCTATCTATCTATAGTCTATCACTCTATCATCTATCAATTATCATCTATCATCTATTTATCAATGATCTATTGTCTGTTATCTGTCATCTATTTATATCTCAATCAATCATCTATCTGTCTACTGTCTATCATCTACTGTCTATCATTTGTTAATCTATTTGCCATCTATTTAGGTCAAGAGGTTCTAGAAGTTCTGAGAAACAGAGAGCTGATGGAAATGCTAATAGCATCTGTATTGATTAGATAACTGCACCAAGCCCCAGAAGAAGCAGGAGAAGCTTCTGGCCATGCAATCAGTCTGCAGGTCAGGAGCCTGATGAAGGGCAGGACTAGGTCCAGATGAACCAATAGACAGCAGGTCCAAGTGGGTGACTAGGAAAGTGGACAGATGGAAGCTCAGGTATGGTCACCTCAACAGTGGACACTTGTGAGCTAAATCCCTGGGACAGCTGAGAGTTGTCTGCCTGCTGGACATTCTCACACACACACACACACACACACACACACACACGTGCATGTGTGCAGAGTGGTTGGGTGATGGTAGACAGGGACTGTCACATCTTACTGTCCACCTTTTTAGAAGGGAGCTTTGCCCTTTTTCCTGGTCTGGCGTGTGTGATCAGCCTGATTTTTCTGATATAATTTCACTTTGTCTATTCACTCCAATACATTTATAGGGTGACACCTTTATACTCCCAGCAATAAGCATTTATCCACCTGTGTCTTGTTGGCGATGACAGGCAGTGGGCACTCCAACAACCTGTACTAGTCATGGTTCTCTAGAGGAGCAGAACCAATAGAATCCATTTCTTTGTATATATGGAATTTATTGGAGTAACTTATATTCTACATACACACACAGACACACACACACACACACACACATACACACACACATGAAATTACAAGATAAAATCTGAGATCTGAGTAGTCCAACAACAGCTGCTCAGAGCTGCTCAATTCAGGAGCTGAATAGCTTAGCAGTCCTAGTACCAGAGTACGGAAGGTCAGAGGATTCCTGAAAAGTCTTCCAGCAGTCCCAGTCTGATGCTATGGCCAGAGGATTCCTGGAGAGTCCCCAAGCCTTTGTCACGCTGGAGGGCCAAAGAAGCTGGCTCAGAAGTCAGTGAAGAAGAAACTTGCCAGCACAGGGCCAGAGAGGGAAGGTCAGACTCTTCCTCTTGCATTTCCTTTATCTTTCCTGCAACTGGAAGGCGCCATGCACTATGGACTGAGTCTTCCCCATAAATTAGACAGTCTCCTTCAGGTTTGCTCAAAGGCTTGCCTAACTATCAATTCTTCACAGCTGTACTCAAAGCTCAAAGGCTAGAAAATGAACATTTTCTACTCTTGAAATGGAGAAATAGAATCAAAAACTGTGTTAGTTAGGGTTCTCTAGAGTCACAGAATTCACAGAATGAATATATACTATATATAAAATATATATAGGAAATTTATTGAGTTGGCTTACAGATATGGCCGAGGTAGTTCCAGCGAAGGCTGTCAGTAGCCAAGGTAGTCCAACGATGGCTGCCAACAGCTAGCTGCTCAGTTCGGTAGTCAAGTGGGTGGTGGCTGAAGGCTAGAGAACTCCTAGAGTCTTAGTCTAGTCGAAGGCTAGAAGGTTGAAGAAACTGGGCGGCTGGAAGGAAGAACGATTCCTAGCACAGCTGCAAGAAGGCATCCGTTCTCCTTGGCGGCTCCTTTTTATATGATGCAGTATTGGGAGAATCTTTTTAGAGCTTTGGAGTTCTGATAGGATCTGGGGTGTGTATAATCCTTTCAAGTAGTCTGAGTTGATCCTTTCCAGAGGTGGTCTCAGCCCAGCTTAGTTAATACTGGGTGTGTCAAGTTGACACCCAGGCTTAACTACAAAAGCTGTTTGTAAAATGGAGTCAGGGAAAGGCACAGTCTGAGAAACCTGTTTTGCACCATATATTACATATCCTGCCACTGCAAGCAAGGTGCTGCCTATTCCTGAGGAGGGTCTTTGCCTACTCAGTCAATCCTTATATCCACACAGATTGACCCACAGGTGCGTTTCTTAGTTGTTCAGAGATCCAGTCGAGTCAACCATCAATATTACATCATTGTGTATCGAAACAGAGTCTTCCCAAAGCGAACCTTTGGATGAGTGTTGTGTTAGCTTTAGGTGTGCTATAGTAGACACACGTGTCAACATGTAGTTAAGGGTTCAAGCTCTGGACACATTTGTAGAGAATTAGTAGTTGAGTTAAACCCAGAGTGAACCTGTGAAAGATTGTCTAGTTGATGGAGAAAGCCCAGCCCATGGGGGTGGGACTAGTCCCTGGGCAGGTGAATAAGATGAAGGGAAGTGGTTGAGAAAGCTGGCATTCTCCTATATACTTGGTGAGACATGCTGGCTTAGCAAGTGAGAATTGTCCCTTTCTCAGTGGTTCTGTGGATATTCTGTGGTCAGCTCCTTTGAGTCTTGGTATTGGTGTAGACTCTCCTACCAAGCTGGACAAGTAACTGTACTGGACTATGGTAAGAGAAAATAAAATCCCTGTTTCCCTTACACTGTTTTGTCATGAATTTATCAGCAACCATGCAGGCTAACTATGACAAGGTGTCAGGTTGAAAATTGAAGGCTCAGGCTATAAAGATGACTCAGGGGTAAAGATGGCTCAAAGGTCCTGAGTTTGAATCTCAGGTGGAAATAGTGGCAGCCTGCACTTCTGGGTCTGGTGGGCAGAGCATGGGAAACCCCCATGGCCAAGCAAAAAGGAGATAGAAGCAATCTGGGATGATTCCTGAAGTCACCCTTGATCCTCCACAGGGACACACAGCCCTCTGATTCTATCTATCTATCTATCTATCTATCTATCTATCTATCTATCTATCTATCTATCTATCTATCTATCTTCTATAAAGTTATAAAAAAGAAAACAAGCTCTGGGCACATTTATAAAGAATTAGAATTTCGAGCTAAACCCCGAGCAAGAATGCAGGACACTGGCTAATTGAGGAGAAAGATCCACCATGGGTGATTGGTAAGACATTTCCTTGAGGACAAGATGGAGGGAGCTGATTCAGGAAGCTGGCCTTCTTAGGCATACTTGGACAGACATGCTATCTGACAATGAGGTGTATGCGCCCCTTTCTCAGCAGTTCTGTGAATACGGTGTGGTCGGTTCCTTCTGCCCCTGGTGATGGTGTGAACTCTCCTGCCAAGTTGAACTAAGAATTGTGACCAGACAGTCATAAGCCAGAATAAAGCCCCTTGTTTTTCTAAGGTGTTTGGTCATGAATTTATTGGCAACATGTAGGCAAACTACAGCAATGAGCGTGTAGTGAGGCCCAGACCTTCACTGCAGTATGGGGGCCGACACTGAAGCGGTTGACCTAGCTGGGCATGCCTGAGCTCCTTCCTTTTCCATAGAAACTGTATCATTTCAACTTGGGATTCATTCTTCTTAAACATAGAATAAGTCATTAATACTCACCACCAAGCTTAGAGTCAGTGTGGGAGGTGGCAGCCCACAATGTGGTTATTAGAAGAGTTACTCACATTTGCAAACAGTTTACCAAAGATGGACTTTTCACAGGCTTTTGGAGTCTGAGGTGGATTTTTCCCCCATGACTTCAACATTTATTTCTTCTCTGGCCAAGTACTAGGAACAAGATGATGAACAAGACAGAAGGTGTGTTCATGCCCTGTTAGAGTGTGGAGGAGGAGACAGAAATGGGGGAGTCAGTGGTTCAATGATTCCTTATTTGCCGAAGGATGGGATATGTGATATAAATGGAGAGTAGATGTACTCCTAGAGAAAGTACAGCCATGCCAAAGAAACAGGTAGGGAAGAAGGGAGGCAGGGGATCCGGACAGAGGAAATGGAATCCTAAGGAGAAGCTAGAGAAGTTGTCAGTAGTTACAGGACAAATTCATCTTTACGATCAAGTTGGTATCAGCACGGTGTTCTGAAGTTTTCAAAAAAACTCTTTTAGAGATACCCACTGAAATATTTATGGAAGATATATTAAATAATGTCTAGGATTCGCTTCAAAATAATATAATCCTGTGGGGTGGGAGCAGGGGCAGGCGGGGAACTGGAACAGAAATAGGTGGAACTACAGGCAACACAGGATTTTCTAAGTTATCAAAAACACGTAATAAGCACAGAAGTCCATTACACTTAGTCTACCCCTGTATAAGTACATTTAAAAAATGTACCGATGCACATCCTGAAAGCCAGTTGTATCTGGAACGCTTACAGCCTTTCTCTCTGCCTGCTTTCTACCAGACAGTAGTAGACAATAACATCGACTACCCCGGATCAGAGCTCCCAGCTCTATGGCTAACCTAGCTTTGTGACTGGAATGTATTGCTGCTATTGACAATGGGTGTATGCACCCCTTTCTCAGCAGTTCTGTGAATACGGTGTGGCCAGTTCCTTTTGCCCCTGGTGATGGTGTCCTGTCCAAGTATGCCTAAGAAGGCCAGCTTCCTGAATCAGCTCCCTCCATCTTGTCCTCATGTTCAAGGAAAAGTTTCACCAATCACCCATGCTTGTATTGATGTCTTGTGTTTGTTTTTCGTACTTCCTGATATGTGCTTTATCATTAGTGTGACCTGTGTGGTTCACTCTTTAATAAAAGTTAGTGGAATTGTTCCTGAAGGACTTCTGTTATTAAGCCCTCTATGATACAGACAGTATGAGAAGGAGTTTGTAGGTTAGAGGAAGAAAAAATAGGTTACAGCAAATGGACAGCCCCTCATTGTTAAAAAAAAAAAAAGATTGGTCTGATGAAGTAATAAAGTGGTAGATTCCTTCGATTTTTCTCTTCCTGTTGCTCGAGTTATTCTGGGGTGAATATATGAAGTTAACATTGGGGCCCAGGGATTTCATGAGTCACTGTGTACTTCTTTAGGAGCTAAGGGGTGGACACCCAGGAAGTAAGGTGAAGAGATGCCCCTCATGTTTACAACAGCCATCCACCTGAGTCTCAATCTCCTGAAAAATGGATTTCATTAGTCAGGCATATGCAAATTGTATTTCCCCTTCTGAGTCAAGGTTAAATAAAAAAGGAAAATTATGAAAGGCTGCATTATAGCAGCAGAGACTTTAGGTCTTAAGAATGATTTTTCTTTTAATCCAGGATGAGTCTCCTGTCAAGGCAAAGCAAGAAAGGGCTAAAGCGGAGAAAGGCGACCTGGTCACGAACGCTTTCTAGCCCAGCATTTGTGCTAAAAGGCTCTGTTCCCTGCACACCAGCAATTACCAGCATTTTCCTGTGCCCTGAGAAGCTTTCGGCAAATCAGTAGAAGGTGTCCCCTCCTTTTCAGTGCTCCAGGCTGCGTCCCTGCCCTGCACAGGGGCACACCAGTTCTCAACAGTGCTTCCTGCGAGCCGATGCTTTGTTTGCTTTTCGCTGGGTGCAGCCTGGGGTCTGTTCTCAGCTGCAGAGCCTGGCCACGGAAAATCTATTTGGAGCAGTTAATCGCCAGGAGCTAAGACAGCAAGCAGGCCCAGTGGGAGAGCCGCGGCCCGGGCAGCCTTAGCCATTGGCCTGAGTGGGCTACCCTACAGGGCAGAGAGTCTCATCAGGGCCTCGGGTCCGTGTAAACGCCACACACATACACCATGCCGGTGAAGCTGCCACACACTCTCATATTAATCACACCCCCACATCGGGCCCACCCCCGCACTCCACATACACCAGAGCACTTCACACACTTTATCCATACACAGGCATGGCATGTGCACGCACACACCCTTAATCGAACACTCAGTGCACCCCCTTCACGTCATCCACACATGGCCCCTGCCACATGCTCCCCACATTCATCTCGGTCCCCCTTATCCAGCATTTCATTTTGGACACCTTGTAGCTCTGAACTAGCCCGCGCCTGGCAGGATTCGCGAAGTCAGGACAGAACCAAATCGGCGTGGCCCCGCACCCCACCTCCCCTCCCCGTCCCCCACGCGGATCGGTCCAGACGCTCCTCCCTCGGCCGGGGAGGGGGTCTGTCTGCGGCACGAGGGGGCGCGCGGGACCAGCTCGCCTGGCGGGAGGCGACGCTCGCGGGCTGGGCCTGCGCGAGGAGGCCGAGCCGCGCGCGGGGTGCACGCGGGCGGCGGTGCGCGTGCGCGTGGGGGCGTGGCGGCGGGGCGGAGGCAGCAGGGAGGAGGCCGCGGGGCGAGCGAGCGGAGCCGGGAGGCGCTAGGCCGGCCCCGTCGCAGCGCCCGCGGCGGGCGAGGCTCCTCGGTCAGCCCGGGACTGCCGCCGCCGCCGCCGCCGCCGCCGCGCGCTGGCCTGAGTCCCGGCGCCGCGCCCTCCCGCGTCCTCGGCGGTGTCGCGCGCTGCCCGCCAGACGTCGCGGCTCCCGGGCTCCCGGGCTCCCGAGTTCCCGGGCTCCCGGCCTCGGCTCCGCGCGCAGCGAGAGGACATGAGTGCCGCGGCGGCGGCGTCCGAGCGGGGCTGGAAGAGCGAGAAAGTGGACGAGGCGCAGGCCCTGGCGCGGAGTTGCGCCGCCCGCAGACCCGACTTCCAGCCCTGCGACGGGCTCTCCATCTGTGCCACGCACAGCCACGGCAAGTGCTTCAAGCTGCACTGGTGCTGTCACCTGGGATGGTGTCACTGTAAGTGGAGCCGCGTCTCTGCCGTCCGCCGGGGCCCCGCTGCGCGGTGGCATCGCGGGGGGCTGCGCCCAGGCTGGGGCGGCCGCGGAGCTGCCCTGCGCTTGCCCGGGACGGCCCGAGGAAATCCCGGGGGGAGCCTCGCTGTGGGCGCTGCCACCGAAGGGCGCTCGCCGTCCCGGGAAAGCCCGGGTCTGTTCTGCTTTCTTGCTTTGCTTTCCCTTTTCTCTCTCTACTTGGTAATGCTGGCAGTGGGTGAGAAGTGGCAGAACCCGCAGAGTTGATACCCACTGGCGGGGAAGCCTCTTAGCAGGGGTCAGGGAGCCGAGATGAGCTGCTTTTTCCTTGCTTTGTATTTCTGGTTGCTACGTAAAAGTAAGCCCTGAGAATCAGAATTAAGCCCCATTTATTGTATTCAAATTGAGAAAGCACCGAGCGAGGGATTGCCTCCAAGAAGTTAAAAAGGAGCATTTTTTCCCTAAGGTTTTTTATTATTTCAGTTAAAATCAGTAAGCAAACATGAACATAATTCTAAAATTCCAACTTGTTTTGTTGAGATGAGGGTCTCTCCATGTTGCCCAAGCTGGCTTCAAACTCCCTATCCTTCTGTCACAAACAAGGAGCATTTTTGGAGAGTCAACCCCTAAAACACGCAGCTACAGCGGTTGAATCAATGTGTTTATGAATTATACACTAAAGTGAAAGTAGGCTTGAATGATCTGATCTAATGTATAAAAGTCAGAAGTAAGTGGCCTTTCTATTTATCCTGTGAGTTTTAAATAGGTTAAATTTAAGTAGCCATTTAATCAGAATTCCACAATTTAATTAGTGGAAAGCATTTAGCCTACTCTCTCTGATGAATCATTTCTACTAAACTACTAAAGGTAGTTTCCATATAATCTTAGAGGGCCTGGAGTGTTTGAGACACAAATCTATCAAGTGATCTTAAGTTAAACTTATTTCATTTCTGTTATTTAGAAGAAAATGGACCTCAAAGGGAGATGCGTTACACAGCAAGTCCTTATTTACATCAATCAAGAATACTTGAATATTTTAGCTGAATTTATGAATTGAAGGATAGACAGCTCTTGCTTTTCTTTGCAGATTCAAGGCACGCCTTGATAAGCATTGATTTCTGTTGTTCCATCTGCTGATGGGTCTAAGCAGGACCTTTCTGTTTCTCATTGTTTAAAGTGTTGCTTCAGTGGGAACAGGGGGCAGAATTGAAAGTAGCTGGTTAGTAGGCAAAGCTGATGACAGTTCACTTCCTGTGTGGCATGTGAGGACCATGGATATCGTGGCTCCGAAGTGCCCCTTCTCAGTGCGCAATGACTCGTGGGAGCTCTGCAATCTAATCCCATCATATCTTCCTTCCTTGTCTTGCATCTCTTTTAAGGAACTGACCTCAGCTGCTTTCTACCATCTTTCCACTGTTTCTCCTTATACCTCAGGAAATCTTAGAGGACAGTTCGGTTCTTCTTAGTTCATGGCTGTCTCAGCTCTTCAGATAAGCATGTCTGAATATTCATAAGAACTTGTAAACATGGCCTATCTTGTCTCACTATTCCTAGCTATTCTCACAGCCAAGTAGGTTGAATTGAGATGGTATGAACTTCTGTTGTTGAATGACCGAGTGAAGATAGCCACCATTTTCCACCGAATCCATTGTTCTATTCTATTTCTGAACCTCCACTCCCTTCACCTTTCCTTTTGTGGAGTAGTGTCCAAGTACCAAAGCATCTTGGTTGCTGTGCTTTGGACATATTTGCAGATGTTGTGATCTTGGAAGACTGTGACCTCTGGAAAGATGGGCATTGTCTAAGTAAGTCTCCAGCAGGATTGGTTCCTCTCATCCTTGAGGTATTGCCTGTTGCCATAGGAAGCATCAAACTCGCCTTTAGGAGACCACGTCTACTAAGCTGATGCTGTTGGGGCCATACTAACTTACTCTCTACTGAAGTTGTTAACAGGAGTGAAAACATCGAGACAGTTAAGTCACACCTTGGCCATTACAGAACTATATTTATATTTTTGGATACAGGTGCTGATATCTTAGGTATTTTTTTCCTGTGACATTTTATTTTAGAAGACTTAGTCCATTTTTAGTTCTGGTTCACACACACACACATATGTAGTATATCACATATATTTTGTTTTGTATTCTAACATATGTATGTTTTTTTAATATCTAGTATATATGATTTATATATGTGCTAATTCTCTGTGCTTCTATCATTAGACCTATTAAATACCAGCAGCACTATAGTAAACTTTCACCTCTTCATTCAAATTATTGATCAAGTATTTGGACAGAGGGCCATGTATAGCATCTGAAGCCTGTTTGTAGACCTGCCTTTGAAGATGATAGCAACTCATCATTAGTTATGACTGTTTAGCAGTCACCCACTTACCTAAATGTATTATGCAATTTGTATTCTTTTTTAAAAATACCTATTACTGTGTGTGTATGTGTGTGTATGATGTATGAGCACATGTCTATGTGCCATGGTTCATATGTGGAGATCTGAGGATAGCTTTGTGGGGTTGGTTCTTTCTATCCACTTTCCTGTGGGTTTCAGGAATGTAACTCAGGATCTTGGCTTGAATGGAAGTATGTTACCCACTCACCATTTCCCAACTTCTATTTCTTTTTTTTTAAATTATTTTATTCAGTTGTGCGTGTGTGTGTGTGTGTGTGTGTGTGTGTGTGTGTGTGTGTGTGTGTGTTTGTGTGTGTGTAGAACCACGGGCAAATTCGGGAACCACCATGGACCGCCTCCACCTCCTCCTTGTTTACTCTGCCCCGGGATTCACAGGCTCTGCCCACCAGGACCAGAAATGCAGGCCACCCCCGCTTGGGCCTGGCGTCTATACGTGGGGTCTAGGATCCGAACTCAGGACCTTCCGCCTGCAAGGCAGAGGCTTAACCCCTGAGCCACCTCTCCAGCCTCCAGCCCCCCAACTTCTATTTCTTATGTCCACATGGGTATGACAAAAACTTGATCAAATAATTTGTTGTAATCCTACCAATTTGAGATTTTTTGCTGCTGCTTTTTGCTATGATGTATCTGTGCACTCATTCTCTTAAAAATGATATTAGCTTGCTCTTACATAGCTCAGTGTGATTCCACAGATGCTTGCCATTTTCTTTTCTACACGCTTAGGAACTTATTTCAGTAATCTGAGCTTAGAAAAGGATTGTCATCAGGTGTCCTGGGATGGTGTTGACAGTTCTGATGTTTAAATTAATCAGACGTACATTCCCTCTTTTTAGTCTTCCTGCACGCCTGCTCCTGCTCTGTGCTTCCCATCTGGCAGCCCAGGGCTTCCATTCGTGAGCGGCTATGGCTCTCCCAACAGCCAGGTGCATTCGTCTTCTCACCTGGTTGGGCATCAGTTCCTACTACTTTTTATACTGGAGGCAATTTTTCTTGAGGAGAAACAGAGTCAGCATATGTTTTCTGGCAGGATTCTTTGAATTCTGTTGTGTATGTTGTGCATTGTTTCTCTTTATGAGCCATGGGAGCAGAATACAGATGTTAGCTCAGCTGGATCCTGACCTTTTGACAGAGTCTGAGGGCATCGCCCATTCTGTGGTTATTTTTTGTAATTCCTTTAAAGTCAAGAAAAGTGTATGGCTGAGAATGCAAAAATGAAAGGCATCTACTTGAGAATGGTGGATTCCGAACAATTAAGAAAGTTCAGCATTGTATGATTGATGATAAATTATAAAATGCATAATGTTATAAAATAGAAAAAGCCAAAATAAGAACATGTTTCTAGAAGGCATGTAAAAATATATTCACACACTGTAATTTGAATAACAAAATTTTTGCTTTAATAAAAATTCCATAACAGTGAAAAATGTCTTCATTGATGCATTGTAATGTAATTGGCGTGTTTGAATAATGACTGATTTTTGAGAATGACTAGAACAGAAGGAAGATTCTGTCCATGTGAATGATTGCGATGCTGTGTTAATGTGTTCTTAAGTCTTGTCCTTGTAAGGATGATATTGGGTTGAATTAGTGAGTGAAAGCTTCTAAGAGATGTTTGAGATGGGAAACACGTGGTTTTGCTACTGAAGAAAGACATTAGAGAATAAATCATGTACAGGTATTTTAAGTGGGTTATGCCTCTGAATAGAGATATTTAGGGAGAAGGAGGAATTAGATTGGTGGAGATGTGAATGGGTGGATTTGAGAGACATGTTGATGTGAGCAGACTTGGAGGGGAAGGAATTGGAAGGTCATCAAGGGTAACTTTTAGACTTCTACCTTTTGCAGATGAGGTGAATACAGACCAAGTGGGATTTGGTGGAGGATCTTGAATCTATGTTTGGATTATTGATTTATGCTTCTTAGCTCATAGTAGGCAACTGCACTTAAGGTAGCGTCCATATTGCTGCTAATCTCTGGGTTCTGATGATGAGAAAAAAATCCTTAAGTTTTCCCTTAGAACACTGGTTTCTAGGTTCAACATAGGAGAGAAGTCAAAGAAGAGCTGATTAGAGAAGAAAAATCCTCAGACTATTTGTGGAAGTTTGTATGTTGTCAATAAATTTGTGACCAATTTAGGGGGAACAAAGGAATTTTATTCTTGTTTATGATTCTCCTTTGCAACTAGCAAGAGTTCATTTTCAGTACTAAGAGCCAAGAGAACTGGCCACACCATATTCACAGGCATTGTTGAGAGAGGGGCAAACATCACTTGCCAGAATGCAGGTCTGCCAAAGCCTACTGAAGCATGTCAAACTACTGAACCAGCTCCTCCCTCTTACCACTTGCTCGGGAGTCATCCCCCTTGTCATGGCCTGGATCTTCCCACATCAGTTACATAATCATTTCCTTTAGGCCTGCGCAGGGTTTGCCGTAGCTACGAATTCTCACAGATGTGTCCAGAGCACAGTCTTCAGTTGTCAAATTGATGCCTATACATCTAATTAGCACACTTTTGTGACAGGGTAGGAGAAGATAGAGTACTAAAGATGCAACCAGTTTTTGTCTGGTTGTTCTTTAGATATTGTTAAGTGATGCCAGTTGTGATTACTACTGAAGAAGAAGGTGAGGAGTTTGGGGACAGTAACCTCAGAACTACACTTAAATGTTGGTCAGAGCTATTTGAGATGAGTTCTTCAATGTCATCATGGAGGATGCGTGCCCAAGGCTGTTTTCACTGGTGACGGTGCTTCCCAGTTGTCTTCCCTGCGTTGTGGGGCAGAG
The DNA here is from genome assembly GCA_023101885.1 of Typhlomys cinereus. Classification (NCBI taxonomy): domain Eukaryota; kingdom Metazoa; phylum Chordata; class Mammalia; order Rodentia; family Platacanthomyidae; genus Typhlomys; species Typhlomys cinereus. The sequence continues at coordinate 1,411,448 of JALPQD010000354.1, read as the reverse complement.
TATCCCTGCATGGGCAACGAGGTCCAGGGCAAGAGAGGTGTTCTGACCCTGAAGTACCCCAGCAAATATAACGTTGCCACCATCTGCGGTGACAAGGAGAAGATCTGACACCGTGCCTCTGTAAGGAGCTGCATGTGGCCCCCAGGGAATGCCCTGTGATGCTGTCCCAGGGCCTCTGAACCCCAAGGCAAATGTGAAAACATGACCCATGTATGTGGTCAAAGACCTTGCTGCGGCTGGATCTGGTGGACTATGTCAGGAAGACCCAGACAGCTGTAGCTTCAGCACCACTTCAGAGTGGGAAGTAGCATGTGACACCAGGAAAGAGCTGTGTTCTGTCACCTTGGACTTCAGGCCACAGTATGACTTTTCTAGAGACGAGCTGTTTCCCAATGGCCAGGTTATCACCACTGGCAATCAATGATTCCTAAGGCGCTCTTCCAGCCTTCCTTTCTAGGCATGGAATCCTGCAGCACCCATATACTGTATGTTGACCTGTGATATTGTCAAGAACCTCAGTGCCAACATAGCACTGTCTAGTGACACCACCCAGACATTGGTGACAGGATGTGGAGGGTACTGTGGTCCTGGCACAAAGCACTGTGAAGATCAGGATCATGCCGGCTCTCAGTGCAAGTGTTCCATGTAGATGGTGCTCTGTTCTGACCTCACTGTGCACTAGCAAGTAGAAAGCATTACAGTGTCTTGGGCTCTTCACAGGCCGCCATTTCCAGGACAGCTGCTGAGCTGCACTGCAGCCTTTCTCCACAAAGTCTAGCTTGTGCAGAAAACACAATGATATTGGTGTGGATTTTTTTTTCACTTTGCCTCAGGATTTAAAAGCTGGTACTGTGAAGGTCATAGCAGTTTGTTGAAGCAAGCACCCCTGAAGTTCTGCAGTGTGGACTAGGACCTTGGTAATACACTCTTTTTCTTTTAAGTAGTCGTTCTCTTCTCTCAAAGCCACATCCCCACTCCTTAAAGATGGTCCATACCTTGAGTCTATATAGGGAAAGTTATAGTTTCGCTTTTGTGTAAACTACATATTTCTTTTTAAAAGATATTTGCATTAATACTTTTATATTTGCTTTATTTTTTAATGTTTAGCCATTTTGCCTGAACTTGAGATGTGTGAAGTGTTTTCATCTCCTTGAAGTGGGTTGAGGTGTGGAGGCAGGCAGGGCTCACTTAATATACTGACTTAAGACCAGGTCCATTAAAAATGAAGTTGAGTCCCAGTATTTAAAAATTAGGATAGAGATGTGGAGGTGGTTGTTATTGTTGGTTCAGTGATTGATTTGTGACAGTAAGTTACTCTGCTAAACACCTACTACACAATTATGTCATTTTGTCTCTCTTAAAGTTGAGAGAAGCTCGGTGACCTTCCCATGGGTGCACTGCTAATCAGGAGTACAGTGTGTGTTTGGATCTGGGTATGCGTGACTTCTGCAACCACCAGTGGTACCAATTTAAAGTTAATGAGTAGAAGCAACAGAGCTCAGTTCCATTAAAGTCAACAGTGAGGAAAGTGTTTAAGAGACAGGCAAGTTTGTCAGCTGCAGTAGTGAAATCCTGAAAAACCAAAAACTGTAAAGAGGTCACTGGGTGTGGTAGAGAGAAGGTTATAAAAGAGAAAGTGATTAGAAGGTGACAGGCGAGGGTGAGTGGGTGTACGTGGTGTAATGTAGGTGCCACCAGCAGAACTCAGAGTGGCTTAATAAAGTCACATAATACCTTAGCTCAGTTTTCTGCAGAAGGTTTCTTAAATGGTGTCTGTTTCTGTTAGGTTGAAAGCAGGAAGAGTGGGATTTGATGTCACCTAATAGATGGTATTAGCATATCTAAAGAAAGACTGTCGCTGTGAAAGGTGGATGGATGGGCAGCATAGAAAGGTGGAAAAATGAGAGTCGGGAGTTGGCGATGCAGAACTTGTGTTTTTTAGGCCTGTTCAGGGTGGAAGGTCTGGTCATCTGGTCAGGCTAGCCAAAGTGATGATTTGGTTTCTGATTTACAAATTACCCATACAGAGAGAAGGAGCTGATTAGAGACTTCAACTGTCAGAACTTTAGGGAAATCATACTTTGTGTTAGGTGTTACTTTCCTGTTATCCTGACAGAAACAACTAGAGAAAACAAGGTTTGTTCTGGCTCATGTTGGAGGTACACTCTGTGGCGGCAGAGAGGTCAAGGTGGCAGGGACTTGCCGTGACTGGCCACATCGTATCCACAGTCAGGAAGCTGAGACCAATCTGTGCCTGTGTTCCCTAGCTTTCTCCTTTTGGAGCAGTCTGGGATCAATCCCAGGGAACAGAGCTGCCCACTTTCAGGGGGATCTTCCCACCTCAGTTAACTGAATCAACACAATCTCTCACAGCTTGCAGAGCCTCAGTGATTCAATCACTAGATGATCCCAGCTCCTGTCAAGGCAGTAATTGGCACTGCAGCTCTTGTGTTCCAGTGTTGTTTTCCCTCTTCTACACAGCAAACTCCAGGGAAACTCATAGGCCTACGTTCTTACTTCCCCAGGCAATGCTGATGGCTTTTATCTACAATGGTAGCGCTGTAGGAATGTAGCCAAAAGAGAAGGAAGTTTGTAAAGTGGAAGAGCCAACTTCTACTTATTTTTTTTTTCTTGAGAATAAAGATTCTAACCATGTCCAGTGATTGAAGCAGAGGGAATTGTGTGTGTGTGTGTGTGTGTGTGTGTATGTGTGTGTGTACAAGAGAGCACTTGAGTATGTGTTCCTGTGACGGCCAGGGGTGACATTGGGAATCGCCCTGGATTGCTCCACCTCTTATTGTTTTGCTTGGGCGGGGAGGTTCCTAGACTCTGCCTTTCAGGGCTGGAATGGCAGGCTGCTTCCATATCCACCTGGTATTTTCATGTGGGATCTGGTGCTCCAAACTCAGGTCTTTTTGCCTGTGAAGGACAGGCTAAGCTATCTTCCAACCCAGAGGGCACAGGTGTAAGAGGAGATGTGGGCGAAGATTCTAGGAGAGTTTCTTTAGAGTTCTTCTAGAAACATAGGAAGCTAACAGGTGTCCTGTCCGCTGGTCGGGAACTCCACAGTCAGGAATTCGTCAACTGTGGCATCAAAATGGAACACAGGTGATACTATTTTTTTTTTAGTATTTTGTTATTTCTTTTTTTATATCTCACAGTTTCATACATGTATATGATATATTTCGGTCATTTTCATCCCCATTGTTCTGAATCTTCCCACTCCTGCTGAACCCCTTATTCCCAATGACTCCCTCTCCTACTTTCATGTCTTTAATGTTTTTGGTTTTTGCTGTTGTTTGTGACTCACCGAGTAGTTAATCAGGGTTGCTTGCATGAGCACTGGAAGCTTATCAGTGGCTACACCGCTGAAGAAAATAACTCCCTTTCCCTAATGATCTTACCTGCCAATAGCTCCTCAGGAAAGGGTGAGACCTCTTCCTTGTTCCATCTATGATGAAATATTGACGCCCCATCTTGTGGAAGTCTTGCACATGTAATCGTAGCTGCTGTGAGTTCATGAGTGTAAGAACTACGTCGTGGCCAGAAAACAGTGTTTCACAGCACTCCTTCCTGTCCTCCATTCCTATATTCTCCCTGAACTCTCTTCTGTGATGTGCCCTTGAGCCATGGGGTTGATTTAAATGTCTTGTTAGGCTAGAGCACTTGACTGTCATTTATTCTCAGTACTTGGACCAGTTATGAGTGTGTGGATAAGCTCTAGTACTGCAAACAAGCTTCCCTGACCAGAACTGTGATCTGATCGGCACTAATCTATGAGAAAAAGCAGAAATATTTAGAAGGTAGTATAATGTGATGTCTGTTTAGCAAAAGGACAATAGCAGGGCCTTACCCTCAGGGCCAGTGACCTTCCCAGCTATGGGCTTTGGACCATGCTTGCAGTGCCTAGCATTAAATCCTTCCTGTAACAGGCCTGTAGTCTAATCAGCGAGCAGTTGATTACTTGTCATAATAGTCATGCCAGTGGTCACATCTTGCCTGACAAACTCACAGGGTTCACAGTTAGGTGAGACCATCGATGGCTTTTCTTTCCCAGCAGCCACCATCAAACGCCTTACAGGTTCAGACTCAGTTCCAGCCTGATTTCTTTCTATCCTGCAGCTGAAGTGTTTGCAGGGTGATAGACTTCAGCAGCGGAGTCTAGCTCTAGTGCATCCAAGAGCAGTGTTCTGGGTCCTCTGTGGCCTCCCAGACCAGCATCTCAGAGAGCTTGCGACATCTGGTACTGAAATCTCCACTTAATAACCCACGGCTTCTGTGAGCATCATTCACTCATGCAGACTACCTTCATTTAGCTTCTTTTTTAAAAATTACTTTTTAATAGCTTACAAAATATCAGATTGCTTTTTTCATGTAGTGTTAATTTTGGTTACCCCCCCCCCCAATCTTCTCTCCTCGCCTCATTCCCCTTAAAACCTTTTCTTCCCAGTATTCCCCTCTACTTCTTTCCTTTCAGGTCAACACATGCTCTATTGTCCCCCCTCTTTTGAAGATTCTTGTTTTTAGCCTCTCTTGTCCTCTTTCTAGTTTCCTGTCACTGTATTCATTTTGTGTTAAATCCACAATCTTAAAAATTCAAAGCTAGGATTCGTGTATTAGAACAAGTAGCATTTGTCTTTCTGGGCCTGGATTAACTCAATCGGTGTAATATTTTCCAGTTACAGCCATTTTTCTTGCAAATTTCATAATTTGTTACATCTTTATAAGCTGAATAAAATTCTAGTGTGTCTATGTACTACATTTTCATTATCCATTCATCAGTTGATCATCTAGGCTGATTCCATTTCCTAGCTATTGTGAATACAGCAGCAATGAATATGTATATGCAAGTATTTATAATAGATTGCAGATTCCTTGTGGTAGAGTTCCAGGAGTGGTGTAACTAGGCCATGTGGGAATTCCCTTTTGGGTTTTCTGAGAAATTCCAGCATGACTTCCATAGTTGCTATACCTGTTTAGATTTCCACCAACAGTGAGCTAGGGTCTCCTCTCCCCAAATCCTTGCTAGCATTCATTGTCATTGGTTGTCTTGATACCAGCCTTTCTGACTGGGGTGAGAGAATCTCTAAGTAGCTTTTTGCATTTGCTTGATGGCTAAGGATATTAAACACTTAAAGAAATAAGTTTGAGCCCATGGTATTACTTTTTTTTTGAGAACTGTTCAGTTTCATAGTCCTTTTCTAATTGAGTTGTTTGCTTACTTGATGTTAATCTTCTGAGTTCTTTATATATTCTAGATATTAATCCTCTGTCAGATATATAGGCAACAAAGACTTTTTCCTATTTTCTTGATTAAGTTTCCTTTGTGGTACTTAAGTGTTTTTCAATTTCATGACATCTCATTTGATGATTATTGATCTTACTTCCTGAAAACTGAATTCTGTTAAGAAAGTCCCTATCTACACTTTTATCTTATAGTACATAATTTACCATTTTCTCTAGCACCTGTAGAGTTTTGGGTCTTATGTTGAGTCCTTGATCCATGTTGAGTTGTTTTTTTTTTTTTTTTTCAGGATGAGAGAGAAGGATCTAGTTTCATTATTCCACATGTGATATGTTCTGGGTTTGGTTTGCAGATACTTTACTGAGAACGTTCCTGTTTCTGTTCATCTGTGAGGTTGGCCTATAGTGGTTTTTTTGGTTTTTTTTGGTGCTATTTGTGTCATCTGATTTTGGTATGGGGTAATATTAGCTTGGAATAACACTTCTTCCTTTTTTGTTTTATGGAGCAATTTGGGAGTGTTGATGTTAATTCTTAGAAGGCATGGCAGACTTCTGCCAGTGAATGGATCCACCTGGTTCTGGGCACTAATTTTTGGAGACCTAAATTATTGTTTCAGTCTTGTTTCCTGTTATAGATCTGTTTAAATTACTTATCTCACTTTAGTTTAACTTTATAGGTCTTTTGTATTAAAAAATTATCTGTTCCTTTAGATGTTTCAACTTTTGGAATATACTTTTTAAAGGTTTATCCTTATGATTTAAAAAATTTCATTGATTTCTATTGTGACATCTCCCTTTTCGTTTCTGATTTACTAATTTGGACCTTTTCTTTTGGTTCACCTGGCAAGGGCTCCTCAATTCTACTTATCTTTTCATTATGAACTCTTACTTCACGTTGTATCTTTTTGTTTCCATTTTTAATTCCTTCCTTGATGTTTAAAAAATTATTTATTAGAGTGGGGAGAGGAAGGGGAAGGAGAGAGAGAAACGACTGTGGTGAGTTTTGGAAGCTGGTTCTCTCCTTCTACCATGTGGTCTCTGGGGATTGAGCTCATGTCCTTTGCCTGTTGAGTCATCTTGATGGCCCTTTACTCTCATCTTAGCTTCTTTTCTCTGGCTTCTCTTTTGGGGTTTGGTTTGCTCTTGTTTTTCTGAAGCCAGAAAGTCCATCATTAAGGCTTTTTTGAAAAAGTTCTCTCTCATTTTTTTTTACTTAGCACTTAGAACTGTAAGCTGCTCTTTGCAGACTGCTTTCTCCATACCCCAAAGATTTTGTTGTCTTGTTTTCATTTTCACGCACATCTAGGATTGTATCCTTGATTTCTTCAGTGGTGTAATCTCTATGAGTTTATGTATTTTTATAGATTTTCTTACTGTTGATTTCTGTAATCATTGTGGTCAGAAAAGTACCAGAAGTTATTTCAATCTTTACTGTATTTGTTGAGATTTTCTTTGTGTCCTAATATGTGATTTATTTTAGAGTACGTTCCATTGACTGCCAAGAATTCTGCAGTGTTTAGACAGAATGTTCTGTAGGTGTCTGTTGAGACATGTTTTATGATGTCATTTAACATCAGTGTTTTCTGTGTACTTTTTGTCTGAACGATGTGTTGGTGACAGTAGGGTATTGAAGTCACCCACTGTTACTGTGTTGGGATTAATTCATGTCTTTATGTCTAGTAGTTTATTTTATGAAATTGGGTAAATCCTTGTTTGGTACATATATATTTAGAATTATAATGTTTCTATGATTGTTCCTTTAGTCAGTATAAGGTGACCTTCTTTGTCTCCTTTCAGTAGCTTTAGTTTGAAGTCTGTTTTGTTAGATACTGGATATAACTATACCTGGTTGTTTCCTGGTTTCATGTGTTCACAAAATCTCTCTCACTTTTACCCTAAAGCATTAACTGTCTTTGACAGTTACAGCAGAAAGAAGAATCTTGTTTTCTATCCTATTTGCTAGTCTGTGTTTTGTTTGGGTCATTGAGGCGGTTATTATACAGCATTATTATTGCATGGTGTGGTGATGTCATTTGTGGATTTTGTTGTGCTTGGTGTTTTCTTAGAATTAAATTGCACTGGTTATTTGTTTCCTGCAGCATTTCTTGAAGTATTTATCCTTCTTTCCAGTCCCAGAGTATTTTTTCCTGTTTCCCCTGTAGGTTGGCTTGGTAATCATGAGGTCTTTCCCAGCCTGCTCTTTATCACAGAAAGGTTTCCTTTTTCTTCAGTTGTGACAGATAGCTTTGCCAGGTATATTAGTCTTAGTTGGCAGCTTTGGTCTTTTAAAACTTGAAATAAAATTTTCAAAGTTCTTCTGACTTTTAATGTTTTTGTGGAAAAGCCAAATGTTACTTGGGTTAGTGAGATAGCTCAATGGGTAGAGTGCCTGCTTGTAGACTTGGCGACATGAGTTCAATCCCCAGAAGCCCACATGGTTGTCCTCTGACTTCCACACGTGCACCATGGCTTGCATCTGTGTACCTTTCTCTCTTTCCCTCTCAAATAAATAAGTAAAAATTTAAAAATCAGCTGTTATTTTGATGAGCCTGTCTTTATGTGTGATTTGGTTCCTCTCTGTGTGTGTTTGCATGTGTGCTCATGTTTGTGCATGTGCAGAGGCCAGAGGAGGATGTTGCATGTCCTGGTTTGTTGCTCTCTATTTTATTCCTTCCAAATGTTGTCTCTCACTGAATCTGGAGTTAGGCCTGTTGCTAGCAAGCCCCAGTTATCTCACTGTCTGCCTCCCACAGTCCTGGGATTGCCATTGTAAACGTGGCCATACCTGGTTTTTTATGTGGGTGCTGTGATCCCGACTCAGGTTCTTGTGTTTGCACAGCAAGCATCTTTTAACCCGAGCTATCTCTCCAGTCCTTGGCCCTTCTCTCTCTCTCAGCTTTTCATTATGTGTGCTTTTGTGTAAAGTGCTTTAACTACAATATGACTTGAGTTTTCTTTCTTTGCGTCACTGGACGTGTTACTCCAACACCCAGAGCTGTCAAGTCCTTCAGTAACTTACTATTTTGTGGTTGTTCCAAAAAAAATAACCAGCAAATGATATCTCTTCTTTAAAAAAAAATGGGATGAAGCAAGATTCCCTCCTTTTTAAAAATTTTTCTAGAGCTACAAAAAAGTCCTCACATTTACAAAATAGTTGACAAAAAGTATTCCTCTGCATTGTAGAGAAGGGAGACAGGGCCGAAGATAGGTGTTTATCCTATGCACACTCCATTGCTGCAGAAGCATCTTGACCATGCTCAGGGGCATCTGGTGTTGGCCTCTTATGGACTGACCACCAATTCACCCATTGAAAGGATACCAAAATTGTTTCCCATTTTGAATCATTAAAATTAAATTTTCTGTATTTGTGTGCTCTGTGTGTGTGTGTGTACATAAGCTTTCATTTATCCAGGGTAAATGTCCATAGGTACAGCCGCTGGGTTCTAATGGTAGTTACATGTCTAGTTTTAAATACATTGCCAGACTTCTCCAGAGGGACTGTGCCATTTGTCACTCGACTGGTAGGGTCTGACAGTGCTGATTTTTTTTTTACTCTTGTCTTCTTTTGGTGCTATCACTTGCTTTAGTGGTTTTCATAATATTCTTGCAGGCACTGTGACAGCTAGCACATTGTGCACTTACTAACAGCAGTTTTTTGCTTATATCTAGGAAGGTCAAGGAAAGGAAACCAGCACTGTTATGTTCTGGCACACATTCTAACCACACGTCTACAGGTATTTCAGATGACAGATTGCCATTTTCTTGATGTCGTCTTCACCAGAGAAAAGCAGAAGGCCTGAAGAGCTCTGAAGGTTTCTTTTATGAGGGCACTAGTCAACTCTGTTTCCCAGAGGCCTCCTCTCCTGATATTACCACACTGACTGTAAGAAGAATTGGAATATATTTTGGGGCTGGGCACAAACATTGAGTCAACACATACATGTTCTGTGTTGGTTTTAATTTGCTTTTACCTAATGACCTAATGTTGATGTGCCTATTTGTTATTCATGTATCTAGTTTGATATATGGTGGGGCTGGCTGGGGTAATGACTTGGTCAGCAAAGTGCTTGCATTAAAGTCTGAGGACTCAAGTTTGAGTCCCAGGACCCGAGTTAAAAAGCCACCTGTGGCAGTCTGCAGCCTTAGTCTTGGTGTTGGAGAGGTGGAGACAGGCGGATCCCTGAGCGTGCTGACCAGCATAGTTGAATTGCTGAACTCCAGGTTCAGAAAAAGACCCTGTTTCAAAAAATAAGGTAGTGTTGAGAAAGACACTTAAAATTGACCTCGGACCGCCACATGTATGTACTCATATATGTGCCCACACACAAATGCATACGTTCATATGTACTATGCACACTTATGTTTTAGAAAGTTTATTCTTTCCTACTTGTATTTTTCCCCTTTTTCCTTTTTCTTTGTATGTGTGTATGTGGTGGGTACATAAATACATGCATTTGAAGGATAGAGGTCAACTTTGAGGGTTGTTCCTCAGGAGCCATCTACTATCTATCTATCTATCTATCTATCTATCTATCTATCTATCTATCTATCTATCATCTATCTATCTATCTAATCTATCATTCTATTCTATCTTGATTGAAGCAGGATCTCTTATTGGCCAAGAACTTGCAAAGTAGGCTAGTGGGGTTGGCTAGTGAGCCCTCGGGATTTTTTTCTCTGCTTCCCCAGTGCTGGGATTACAAGTGCATTTTTTATGTGGCTTCTGGGAATTAAACTTACACCCTCATGTTCACAAGGCAAGCACTTTACTGACTAAATTATCTCCTCAGTAGTGGTTATATTTTTTTTAAACTGTTGAGTTTTAAGAATTTTATATGTGATCTAGGTACTAATGCTTTGTCTTAGTTTTGTTTGGTGGTTTGTAGATTTTTTTTTTTTGTAGTTTGTATTTTCTTCCTCTGAACAAATACATCCCATCTTTATTGACATACAAAAAGTAGTATAAGTCTTTAAGATTAGAAACTAAATTTTGATGAAGTTTGGTTTTAGCTATGAAACGTAGTGGGTCACACATAGAAGACTGGAAAGTAGTTGGGTCACTGGATAGGAAGAAGTAAGTTTTCAGTAGGGGGATGAGATTGGGCAATATAAGATGAAAAATTACTTAAATTCGTTTTACACATACATGTGTATAATTTGTCTGTTACACAAGCAAAAGGACCTGAATTTAGGTTCCTTGTTCTGTGTGATAAGCTACAGAGTCAAAGTTTCTATTTCTGTTAATAGATACCAGTGCTTCATGTGAGAAGCAGGTACAAGACAGAGTTCATTCGGGGAAGCACTGCTTGAGTTGAGAGCTGAAGTGCACGCAGGAACTGAGGGCAGAGACCACAGTGGAATGGGCGAAGACCACAGTGGCTCAGGAGTGGGAGAATGTTAGAGAGTCCCCGAGGAGGAAAGAGATGAGAGGTTTCCAGGGAGCAAAAGTATTCATCATAGCCATTAAATTGTAGAGTGTAAAATAATCACTCAGGTTTTTCCCTTTATTTTTCTGCCCTGAACTAGGCATTGGGACTATAACATCAAAGAGCTTAACAAGGATTCAAACTTTGTGGTTAAATAACTGATTCTAACACCGATTAATTGAGTATGTCCTGCCACATTTAGTTTTTCCTTTAGTCTTCTTTAATTTAAAAGAATTTCTCACACTGTTTTTCTTTTTTAACTTTTTTTTTTCAGTATGTATAATGTGTGTATACCAAAGGGCACCTGAGTGTGTGTGCTAGTAGAAGCCCAAGGGTGACATAAGGAATCATTTTGGATTGTTCCACCTTCTTTATTACTTTGCTCTGGGGTGTCCCAGACCCCACCTTTCCAGGGCTGGAAGTACAAGTCACCACCATTTTTACTTGACATTTTTATGTGGACTCTGGGGAATCCAAACTCAGAACCTTTTGCTTGTGAGGCAAAGACTTCCTTCAATCCCCAATCAGCTCCCAGCTCCTCCCCCCCTTAACGTTTAAAGAGTAGGCTATCCTTCAGTTAGAATCAATCTTGAGTTTTCTAGGTAGTAGGTTTAGAAGATACTATAACTTTATGTTTGGTTTTATTATTTAAAAAATTTAAACTTATGCAACTTGCCCTCAAGTTATTGAAATTATAACTTTTCAGTTTTCAGACTCACAATAGAAATCATAGACTATTCCTCTTAAAATTCCCAGTAATAGAGTGATTTAATTTTTTTCCTTTGAGTGATGTTAGTCTTTTTAAGTAAGGACACTATTAGCCAGCAGGAGGATTCTGTGATGCTGTTTGTATTGTTTCTTTGTTCAAGAACATTAGAATTCTTGGTCAAAGTGAGATTTTGTCATAGTCTTGCTGCTGGTTTTTAAAGAAAGTATTACATATAGTTACAAGTAGCTATTTCCTTTTTTATAATTTTGCATAATTTTTGCATTCACCAAGGAGTCTCTCTATGAAGTGTTTTTGATACAAACTTCACTTAGTAACATAAAAACATCATTTGAATAACAAAGAAATAATTAGTATCAATATTCAGCACCTTGTGAAGCTGTTTTAAAATTAATATGCATTTCACATTGAACTTGGGAAATTGTGGCTAGACCTGTAATACTTATTTTCATATTTTATTCAAGAGCTGTAATCAGTATGATTAATTTCTGCATTTAACTTTGGATTCGTGTTTAACGAGAATCATGGATTCACAGCCGAGCCTCTGTGGAGCTCTCCATTTTACAGCTCTCATTTTGATAGCCCTTGGCTTTGAGGAGACTGTGAGGGTAACACTTCATTTGCTAATGTCATTCAATCATTACACTCATCTCAAAAATGGAACAATTTAAGGACCAACTTCATAATATAATCAAAATCCTCCTGTTACAGAGACGTAGATACTTTAATTCAAGAAGTTGCTATCAGTATGGTAGGCACACAGTGAATATACGTTAAATAATTGAACTCAGACAATAGTGTTTGTAATTACCTGATTAAATGTCATACCTTCAGATCTGTGCCAGCATTGTTCAGTGAAGCCAGCATTACAAAAGAAAGATAGTCTTTATGGCACTGTGGGTCTTGTGCTTGACTAAAGATAACATTTCTATCTAACAGAATGTATCTGTTAAAAACTCATGAATTCATTGCTCAGTCCTAGTCAGGTCATCAAAATCATTCCCTATTCTAAGGCTCAGGGAACCTAGTGGAAAGAGGGGGTGCTAGATTGTGGGGTGGAGTACTGCCTTCCATGATCTCCAGTCTTGACAGGAGTTTTGCATCAGGGAGATGCAGATCAGTTCAGTGGCTGACACATCAATATTCCCCCATGAATGAGGGAGGATCTCAGGAGAAACAACTATAACCAGAGAGAATCTTGGGGCAAGTGTCTGACAAGAGAAGGGGAGTGTCCTCCTCTGCAGGTTTGCCCACTGTAAGGCCACTTGTACTAACACAGGTGCTTAGACCCTTGCTAGTATAGAAGCTCCCACGAGAGCCTTGTATCTACCCATGCAGAGGGACATGAGAGTGGAAGGGACATGGCTGGATTGGTGAACTGAAAGGAGGGTGGAAAAGGAGGGGGTCGGGGGCAAGGGTATATAAACTCATTCTGCTTGTATATGAAAATTACAAAGAATAAAGAAAAAAGAAAAATAATCTCATGCATTCATATTGTTATAGATATGTCACCAGTGTCTCTAGAAGTGAGAAAAGAAAGAAACCAAGTTAAGATATTTGTAAGGTTCAGTAGAATTATAAGTGTGGTCTGTTCTGGGTCCCCATCCACTTCAGTGAGGAGTCTGTCTACTCTACATGAAAAGGAAAAACTAAGAAACTTAAGAACATTATTCTTTTTTCCTTTTGACTTAATTTCTTTCAGGGTTAAGAATTCAGAAAAGATGGAGCACACAGATTCATTGATTATAGTGTTTACAAAATAAAACAGACAAAAAACTCTGAATCCTAGTATATGTGTGTATGCATGTGTGTGCACAATGAGACAGATTTAAGGGAGACTTGGTTTCCTCCAATGGGATATATTGTTTTCACTAGAGATTTTGGCTGGGTGCTCAAAGGCTGGATAGAATTATTGCAGAAATACACTAATTTTATGTTTCAACCACTTCTTGATGCTTGTGAATCTTAAATGACAGGAGTTGTCAGGGTTGGTGAGAAGGACAGTGAAACTGTTTGATTGGCAGCTGTCAAACTCTTTGTCCAGGCCTAACTACAGAGCAGTTGTCTTGGGTTGATTGCTGTCATCCTCTCAGTCCCAGAGTCTGGCTGGGCTGTGAGTGGCATGCCTGCCACTCCTGAAGTCCCAGCAGAGGCAGTGGGAACTGCTGTTTTTTGCAGAAGGCGATGGGGCTATCAATCAAGGAGCCCCTGTTTTGGTGATCAGATGAGCTGTTATTGTGACACACCTGACTGCTTTAAATGCCCAGTAGCTGCTCAGAGAAACTCTGTTGCAACTGCAAATGTGTTGAGGAGGCTTCTTTGCATCTGTGAAATCCCCAGAGAGACTCCACTGCAGCCATGGAGATCAGTGCAGCTGGCGTGGCTGCTGCAGCTGCCCAGAGGCAATGTGCTAACAACCACCGCCTCAGGAGACTTTACCTCAGTTCTTACTGCTCCAGATGCCCTGAGTGGCTCTCGAAGGCTTCACTCGGGTCTGAACAACCTCAGATGATCCAGGTGACTCTAATCTGGCTGGCCAAATTCTCTGAAGAGTCCACCAGACTATAGGAAGAGTGCTCTCTAACTCATGGCAGTCTCTGGGTATGTTTCTGAGGATGCCTTAGGAAAAAGAAGTTTATAGATAACAACTAAAAGGGTGTGTGTGTGTGTGTGTGTGTGTGTGTGTGTGTGTGTGTGTATGTGCGCGCGTGCGCGTGTGGCTGTCTAAAGTCCCCTTTCTCTCAGGTCAGTCTGAGGGACCTGTGCACTCCTTGCTCCCCCTGTGCTGCAGCAGAGACCCCATTAAAGCCTTATGCATACCTGTGATCCGTAAGGCAGAATGAGCTGGTTTTCCTAAGAGCAGAAACGCAATGGGCCACTATTCCCAAGACAATTTGAAGATTTCCTAAAAATAAAAGGAGCAGATTGTGGAAGTAAGACAGTCATGTTACATTCTTGTCTTGCCCCCCTCCAGGAGAAAAGTGGGCAGACAAAGACCAGAATGAACAAACCAGGGGGACTTCATTCACTCAGGAGTGACAAATCGAATGGAAAAGAAGCATCTCTGAACATCTTGGTAGGCTTCAGAGTGCCATCCAAGCACAGTTCCCAGCAGGAGCTCCAGCTCTGCTCTCTTGGCAGCTGATGAGAGTGAAGGTGGCAGGAGCAGGGATCTTGGAGCCAACAGCGGGTGTGCCAGGGTCTAGCAAGCCTCTGTAGGGCAGTTGCAATTCTGCTGCCAAAGATCTGGGTGCTGACTGAAGGCTGTGTCCAGGGTTTCACATAGACCCTGGCAGGCACAACCAGTGGGCAAGTAAGGTGAAAGGGGCAAGGGTCAGTCAGGAATGAATCTGTCAATCTAGAGGGAAGGCAGGAAACCTGCCAGAAAGTTTGCCCCCAAGCAGCTCCACTCATGTTTTCCAGGTGGTAGTGGGGAAGCACATGTCCCAGTTTCTACTGGTCGTGGTGTGTGCGTGTGTGTGTGTGTGTGTGTGTGTGTGTGTGTGTGTGTGTGTAGGTGAGTAGTAAGGGAGGGGAGAGAGCAGGGCTAAGCCTGCTGTAGGTTCCCCCTGCCCTGGCAGAAGCAGGGAAGGGAAAGGAAAGGACTGTGGAGATCGGAGCCTGCAGCGGAAGGCCAAGTGATTTGGAGAGTGAGGCCTGGGAGAGGTGTGGGCCCCAACCGCTGGAAGAGCCCCTGAAGCTGCTCCAGAGCACTAGCTGTGGCTGCAGAGGGCTGAGCTGCTGTCGTTTCAGGCATAGTACCAAGTACTGAGGCCTGCTGGCACCACAATCCCGATGCTAATGCTGAGAGGCCAAGGCTGCTGGCATTCAAGGCTGCCAGCTCTAAGAGTTGGTCACCTAACATTCTGACCATCTGCTAAGGTTCAAGGTTTCTATCCAAATCCAACAAAAGAGCCTTTGTCCAGTTGGTGACATGTTCAGGACCTCATGCTTGCTGGGAGTAAAGTTCCCAGACTTCTGGCTTTATAATTTGGAAACTGGTGTACCAATATAGCATTCGCAATGATCCTGAACATGATCTTGAACATGATCTTGAACAAGATCTTGAGTTTTGATGAACCAAACTCCTAGCTGATAATGTTTCTGATTTTAAGAACGCAGAGCCCAGAGTTGTGCTTCAAAAGCTTCTGACCATCAGTCTGAATAATTCCATTTAGCCAGAGAGGGATTGGGTGTTAACAATACCAGACAGTTTGGTGTGGCTAGTAAGGCTTTGTAGTGCAAAACAATCGCATCTACTGCAAAGGCAGAACCTGACAGTGCATGCAGTACTAGGGAAGTCACAATTCACTCTCTGTCTTTTTCTTTCATTTCTTCTCCTTTCCTCTCCACCCCCTTTTTCTTTTTAAGGTAGGGTCTTGCTGTGTAGCTTAGGCTTGCCTAAACCTTGCCTTCACCCTGTAGTCCAGGCTGGTTTTCAGCTCGTGACAGTCCTCCCACCTCAGCCTCCCGAGTGCTGGGATGGCAGCTGTTTCCACCCTCCCAGGTCAGCGGTGCTTCCCGTGGCCCTCCTGTCCTGTCTGTAACACAGGGTGTGCAGTTTTGGATTTTGACACTTGATCTCAGCTTCTGACTGTAGGCATCACGGTGCCTCATGTGAGACACAGCAGAAATTTGAGGAGATTACATAAGCAAAAACCAGTTTCCTCCCTCTAAAATCATGTAAGCCTAAATGTTACTCACTACTGTGGCCATAAAGAAAGTGAGTCAGCAGATGTGGAAGGGGAGACGCTGCTTTTCTGGCTGGATGCTCATATCTGCATTTGAGATTAGTTTGTTTTCACCGAGCATAAGAGGTGAGATGAGAGATTGGGGAGAAAAGGAGCATTGGATTATCCATTGGGTTTAGCTCCCATCCCCTAATTTGAACATTTTTTCTGTCGTTCTTGGTATCACTATGTCACAGCATGGGATTTATTTAGTCCATCTTCCAAGATGTAGCAGACTATTTCTGCATATTTTGAGGTTAACGAGGATGGGGATGTAGCTCATTTAGTAGAATGCTTGCCTAGAATGCTTGAAGCCTTGGGTATGATCCTCAGCACTGCATAAACCAGGTGTGGTAATGCACACTTGCAGTCCCAGCTTTTGGGAGGTAGAGGCAAAAGGACCAGAAGTTAAAAGCCATCCTCTGCTACATAGTGACTTCAAGATAGTCTGGGCTTCGTAAGACCTTGTCTAAAAACAGATGAAGTTATTGAATATAAGAAGTTGTCCACAAAAAAAAAAAAAAAGAAGTTGTCCACAAATTATTGGTTTAAGGAATTCCTTTAAAAAAAAAAACTTTGGTGTGTGTGTCAGAAGGCACTGTGTGGCCCTGTGGAGGACCAAGTTGACATTGGGAATCAAACTGGATTGCTTCTACCTCTTTTTTGCTTCACTCTGGGCTTTCCCAGGATCTGCCTTACAGAGCCAGAAGTACAGGCTATCCCCATTTCCACCTGGTGTTTTTATGTGGGATCTGGAATCTGAACTTAGAAAACCTTCTGTTTGCAAGACAGTCTTAACCCCTAGCCATCTCTCCAGGCTGGTTTTGGGAATTCTTATGCTATGGTAGAGATAAGTTACCAGGTCATGTCAGGACGTAAATTGTCATGACTTTTTGTGAACTTTTCTCCTGTTTCTCTTTTTCTGAGATAGGTGCTCTGGAGTTCAGGCTGACTTTGAACTCAGGGTGAAGCTGCCTCAGCCTCCTGCACATTAGATCCCGAGCTACCAGACCCTAATGTTTAAAATTCTCATTTGAGAATAATTTCAAATTCACCAAAAAGTTGCTAGAACAGTGTGAAGACACTCTTAGGTTTCCACCGCACCCCGTTGCTAACATTCTGACCATCTGCTCTGACATTCCTTCCTGGCCCTTTTATATGTGTGTATGTTCTTCTTAACTGTGTAAGGGTAAATCACAGTCCACATTCGAGGATAGGGTACATGCCTCATGGCCTGTCACGGTGGCTTCTCGGAATACAGGTGTCCCCCATCATGGCTGCTGCATGGTTGTCAGCTCAGTAAGTGTTCTTTCCTCTGATTTATTGCCCATGTTCTAGTTTAGTCTTGTTTTTAAAGACTTGATATTTGTAGCTAAAGTCGTCACTTGGCTGAGAAATATAGGTTAAAATGTAATTTATTTAAAACAGAATGTAATTGAAAATCTCCGGTTTTAGAAACAATTTTCTAGTGGTGTGTGTGTGTGTGTGTGTGTGTGTGTGTGTTTACATGTGGAGTGCATGCGTGTAGAGACTGGAGGCTCACATTGGTGTCCTTCTTTGTTGCTCTTCACCTTACTTTTGGAAACATGGTCCATCATAACTCTGGGCCTCACTGATTTGGTGAGACTGGCCGTCTGACGAGCCCGGCTGTCTCTACTTCTCTCGTGCAGGGAGTGCAGGCACACACGGTCTTGCCCAGCTTCTTATGTGGATATCGTGGATCAAACTCAAGTCCTCGTGTTTGCACAGCAAGCACTTTACCACCTGACCCATCTTCCCAGCCCCCAGCTTGATCTTACATCTATAGCTGTATTTCACAGGTTTCCTAAAAGCATGACACTTGGTCGGCGGAATGTCTCACTCTGTACCTGTGTGTCCAGCATACAGCAGAACCTTCAGGTCCTACGCAGGCTGCAGTACCAAATCTCCTGGTCAAATTTCAAGCCATTGCCTGAAAACAGTATCATTTGCCATTTGAAATTAGTATCAGCAATTTGGTAACTTGGTTACTGCTGGTTTTGGTGCTTGTGTATATAATTAGAAAGTTAGTTTCTGTTCGGTAGTTACATAAGAGGTATAAGCAGAGTATAAGTACCAAGAGATTTGTACTTACTTTTATATTTGTGTTTTAGTGACCCACACTAAGAAAAAAATGAAAATAACCATAAGGGGGAAATCTGGATATCTCTTCACAGAAAAGTCCTGTTATAACCTTAAGTAGATGTTTCTGAACCTTGGATCTTTGCAGACACATGGACTGTCCTGTACGGGTACCCACAGTGCCCTCCATACATCCACTCACAGGCATACACCTACTGTGAAAACACAACAAAACACTCAAAAGCCTGTGACTTCTAGTCTTGATTCTTTAACCTCTCCTATATAATTTTAGAGAACTTCATTAAAAACAGTGTATAGTTTTAAAACACGTTGAGTTTTTCAATAGCCCTGTCTGGTTGACTCCACTTCAGCCTACTCCTCTTGATTTTGGCTACACTGTCGTTTGTTGAAATGAAGTCGCGTAATGCTGCCTGTACTGGTTTCATGCTCACGGGCTTATGCGGTCCTCTCAAGCAGGCTGGCATGCAGGTGGGCACCACTTTAATTTAGGTCTAGTGTCAGGTTTCTTTCCATGATTCTAGCTAGACCACTCAAAATGATGATCTGTGTAAAAAGCAACAATTTTGTCGGAAGCACTGGGAACAGCAGTTTCTGATATTCCTGTGTTTGAAACAAGAAATTGGGGGATTTCAATAGAAAAGATAGAGGAAAGATTCCCAGAAAAGCTTCCTGAGATAGTAGATCTTTGTGAAAGTACAGCTTTGTGAAAGCTGTAGAATCTCCTCCAGAGACTTGAATGTAGTCTATAATATTTTTATGATGTGATTATGAATGCAGTATTGTAATAGATAAGAGGGCTCCTTCATGTTTGAAGTTTAAGGACCATGTCTTTTCTTCGGGGCTGATTTATGCCATGCAGTATGTGATTAGACCCCAAGCTCAGAAGGTCTGTTTATTTAATCTGCTGTCACTTAGACTTCATAACTTTTGGTTATTGTTTGGATTGTGTGTCTGTAACAGTCTCATGTGTTGGGGCTGCCCAAATATGAGGGTCAGAGCTCACATCCCAACACCCACATAAAATGCCGTGTTGGCATGGTGGTGGTCTGCCTATCATTCCAGCACTCTGGGGCAGAGACAAGGACTCCTAGAGCAAGGTGGCCAGCCAGATTAGTTCAGCTGGTGAACCTGTGGTTCAAGTGCCTCAACATGTGGTTGAGAACAATCAAGAAAACACCTGACATCAACCTCTTACTTCCACATGCACACATACACGTGCACACTCACGTGCAAGCATACATCTCTCTCTTGCCCTGTCTAGTGTTAAATCCTTAGTCCTCCAGTGTCATACTTTGAATGTGTTTGCAGCCTTAGCTGTTAGAGAAGATAATGGCAACTTTAAGAGGTTGAGACTTGCTGGAGGAAGGCATGTCATGAAGTGGGCTTGGTAGCCCACTTGACTTCCTCTGGTATTCAGTTCTTGTAGTTTGTTGGTTGTTCACTCTGCTTACATGATGACTACAGTCACTTAAACCACCTCCAACTTCTGCTGCCCACCATGCTTTTCTTGTCATAATGGACTATATCCCCCTCTGGATCCGGAAGCCAAATAAATCTCTTTCCCCCTGGGATAGTTAATTTTGGGTGTCAACTTGACCATACCTGGCATTACCTAAGCTGTAAAGGTGAAGCCTAGTTGTGGTGGAGCCAGAACCCTGGGCGTCAGTCAAGGAATACTGTGGGCGTGGAGTGAAGCTGGCCAGGACACAGAATGTGTCCTGTAGGTGACAGAACTGGAGGGGTGAGGTTTGCATTGAGTTTGTAGATCATTTTGGAGAGACATGGCTTTCTTTTATCCACTAAGGTTTATTAGGTATCAGATGCATGGGGATCATTATTTCCGCTCATCTGACTTTGCCACTATGAAGTATTCCTCTCTATCTGTGGGTAGTACTCCTTGTTCTGAAATCTACTTTTATATTAATTTTCTCATTCCAACTTTCTATAAATTTCTGTAGAATATATTTCCTTTATTTTACTTTTAGCAGTTGTGTCTTCATGTTAAAGATGGAGTCCAGCATCCTGACTTCCTCGTGGTGACCCATGTGACCATTCTTACTCCTCTGGTCTCATGCATGACTTCACATCTCTGTTTCTGAAATTTGTGGAGTGCTCTCTGGAGATTGATGCATCTGCTGGTGCTCCTGTCTTGAATTTTGCTCCCCATGGCAGTCTCCTTCCAACCCTCTTTCTGTTCTTCAAGTGCCCCATGAGCTACGGTAGAATCACTTTTTTTTATTTCATGTTCACAACAGATTCATGCTTATTTCTTCTTAGTCACAATCACATCTGCTGATCTGCTTGCTTATGACATTATTTACCTTCCCCCTTCAGAAGGACAGCACTAGTCAGGTGAGAGGGTCTTACTGTCTGGCCTGCCCTCAAATGGTTAACATTTAGTGATGTTTATTGAGGAAATAAATGAAAAGAATTCTTGAAAGTGATCTTTGAGGAGTTCCAGAGCATTATGTACTTGGGTGTATTCTCAGGACACAAATACTTGTGCTGCTGACTTACCCTGTACCTATTAGGAATCGTAAGGACTGGGAAATATTTATTGTATGGCCAAATCCAACTTGATGGGGTGTTTTTTGCTAGGGTCTCCTGCACATGCTGGTCAAGTGCTGTGCCACTGAGCTCCATCTCCAGCCTTTGGTACAGGAACTCTGTAGACCACTTTATAGCGTATTGCTGCAGTTAAGTTCTTTTGCTGCTGTGAGACAATACTTTACGCAAACAACTTAGGAGGAAAAGGGTGTATTTATTTGGCTTACGGTTCCAGGGGTTCTCGTCCTCCATGGCAGGAATCACATGGCAGAAAGCTTGGCTATATGTGTGTTCATGTTTGGGCATGTGTGTGCAGCTACATGTGTACATATATTGAAAGAGGGCCCCTAGTCAATGCCAATATCTTCAGTCACTCTCCACTTTATTTACTTATTGACGTGGGGTGTACATTGAACCTAGAGTTGCCAATGTAGACTAACTAGTTAGGTCACTCTTGACTTTTACCTGTCTCTGCCTTCTAAACACTGGGATTACAGGCAAATGCCAAACTGGCTTGGATTTTATGTGGATTGTGGGGAATCTAAAGTCTGACCCTCAAGCTTACAGAACAAGCGCCTTATCAATTGAGGTATCTCCTCAGCCCTCTTCAATTTTCCCCTAAGCATTTCTTTCTTAGCAACTCATTGAGAGTTGGCCATCTCCTACTAATGAAATGCAGTATAAATGCTCAGGTATTTGTGAGCTGTAATAGAAGCAGTGAGATAACATAACTGCTATCCTTGAAGTGTTATAACTCTGTCCATTACAGACCCTTTGGAGAGATGCATCATGCGTTAAGGAAAATTAAACCTGCTTTAGCATCCAGCCATTCTTTCAACATAGGTTACCTATGAGACTTTCTTAGCTGACATTATCATTGTCTATGAAGTTGTTTGAGGGGAGGTCTCCAGGTTAACCATCTTTTCAGGAGTATGGTAACATGGCAGAAAAATTCCTGAGAAAACATAATTGTGAATGACCAAGTGTGTGCAGTCCACCATTCAGTTGTCTTTCTCCAATGACATGTGATTTTAAATGGTTCCAAAATTATCCTTAGTGTCCTAATATTGATTTTGATTTTTCTCTTGAAACACAACAAGAAAAATAGTAAAAAATTTTAAAGCTATTTTATTAGGTTACAGTGTATTCTGAAGTTTTTGATATGATTTGAATGTTAGGGTCTTATTTCAAGCATTTCGTGGCGTCTTTTCTTGTTGGAACCTTTTCTCGCTATGTACCACTCTAGTATGGTTTAGTTTTTCTATCACCTTGTAGGGGTTGAAATCTATGAAGTAAAGACAGGCTGACGAAATTTTAGATGGAAATTGCCACTCTATTGGGAATTACTCTTGGGATGGGGAATGTTGGGGATCAAACCCAAGCAAGCACTCAACCCCTTGTGAGCATTCCAGCCTCTCGATTAGGAATTGGACTAGAATCCACTATTCTCGCACCATGGCAAAGCGGTTTTGGTGCTTTTTGTCCATGTACTGATAGTCCATAGGCACCAAGCCTAAAAGTTGATGGGGAAGTTCCCAGAACCTAGGTTAGGGACCACTCACTGCTTTTAGCCAAATTAATAGTAAAAGCCAAGGACAAAGAAGCAGAGTGGGCCACTTCACTCAACTTCCAACTGAGACAGCTTTGAAAAGCATGGTACAAGCAGGGTGGTCGTTTAAGAAATCAGTGCAGTTCTTAGACAGCTGTGTATTAGAGCATCAGGACAAAAGTAAATACTCCTTGAGGCATGTCAAGAATATGTCTGAACCATAGGCAGGACTCCCTTGGGTGGAATGATTTTAGGTAACTTCTGGCTTTCCTAGGGTGCTCAGGTCTGCCTTGGATTCACTCCCCCTGGTCTTAGCAAGGTGCTCTGTGGCCACTCCTTGCAGTCCAAGAAGACTCAGGTAGCTAGTTTGAGCGAGGATTGTGGCATTACTCAGTGGATGAATGCAAGAGTTATGGGCTCAGGATAGCTTCTACTGATACAAAGGAAAGTCTGGAGGTCTAGGCAGTGTGTGGGAAAAGCTGTCTACAGGTAGATCCCAGTGGGTGATAGTAGCCTGTCAGAGCTATGAGAGTAATGACAAGCTACAATGGAGATTCAGAAAGATAACAGCATAAGTAACACCAGCAACAGGGCCAGTGTGAGCCCCACACATAGCCTGTACCACCAGCAGCAAAGCTGTAGGGCCAGGTGCCGGCACTTCAGAGCCACGTTCTGAAACAGCATATCTGGAGCCCTCTTAGCTTTTGTCTTACCTTGGGTTGATTATTCCTTGCCCTTCTAGTCCTCCCTTTTAATATAGGAATATTTGTGTATTCTGCCCATATCCCACCATTCTGACTTGAAAGAATGTGACTCTTTTTACTATGTATGAAGCCTCACAATTGAGCTTTCCTTGTGTCTCAGAGACTTTAACTTTTGTTTATTTATTTATTTATTCAACTGTGCATGTGCACGTGCGTGTGTGTGTGTGTGTGTGTGTGTGTGTGTGTGTGTGTGTGTGTAACCACGGGCGAATTCAGGAACTACCATGGACCACCTCCACCTCCTCCTTGTTTACTCTGCCCCGGGATTCACAGGCTCCGCCCTACCAGGACCAGAAACAAAGGCCGTCCCCGCTTCCGCCCGGCGTCTATATGTGGGGTCTAGGATCCAAACTCAGGACCTTCCGCCTGCAAGGCAGAGGCTTAACCCCTGAGCCACCTCTCCATCCCCAGACTTTAACCTTTGTAAAAAGATTTTTTTACATTTATGTGTGTGTGTGTTCACATGCATGGCACCGCATATGTGTGAAGATCAAAGAACAATTTCTGGGAGTCAGCTCTCTCCTTCTACCCAATGAGCCCCAGGGATCACACTCAGTTTATCAGGCTTGGCGGCAAGTTCTTTACTTGCTGAGTCATCTGCTGGTTCCCTGACATTGGACTTTTAAGCTGAAATAGCTTTCATAAGAATTTGGATACTACTTGGAGCTGGAGAGGTGGCTCAGGGGTTAAGCTTCTGCCTTGCAGGCAGAAGGTCCTGAGTTCGGATCCCAGTTCCCACGTATAGACGCCAGGCGGAAGCGGAGATGGCCTTTGTTTCTGGTCCTGGTAGGGCGGAGCCTGTGAATCCCGGGGCAGAGTAAACAAGGAGGAGGTGGAGGTGGTCCATGGTAGTTCCCGAATTCGCCTGTGGTTCTACACACACACACACACACACACACACACACACACACACACACACACAATTGAATAAAAAAAAAAGAATTTGGGTACTCCAGAGATAAAATAAATAACAAAATTTTGCAGTGTGAAACAGACATAAATCTTTGGTGGTCACATCCCAAGAGTTTGTTTTATTCTTTATTTTTCCTTTTTGAGACAGTGTCTCACCTAGGTTGACCTTAACTTTTTAAAATTTTCTCTCTGACAGTTTCATATAGGTATTTAATGAATTGTAGTTGTTTTTATTTACCCCCATTGCTGTCTCATTCCCTCTCCTGAAGTCTTTCTTCCCAAGAAGTCCTTCTGTTATTCTCCTGTCTTCTTTTTAATACGTGATCCCCTGAGATCAGTTGGATTTGCTTGCACGAGCTTGAGGTCAGGAGGGCAATTTATCAGGACTGCACCATTGAAGAAGGTGGCACCCCAGTCCCAGTCCCAGTAGTCTCTCAGGGAGAGGTGAGACTGCAACACCCCTCCCCTATCCACGATAGATGTTCACAGGCCCAGTCTTGTGCAGGTCACCACGTGTGCAGCGAGTCCATGTGTGTAGCAGTTGCGTGATGTCAGATGTCTTTTTGCTGCATGCCTTCCTGTCTCCTGGCTCTTACATTCTTTGTGTTTGCTTCCTGGGGTGTACTCTGTCCAATCTTTTCTCATCTTTTGTGCCTCATAGAAGGCATAAGTCTTTTAAATCTTTCTCACTGAGAAATGCTGTCTTTTACTGGAATGAAAAGTATGTCTCCCAGTTTTATATGTCCTCACAGTACTATGTTGTTGTCTTTTCATGTATAAAATTTTTAGGACATTTTAAGAAAATTTACTGTGGCAAGAATACTTAACATGAGAACTACTCTTGACAGATTTTTTAGTATCATCCATAGTCATTACTGAAGTACTAATACTGTCTGGAAGATCTCTTGGAGCATGTTCAGCTTGTGTAATTGCAGCTTTATTTCTCGTCCTCAGACACTCCTCATTTATCTATGTATGTGTGGTACTTCTAATGTGTGTGCCTGTGTGCATGTGTGTATCCATGTGTGTGCAGGTACATGCACCTGTGCATGTATGCGCCTGTGTGTGTGCACAGTTGCACATGCCTATGCATGTGTGTGCCTGTGAGTGTGCACAATTGCACATACTTGTGCGTTATGTGCATGTGCATAGTTGCTCACGCCTGTGCTCATGTGTCCCTGTGTGTGCATGCGTGTAGGTGTATATGACTGTGATATGTGTGCTTGTGTGTGTAGGTACACATACCTGTGCAGGTGTGTGCTCCTGTGCTTGTGTGTGCCTGTGTGTGCCTATGTGTGTGTGTAGCTATATACTCCTGTGCAGGTGTATGCTCGTGTGTGTGCGCATGCGTGCATGTGTTTGCACGTGCTGTTTGTGTGTGTTCTCATTTGCATAGGTTCATGGACACATCCAGGTATGTACCTGTGTGTGTGTGTGTGTGTGTGTGTGAGTGTGCAGACGCGTGTGCCTGTGCCTATTTGCCTGTGTGTGTGTGTGTGTGTGTGTGTGTGTGTGTGCAGGTCCAGGTACTGTCAGCGTCCTGCCCGTTCCTCTGTGCCTCACTGCCTTGCAGCAGACCCTCTCACTGAACAGGAAGTGTGTTGTTTAGCTGGGCTTGCTGGCCAGCAGGTTTCTTGGATTTGCTTGTCTTTGCCACCACATAATGCTGGGTAACAGATACACGTGGCCTTGCTTGGTTTTTACAATTATCCTTTGTGAATCTTCCTGTGAACTATTTCAGATTCCTCACATTGACTGAATGGTACAGGGTTTGCCTTTGTGTAGCTTTCACTTCAGAATGCATTGAGGTTTATCTGTGTTGCAGCAATTGCAGAAGTTTTTTTCTGTTTGAAGACTAAATAGTATTGTACTGTCCGTGAATATCCCTGTTTTCTATGTTCATTTTTTTTTTTGTTTTGGAAGAAGCTGTTCTTTCTCCATTATGTTTGTGGTTTATTCATGTACAGATTTATATTTTAGTTCTCTATTTTGTTCGTTGGTCCGTGTGTGTGTTTTAGGCTGCTATCATACTCTTCTCATCACTGTAACTTTGTAATGTTTTGAGATCAGGAAGCATGATGCCTTCAGTTTTGCTTTTTCTTCTCCTCCCCTCCCCTCCTCCCCTTCCCTCCTCCCCTTCTCTCTCCTCCCTGGTGGGGACCAAGGGTGACTTCAGGAATCATCCTGGATTGGGCCAGAAGTGCAGGCTGTTGTCCTTTACGCCTGGTGTTTTTACGTGGGACCTGGGAGCCAAACTCAGGACCTTCTGCTTTCAACACAGAGTCTTAGCCCCTGAGCCATCTCTCCAGCTTCAGTTTTGTTATTTTTTCAGCATTGGTTTGATTATTTATGAGCTGTTGTGATTCCATAGGATTTTAAGGATTTGTGTTTCCATAAATATGTTGCTTGGATTTTGATAGAAACAACTTTAAATTTGTAAATCTCTCTGGTTAACGATATTTTATTATATTAATTCTTTTTAACTATGAACAGAAGCTGTCTTTCCATTTAAATGTCTTATTTCTGTCATTATGATTTTTTAGTTTTAGTGTCCAGGTCTTTCCCTCCTCAGTGATACTTGTTTCTAGATGCTCCCAGGCCGAGAGGAGGGGGGAGAGAGAGAGAGCACGTTACCTGGAACCCCCCCACCCCCGAAGACACACCTGTACCTATACCACAAAAGTTTATTAGAGGTGAGGGCCGAGGGAACCAACCATAGTTCAGCCTTAAGGTGGGAGAGCACGGAACAGAAGAGGGAGTTTCAAGGTGGTGAGAAGAGAGCTGCATGGACAGCATGGCAGGAAGAAGGTCAACGAGGAGCGTGAGAGCCAGAGCAAGTGCACGAGGAGAGCCGGGAGGGCGCAGGAAGGACCCCGGGCTGGTGACAAGTCACCCAGGAGAGTTGCTAGGGAAGTGGGGATGGGAAGAGAAAGCGTATCGGGACTCTGGTGAGGTGCGTAGGGCGCATTCCAGCAGCGTGTGTTTTACTCTCTGCTGTTATCGTTTGGTAGGTGGGGCTGTTTTACTTATTTACTGTTAGGATCATGGTGTGACCCTGAGTCGTCCCACACAGGCTCATGTGTTGGTTCTTCAGCTGATGTTCATGTTTGGAAAGGTCGTGGCAGCTTTGGGAGGTGGAGCCTTGGAGGAGGAAGGCATGTGACAGGGTCACAGAGGGTGGGCCTTGAAGTGGGGTATCCCTGCCCTGCTTCTGCTGGCAGTTGAGTTTGTTGAAAGGATCTGAGCCGCCTCCAGCTTCTGCTGCCCACCATGTCTTTCTGTCATGATGGACTACATCTCCTCTGGAGTCACAAGCCAAGTAAATCTCTCTTCTCTTTAAGCGGTTTGAGTCTGAAAGAGTGACTGCCACAGTTAGTGTGCAGAGAGCTCCTGCTTTTCCTGTGTCGACCTGGTATTCCGAAGTTTTACTGAAGCATCTATTAGTCCCACAGTCTTCTGTTGTGAGCTTGTGGCGTTTGCAGACAGAGGCAGCTTACTTGTTTCTGGTGTGCTGGCTTAGTTTTCTTTCTTTCCTCAGCTCTGGCTTAGATTATACGTACTATGCTGAGTAAAGGTGCCGGTGGGCCCTTCACTACACGAGTCCTCATTTAAAGTCTTAGTTTGTCCCTAGTTTGTCACTATTTGGTTCGATGCTGTCTGGACTTTTAATATATGGGCTTTATCATCATTAGGCGGAAAGGGGTTACTTTTAGTGTATGTATGGATGTGGTATAAGTACAGGTGTGTCTTGGGGGGGGTCCAGGTGATCTGCTCTCTCTCTTTCCCCCCTCCTCTCTGCCTGAGAGCTTCTGGTGCTCATCCATGTGGCTGTGGCTGTGGCTGTGGCTGTGGCCGTGGCCCTGCAGTTCCCCGGTCTTCCTCACACTGGATGGCATGGTGTGGCTGGAGAGAAGAGCTGGGCTTTCTTTGGCCGAGCAGCTCGGTCCAAGGCTACAGCTTCTGACCAGTCAGTGTTAACTGCATCATTCAGTCAGTTTTTGCAATCGTTCTGGGTGTGGAATCTTACTTATTGTCCAAATTTCTTACATAGAAAATCTGTCGTGAATTATTGGCACATTGTGTTTGGTACAGGAGACTTAGACTCCTATACAGTGATCAGTTCATTGCTTATGGTCTCTGTTTTTACTATGGATTGTGCTTTAGAACAGTTCCTCTTATTGTGGTACTCTGTATGTGTGTGTGTATGTGTGTGTGTGTGTGTGCGCGCGCGTACAAGAGGGCACTTAAGTGTATGCACCTGTGGAGGCCCAAGGGTGACACTGGGAATCACCCTGGATTGCTCTTCCTCCTTATTGCCCTGCTCGTAGTTTCCCAGGCTCCGCCTTCCAGGGCTAGAATTACATTTCTGCCTGGCAGTTTCATGCGGGGTCCCTTTGCTTGTGAGGCAGAGACTTTAACTATGAGCCATCTCCCCAGCCATTACTGTGGTACTTTTTGAAAAGTAATTTCATGTTATTGAAACAAATTATTAAGAAGCAGACTTATACCATATATGTCTTAAAATTTTATATCTTGGTTATTAGTTGCTTTTACGTTTCACAAAGCCATCATTGAAAAGTAGCATGAAAGGATTCCCTCACCACAAATGAATACCCTGAGGTACAAGTGGGACTAGATTTTATTTCTGTGTTCTTTTTAATTGTGTTCCTAAAAATAGATATAACCTAACATGCCATAATTTTGTACCTGGTTTCCAGGAGACAGCTGGAGAGAAGACTGAGCTCTGTGCTGACCCTCCTCACTGCAGAGAGCTGTGTGTACACATAGGCACACGGCACTATGGCTGCAGCCAAGACAGCTCAGTGGGGTTAGTACTGCATCAGTACTGTGTTTCCAGAACATCTCAACACCTGACAAGGAACTGGTTAGTCACTGCCCTCCTTGGGTTCCTCCAGCTGGTGGCAGCTGAGTCTTCCGCCTCTGTGGGTAGGTCTGCTCTGCACATGAGGAGAGGCATGACATGTCTTCTCCTGTGACTGGTGTCAGAAGTTTCACGCGTCTGTAACTTGAATGGCGGCACCCGTGGGAGTGGTATTTTTCCTGTGTCTGATTCTTTGCGATGCTGCTTCTGTTCCTCCATTCATCTGTCAGCGGACATTTGTGCTTTCTCCATTTTCTAGTTTCTGTGAACATTTGTGCACACGTCTTTATTTCTTGTCTTTATTGGCTATACAGTTAGGGAGGATTCTCTGGCTCCTGTACTACCTCTGTATTTAAGACTTTAGGAAACTGAAAGAGTTTATTAGGCGGCTGTGCCTTATTGCCATTAACAGTGTCTTAGAGTTGCAGATCTGCACGTTCTTTCGGACTCTCATCACTGGCTGTTTGAGAACCAGCTAGTGGCTGTTAAGTAATCCTTGGTGCTGGTTTTGACTCATGTGGCCCTGAGGCCGATGATGCTGAGCATTCTCGCCAAGCGCTTATTGCATTACAAAACATTACATTTACTTTCTTTTTCTTGATGAGGGTAAGAGTTCTTAATGTACTCAGATACAAGCTCCTCAGTAGACATCAGTAGTGATCTCTAGGTATCCCCTCCCTTTCTGTGACTTGTCTCTTCCTTTGTCTTGAAGCCTAGAGTTTTTTATCTGATGAAGTCAGATTTAATTTTTCTTTTGTTGCATGTCCTTCTGGTCATACCTGACAAAGCATTGCCTGCTTGGCCAAGTATTATTCTTGTATTTTGTTCTGTGTTTTATCATGTCATCTCCTATTTTTAGATGCTGATCCATGGCAAGTTGATTTCATTTTGTTGTTGTTGCGGCATCTTTTTCTGTCCATTTAGCTGTTGAGTGCACCAGCGTCCACTTCCCATGGAACATACAGAATGTATGCTCAGTAGTTTTTAGAGTTTGCTGCTTTTACCGTCAGGGTGGTTATGAGTGATCTTGACATCAATGTCATCTACACTCTGCTAAATAAGGAGATATTAAGTAGATATTCTGGGAGTCTTAGGACAGTATCTGCTGTTGTAAATTTTGCCTTCATGTTCACTGAATATTCTGGTATTTCTCCAGACATTCCTGAGCTTTGTGAATGTAGCTTATTGGAAGTAGCTTAGTCTTTTAAGGCGTGCGAGGTGCTTGGAAGTGGTGCCCACACCAGGGCTGCTTTCCCCGGTGTCAGCAGGACCTTCCTGAGCACTGTCCAGCTCCAGAGCCTTGGTCAGTAGTTTTCTGATCTCCTGTGGAGATGCACTGTGTGAACATGAGCAGCGTCTCAGATGGTTCTCTGCCCAGCTGTGGTCTTCCTCATGGGCATGTGCCCATTGGCATTCGTCTGGTCACCGAGGGACCCTCTGGGCTTGCTCATTGCCACAGCGCTCTACCCAGGGGCATTCACTTTCAGTCTTCATTTCGATAGATCATTTGGGCTTCGCTTGCTTCCCTTGCATATATGGAGGTTGCGGCGTGGCCCCACCAGAAGGTTTGAAACACGTAGAGCTCTTTTGCTTTATGATTTTCAGAGGTAATTGCTGTGGTGTCTACCAACTGGGAAAACACTTTCCAAACTTCCAAGTAAGGCTGTGGAGTAGATCTGGGTGGACTAGAAACTGGCTCCATGCGTCCTGGTGAATGAGAAGAATAAGAAGGGGGAACGGGGCTCGGGAGAACAGAGGCTAGGGAGGCAAGTGTGAATCTCCAGTCCCACATCAAGCCAAGTGTGGTAGCACATGCCTGCCACCCCCGCACTGGGCAGGAGGGGAGACAGAGACAGATAGATCCCTGGAGCTTGCCGGCCAGCCAGTCTAGCTGGACCCAAGAGAGGAAGGAGAAAGCCATAGCCCTAAGGTGGGAATGAATGAGAGCGCAAGAGACAGCTCAAGATCAGAAAGCTTAAGACGGAGTCGTCATGAGCAAGGGCATGGTCCTGGAACTCAAGAATGGCCTGAGCATCTGTGGAACCCTCCATTTTGTGGCTCATCGCTTCCATCGCAGGCATCGCACCTTGAGAAACACCCTAACATGTTGCCACTGAAGAGCTGCTAGGTGCAGTTGCCCGCAGACGAGATGGACACCCCACACCTCCTCCTGGATGAGAAGGTCAGGTCAGTTCTGTAGACATCAGGACAGACTTAGCTGATGGTCTCTGCTCACATCAAGGAGTCTCCCTCCTTGTTGATGCCACTTTCATTTCAGCCACAAGACACTGTAGTTCTCTGAAAGTCTTTGTTCCTAGCCCTCCCGTGCCCTTGCGTGCCACAGTCAGCTTGCAGGCCCGACTCGCCCAGGTGCACTAAGCCTCACCCCCAGACTTCATTCAGACATTGCCAGTGTTCCCGCACTTCTTGGGTGATTCCTCTCGTGTCCTCTACTCTTCCTCTGGACCTTCAACAGATCTCTATTGTAATTTCTCTCTCTCGACTGTCCTTCAAGACAGAAATGGCAGCCATTGCTCCAGGACGATCTGTGGTATCACATAGCAGGAAATAGGATGCAGAATTTGAAATACGAATCCAATCTCAGAACTCGGAATATGTATAAATAAAATTGGGAATAAATGAAATACTCAGAATATATAAGGTACTCAACATTTTCATTTAACTTTATCACAGTGCATTGGAACCTAAGATTGCAGCACCTCATTCCCTGTCACAACGAAAATAAAACTCCACTAAGTGCAATGTCTAAAGATTGATGTGTGTGTGTGTGTGTATGTGTGTGTGTGTGTGTGTACGTACCAGAGAGCGTTTGAGTGTGTGTGCCTTTGGAGGCCCAAGGGTGACATTGGAAATGATCCTGGATTGCTCTACCTTCTGAATGCTTTGCTCTGGATTTCCCAGGCTTTGCCTTCAGGGCCAGAAGTGAATGCCACTGCCATTTATGCCTGATTTTTTCCCATGAGATCAGAGATCTGAACTCAGGTCCTTTTGCTTGTGAGACAAAGGCAAAAGCCATCATTCTAACCCAGATTGACATTTTAAAATGACATCTAGGGCTGGAGAGATGGCTCAGGGGTTAAGACTGTCTCACAAGCAGAAGGTCCTGAGTTTGGATCTCAGGTCCCATGTAAAAAACACCAGGCAGAAACAGCAGCGGCCTGAACTTCTGGCCCTGGTGGGCAGAGCCTGGGAAATCCCAGAGCGAAACAAGGAGGTAGAAGCAATCGAGGATGATTCCTGAAGTCACCCTTGGTCCTCTATAGGGACATACAGTACCTCTGATACACACACGCACGCATGCACGCACATGCACAAAATAAATAAATAATACATCAAAAATGATATCTAGCGCCTAAAACTTTTGGTAACCAAAGCAAATGTGAAAATTCATGCCAATGGTATGTAATAGAAAACCTAATGGAACTGGCTATGGTGCCTGCAATTCCAGCGCTCTGGAGACTGGCAGGACTCACACAGAGGAAGATAGCCTGTGAAACTTAGTTAAGACCCCACCTCAAATAAAACACTGAAGAGAAAAAGGAAAAAAAAAACTGGTATTGTAGCTCTGTGGGGGGGGGTGAAAAGAGAGGGAGGGAGGAAGTGAGGAATGAAGAGAGAGAGGGAGAGAGAGAGAACATGAATAAGCAAGCATGGTCCGAGGTTTAATCTCTAGTGTAAGAAGAAGTAGGAGGGAGTCTGGTGTGAGGTTCAGTGCAGCTGGGCACGTTGAGCCTGATGAAAACCCTTTGATGCGTGAGATCCTGTGACTTCATTACAGAAGCACTGAACTACACCTCACTGTCTGATTAACTCAGAATCTATACCAGGTGTGTGTGCTTGTCCTCAAGTGAAGGAAGATGGGCTTGGTACTGCTT
Organism: Typhlomys cinereus; assembly: GCA_023101885.1. NCBI lineage: Eukaryota > Metazoa > Chordata > Mammalia > Rodentia > Platacanthomyidae > Typhlomys > Typhlomys cinereus. Next base: position 1,378,650 of record JALPQD010000354.1, on the reverse strand, counting down.
CTCCAGCTGATTGTAGGCCAGCTGAAGACGCTGTAGAAAAGTACCCTTTTGGCCATTTCATCAAGGGCAGACAACACTGGACTAGAGTTGGGGATGTTTGCCCATGGTGAAAGTTAAAATTGGTCTCTTTTGCTGGTCATTACGGTCTCACTGTAGTGGGCATTGTGTCCCAGAGAAACAAGAAGAGGAAAGGAGGAGGGAGGGAGGAGACCAGTCGATTTCTTATGAGAATTGGTTCATGCAGTCATGGAGGCTTGCAAGTCCAGAACCGCAGACTTGACCAGCAGGCTGGAGACCTGGAGTAGCGAAGATGCAGGTGACATGAACGACTTCTAAAAGTTTCCCTCTTGTTGGCATGCAGGCTTTTTGATTGGATCAGCTGTGACCCATTCACATGGAAGGCAGTTTACTCAAAGTTCATGGCATGAATGTTAATCCACTAGAAACACCCTTCAAACTTGTGTGAAACCAACCATCAAACCCACCATGCAGCAGAATAAGTAGTTAGGTGGGTTTGCAGAAGTATTTACTGGAGCAGGGGAGTTTGCTCAGAGATGGAAACCTTTGTCTTTCTTTTTTTTAAATTAAATTTATTAATTATTATTTATTCAATTGTGCGTGTATGCGTGTGTGCACGTGTGTATGTATGTATGTGTGTGTAGAACCACAGACGAATTCGGGAACCACCATGGACGCCTCCACCTCCTCCTTGTTTACTCTGCCTTGGGATTCACAGGCTCTGCCCTACTAGGACTAGAAGCTCAGGCCACCCCCACTTCCACCCAGCATCTATACGTGGGGTCTAGGATCCGAACTCAGGACCTTCCGCCTGCAAGGCAGAGGCTTAACCCCTGAGCCACTTCTCCAGCCCCAGAAACCTTCATCTTTCAAGCAAAAGGACCTGAGTTCAGATCCCAGATGCCATGTAAAAATGGGCGGCAAATATGGTGGCGACCTGTAATTCTGACCTTGGAGGGCAGGGAAATACCTGGGCAAAGCAGTCAGGAGGCGGGGCAATCCAGGATGGTTCCCAGTGTCACCCTTGGGGCTCCTCAGGCACATACTCAAGTGCCGCCTTCTACATGTACACACCAAAAAATAAAAGTGTTTACTGTAAAGGTAGGTGCTCTCTGGTTTCATCACATCATTTCACAATCTTCTAGGATTTTATGAGAAACTATGGATTTTCCTGAGTTGTTAACATAATCAATGGACTTTAGGAAAAGATGGCTTTGACTATAATGATACCTGCTTTTTTCCCCAACAAAAGTAATAGCAGCCTCATTAATTTATTTGTCTAATCACGAAGATGCCTCATCTGATCGTAGCTTACACGAGATGTACACACTCCTCTCTGGGTTCTCTATTAGCAGCTTTCTTTATCTTCCATTGGTGTTTGTTTCACAGTAGCAGAAGACTGCGCCATCTGTAGACCTGTAATCCTCTGCCATGTGTTATTGGCTCGATGAGTCCAGAATGTCCCCAGCACGTTCACCTGGACACAGCGTGGCATGCTTGCCCATTCTAGATGGTCCGTGGCCCTGCTTCTCCACCTTGTCTTACTCATGTGTGCTGACAGCATCCTTTGCCATGTTTCCAGGTGACAGTGTTAATGTCTCATCAGATGCACAGAAGTATCTCATTTGTCCTTGGAAGTCTGCATTACACAAGTTCCTACGCGTGTCTTCTGTAATCATGAATTTCCATACACTGACTTGGACTTGGTGCCCATCACCATGCAGGGTCTTGGGTTTGTCTTTGGCATTGCTCTCACATAGGAATCAGGATCTTGTCTCTCAGCCTGCTGGGCTGCCAGGGCTTCACAGACAGGCCTGCTTCCTCCCCGCCCTGCCCTGGTGTTCCATTCTGGTCTCCGGGGAACAGAGTCATGATGGACTTGGCCCAGCCACAGTGTTCTGCTGTCATTCACAAAGAAGCTGCACGTGCCTCCAGTCATGGTTTCATTCTGGAATTAGGATGAGCAGATGGTCATTGATCATGAAGGCTGGATTTAGAGTTTCTCCCACTTATTTTCCTAGGGAAGTATTTTTAGCTTTATATGACATTCTTTGGGAGAGAATTCCTTTGATTGTCTTAGTTTTTTTTTTTGTTTTTTTTTTGTTTTTTTTTTTTTTACATTAGTAGTTGGCATTGGATTGGAGAGATGGCCCAAGGGTTAAGTCTCTGCTTCACAAGCAGGAGGTCCTGAGTTTGGATTCTGGATCCCATGTGAAAACATTAGGTGGAAATGGCGATAGCCTGTACTTCCAACCCTGGAAGGCAGAGGCTGGGGAACTCCAGAACAAAGGAAAGAGGAGGTAGCACAATCCAGGGTCAATCCTGAAGCCATTCTTGGGCTTCCACAGGCATACACAATACCCTCTAATACACATAGACACACACACAGCAACACACACAGAGACAGAAACCCAAAAATAAAAAAAAAGAAACATTCAGTGTTGGGTTGTAGAGATAGCTCAGGGATTAAACCTCTGTCTCAAAAACAGAAGGATCTGACTTCTAGATCCCACATAAAAATACTGGGTGGAAATGGTGGTGGCCTATACTTCTGGCCCTGAAAGGTGGAGCCTGGGAAATCCCAGAGCAAAACAATAAAAGAGGTAGAGCAATCCAAGATAAGTCCCAAAGTCATCTTTTACTAGCACACACACACACACACACACACACACATACACACACTTTTTTTTAAAAGAAGTAAATATTCAGTGTTCTTTGAAGCAGGTTTTAGAACGTATTCGTCTAAGATCATGCTCCATTAATGCTAAAATTAAGGTTATTAGTTTATCACCTTGTCCAAATTTAGACATCTACAGAATTATTAGTATGTAGCATCATTTATTAGCATAGTTCAGAAATATATAAGGTAGTTTATTTCTTCTTGTTTGCTTGTTTTGTTTTGTAATGAAACCCAGAGCCCTACGCCTGCTAGTAGGCAAGTGCTCAATCACTGAGCAACATCTCCAGCCACAAAATATGCTGTTTTTTAGTATTGAGATTTAACTCAAGGTCTCATGCATACTAGGCAAGTGTTGTGTCACTGAACTACATCCCTAGCTTGAAAGGCCCAATTTCTTAATACTTGTATTTTCTCAGTAGACAGAGAACCACAGCCTAGTAGAAATTCATAGTCATTGTGTGTAGTCAAGAGATAGAATCTATGCCATAGGTTAAATGGGAGGAACTTACTATAATTAAGTGTGAGGAATTCCTCTGTGTTTCTCTGGGGTTTCGTAAGTGTCACAGGAAGGAGTGTCCCTTTCTGAGGCTGAGCGCGCACTCGGTTCGGGAGAGTTATGTTAATGGAGGGCTGCATGTGCAGATACTTAGTTTGCAGCAGCCCTTGGGGGGCACAGGTGAGCACAGGTGTGGTCAGCTGGTGGTTGACTGTGCCGAGGGGCAGAGGCATGGGGTGGGCAGGAGGCGTTGGGGATGTTGGCTTCCAAGTGGCACACATCCTGGAGGGCTTCTAATAGGCAGACCCTGGCGATGTTTGCCAAGGACCCACGAGTCCTGAGTGCGCGGCAGTTCTGTCGGGTGTTCCCACTGAGCAGCGATCAGCAGTGTCTGTCCAGCCCCTTCTCAGAAAGTGATGTATTGTGTGCAAGTGTAAAAGGAGCTCTGTCCTCTGAGCGTCCGCAGCGTGGAAGGAAAGTCTAGGGCCAGAGGCCACCCAGCCACCAGGTGTGTTCATAGCCTCTCCACGCTCAGGTGTGGCCACACAGCCACCAAGTGCGTTCATAGCCTCTCCACGCTCAGTCGTGGCCAGACAGCCACCAAGTGTGTTCATAGCCTCTCCACACTCAGCTTGGGGCACACAGCCACAAGGTGCGTTCATAGCCTCTCAGCCCTCTCAACCTATTTTTCCTCTTTGTTATTTAACATTATCTGTAGAATGACTCCTTTGTCCTATGACAATGTAGTCCAAGAACTAAGTTCAGATTGGGTTTTGGTGCCATTGTCTGGGGTCCTTTGCCCTCATTCCTCATTCAACTGTAGTTAAAAGGTTAGGGAAACAGAGAGTTTGTTCAGGCAAATACTAAATTTGTTATACCCAATATTAAGCTTTCTCTAATGTCACAAATTTTCAAATTGGGTAAGAAATGTCAGGTAATATTTTTTACATCTGATTGCAAAAGAAATATAAAACCCACAATAAATATGTTTTCTCTCATTATTTAGGGACTATAATTCATGCATGTAAATGTTAATGATTCAGTTTTAAAATTATATCATTAATATTTAGTGTGCTTTACTATTATTGTGACTGATTATTAAAACAAGTTGAAGAATACTATATTAGTCAGTATAATTTTGAGAATGAGGCCCATAAATATGAACTGATATGACACCCACAAGAAGCCTTTGAACAGAGTTACATCTTTCAGATCCCTGCTGAGCTCTGCGCTGTGCATGGGCATGTCAGATGCTTTCAGATCTTACTGTACCTGAGGCAGGCTGTCTACTTAGAACCCCTGTGAATTTCCGTCCCCAGATCAGTAGGCGCGACAGATGTCTTGTCTCATTTCCTTTACTTTTTAGTCTGTTAGCAGTATCTGTCCATCGAATGGCTGACACGGTGTTTGGGATCCGTGGAGCTCTGCAACCTCATGCTGGTTGAGTGGCAGGGAGCCACCGCAGCCCAGGCCCAGGCTCTCACTTCCCTCCTCCCAACGCATTTCTTTGTGTCTAAATGGGCTTTTCAAGTTTCAGGTTTTTAGAAATCTGTTGTATGGTCTGGTGACTTCTCCACCCGTGCATGGAGATCTTGCAGGGAAAGGTAGGAGGCTGGAGCAGAGCGAGAAAATGCCTGATGCCTTGGGTAAAATGCTGCTGTGCAACCCTGACAACTTGCATCCGATCCTGCTACTCACAGAGCAAAACCCTTTGCAGTGGCTTGAGGCTGTAATCCCAGAACTCCTAGGGTTATGATGGGAGGAAGAGATAGCAGAATGGGATGCAAGCTGGTCTGTGCAGTACACAGAGGGAGAAATAACAGGAGAAGCCTCGCCTCAACAACATGTGGGAGGAGAGAACCTTCTTCCAAAAAAGTGTCCTATGACTGCACACACACATACACACACACTCCTGAGTATACACCTCTCTTTCTCTCTCTCTCACGCGTGCGCACGCACACACACACACACACACACACACACACACACACACACACGCACATCAGGTCAAGGCATATTCCTTTAGACAGTGGTGAAGCCTTTGTTTTTAGTTTTACCAGCAACCACCATGCATGCCACCTCTCTCACCTTCTGACAGTGACAGCTTTGCATTCAGCCACTTCCCACTTCTCTTTCCCCCTTCACACTTCTGAGGGCGTCTTCCTATGTCATCCCACGTTCTTTCTGGGTCTCTGGGCCCTGCTTTGCTGCCTCACCCCCCCCCCCAATGCTGTTTTAAGTTTGTTCCCTGATGTGTTCAATATGATCCAGCCACACTCGATCATCCCACAACCCGCCCTGGAGAGAAGACTGACCCCCCCCCCCCCGCTTTCTTCTAGCTAGTGACTGCATTCCACCAGCTTTCAGAGCTACTCCAGGAGGGTGAGGATGAGTGGGGAGTGTGGCTACAGTCACTGTATAAAGTCCTTCCTTGGCCAGTGTCATGGTCAGGCACAGGTGTCAACTTGACTGTTGAGAGTTTGAGCTCTGGGTACTCTTGCAGAGTTTAGTCCGGAGCAAACCTGAAGGAGATTGTCTAGCTGATGGGGAAAGCCCAGCCTATGCTGGGTGGGATTAGGCCCTGGAATAAATCACGGCGAGCTGGTTGAGAGAGTTGGCATCCTTGTGTGTACTTGGCCAGACATGCTGGTCTGGCAAGTAAGGATGGTCCATCTCTCAGCCATTATGTAGAGATGATGTGGCCAGTTCCCTCGGCCCTGGTGTTGGTGTGTGCTCTCCCGTCAAGCTGGACTGAGAACTGTAACCAGGAATCATAAGAGAGAATAAATCTCTTGTTCCGTTAAGCCGTTTGATGGTCATTTGTCAGCAACCATGCATGCGGACTGCAACAGCCAGTAAAAGGACTGGAAACCCAAGCTGTTCACTGCACTGCCCCACGTGACTTGTGTTACTTACCTGTCTGGGGCCTTTTCCAGCTGGAGCTGCTGGACCACAGGTGAAAGAGTGTCAGTCCACCCACAATGTTAGACTTCTCTTTCCTTTTTTAGAGTTGGTGAATGTGTGTGAACAATGTGAACTAGGTGTCTGTTTTGCATGCATGTGTTCCATCAAGCGAAGGAACCAGGGTCCTGGTAAATGTCCAGCATACTGCAGAGTCTGGAACTGTGTTTTCTCACAAAGTGCAGTGAAAACACACTGTTATAGTGATGTCTGCCAGTGGCAGGTGGAAAGTCAGGCTGCAAGAGGCATGGATTTTAGTGAATGCTATTTGCTGCTCAACTTAATGACCAGTGTACGCTGCAGAAATTATAAGCAGCATTCTTTCAAAATACCAAGTGCCGTTGGCAATAAAAGAAGCAGCATTAAACATCAGTAGGCAAAATGAGGCATCAACTGACCGTTTCTGGTTTACCCCAGGCTGCTCACCTCTTTCCTTGCAGATTATCTTCTAATTATATTTTGCTTGGGCTAATATTAAAATTACCATGCATTCCTGAGAGAGGTATCTTTCATGTGTCAGGGGAGGCACATTTAGCAACCATAAAATTATCTGCAAGAGTAAAAAGCTTATATTTTCCTCCCAGAGGATTTTTTTAAAAATCAAAATGTAAACTGATTAAACAGCACTTCACAAGCTATAGACTGTAGGCTAATGTGGACGTATTTGCTTACTTTGTATTTGTTGTGATAGTTTATGTTTTCCTTTCCTTTGTACTCTACCACTAAGAAAAAGAAACCTCTTCTGGAAATGATTTCTGCAGTGTAATTACATGGTGCAGGGTGTTAGGCAAAGTGAATGGCAGAGAGTGACAGTGTGGGCAAAGAGAGCACTGTCTAGACCAATTTTTCTGAGAGGTTCTGGAGTGCTCTGGAGAAGGAGCCCACAAGTCTCAGCCTGATCTGTATGTAGACTGATAGCTGGCGTACAGTCTGAGCCCAAACATGAATAACTCACTTGCTTCCTTTTCCTTTCTTTCTGTTTCTGCATGCACATGCCTGTGTGTGTGTGTGTGTGTGTGTGTGTGTGTGTGTGTGTGTGTGTAGAAGAGGGTACTGTATGTGTCTGTGGAGGCACCAGGACAACTTAAGAAATCATCCTGGATTGTCCTACCTCCTTATTGCTTTGTTTTGGGGTTTCCCAGGCTCCACCTGGCCAGGGACAGATGTGCTGGTCACCATTTCTTTCTTTTTTTTTTTAACATTTTTTATTATTATTTCTGCTCATACAAACTTAATAGGTACACTGGTTCCCTCCCTCCCTCTTTCTCCCCCCGACCCCCCTGCTCCCCCTCCCCTCACCCCTCCCTTCCTATCCCCCAGTGCCTCCCCCCCCAATCCCCAGAGAATCCTTTAATGTGCATACCAGACTTTCCTCTGGGCCCTCCTTTCCGATGACATACAAGGACCCAGTGGCATTTCCTTGAACCCTTTCCTGTGTTCCCCTTAAGCATAGGAACACTACTGTGGCTGTCAGTCCCTTGCCTCCAAGGATCTTGGTGCCTTTAGCAAATGCTAGACTTTGTGGGGTCAATAGTGTGTGGGACATTGCGCAGGGCATGTAAAGTCCAATTATGATTGCTTCAGCCCTAACTTGTGTGGAGTATCTTGCATATCATTGCTCCTCCCATCCTTGTGCTCTTACAATCTTACCACCCCCTCTTCCGCAAATTTCCCTGAGCTTCAGGATGGGGAGAGATTAGGCTGGTCTTGTTCTAGGTGGTTGATATAGAGTCTCTGAAGTTCTAGATTATGGTTCGTTGATTTTCTTTTGCAGTTTTGCTGCTCCTGCAATGCCCTTCACTCCATCCTGATGGGTATTGTATTTCACCCCCTGGCCAGAGATAAAAAGCTGTTAAACTAGAGTCTTATTATAAGAGCACATTCAAAGATAGATGTAATAAAAGTAGGAAACCTTAGTGAGGGAGGGGTCTATCACCCATTTGCAAAATGGTTACTTCTTATCTGCCTTCCCCTTCTGGTGAGATTGGTCGCCATTTCTGTCTAACGTTTTTACGTGGTCCTTCTGCTTGTGAGGCAAAGGCTTTGATCTCTGATCCGTCTCTTCAGTTCCTTCTTTTCATTTCTAATAAAGATGAGAACAGAAACTTTTCTGCCTAAATCTAAATGTCTTACTGAGACATTGTGAGGTGAATGTGTGTGATGTTATTGCCAAAACCAGAATTAAGACTTCCAGAAAATACTGAAAGTTGATGGTTTGGTGGTTTTGGTTGGTCTTTAAGAAATGATTGAATTGGTCTTTAAGAAATGACTGAATGTGTCCAACCAGAATCCCCCACCCCAAAGAAATGAGAACGTAAAATTCATTTTCTCTCTTCTTTTACCCCATCTGTCTGATACACTGTTTAGAATAAGGTAGAGAGTGGACAGCATTAAGCTGTTCCTGACTCCAAGAGAAATGCTCTCAGTGCCCCTCTCCTTGATGACGTTGGCTGTGAGTCTGTCGTGCACGGCCCTCATAAGAGGAGGCTTGTCCCTTCTGTTCCTTGATTCTTTACAGCTTTGAATATTTTTATTCTTTTAGAGTTTCATACATGAATATAGTGAATTTGTGATATTCTCACAGTGTAATCCCAATCCCATCCCGCTCTTGTCCCTATTATAACCCTTCTTTTTCCCTGCCAGACTCCTTCCTGTTTTCACGTCTCTTTGTCTGTGGTTTCATCTGGGTTGCTTTGATGGCGTGTGCCTGCACACTTGCTGGAGCGTGGACCATGTATCAGCAGGTGTGCACTGAGGAAAGCCCTTCCCTTCCCCAGCATCATTGACCCGCATCAGTCTCGAGAGGGTAGGGCCTCTGGAGGTCTTGCCCCTTCCACGATGACATGTTGATAGGGTGACTCCTGTGCAGATCTTGTGGAAATGTATGTCATGAATACAACAGTCCTGTCTGTCCAGAACATGATGCTTGGTCTTAATCCCTGTCTTTCTTACAGTCTCACCACTTCCTCTTCCGAAATGTTCCCTGGCCTTGGGGTGGTGTAATGACAAATGTTTAAAGGCCATTTGATATAATGTCTTTGTAACTAAACTTAATAGTTTTTACCTTCCTAGGGTCTATGTCCTCTCTTTTCATGTTTTTTTTTTTTTCTTTCTGGGCTTATAGTACAAGGGATGTGATCTCGCTGACAAATGGGCCTTAGATCTAATCAGAAAGTTGCTGACTTTCCTCTTGATATTCATGCCACTACTGCACTGATGGTCATTTCTCTCTCTCTCTCTCTCATTTTTATTTTTGATGGTTGTCTCTTGCAATGTGGTTGGTATCGCATGGTACGTTTGGTACTCTGAAAGCTATCTAGCAAGGAGGGAGCTTTCTGGCCAGTACTAACTTTTTTTAAAATCTGTGTCCTGTGATCAATATGTTTTGCATCTTCAGCAATAGGGTCTTATCATCAGTTTCTGAAGGGCAGCCAAGAGCAATGGCAAAAGTCGGTACTATTTTGGGGGCCTTTGAGACCTTGCTGACCAACAGCTTATTAGGCGGTATTAAATATTTGGAATATTGTTTAACAGCCTGTGGGTTCTGGAACATTGTAAGGCATTTTTGTTTGTTTTGCCTCTATCTTCCTCTCTCTGGGTTTGTATGAATAGGGTATGTCTGTTCTCAATCTTTTTTTAAACAATAATGTTTTTTAAATATATTAATAATATAGGAAGTTTCTATCTGGACATATCTTCAACCTTAGTAGTAGTATTTGTTACTTCCTCAGCCCTTACTGTACCCTGTGCTCGCATCTTCCTTCCTTCAGCATACCCCACCATCATTATCTTCTCCGTAGCTTTATCATGATGAGGCATTGAACTTCAGGGGCCTTTCTGCATCTGTTAAGATGATCGTGTGATTTATGATCGTGAATCTATGTGTCACATGCATTCATTGATTTGTGTATGTTGAACCATTGCATCCTTGAAATGAAACCAACATGATCATGTTGTATGATCTTTTCATCATATTATTCAATTTGGTTTGTGTGTATTTTGTTGAAGGTTTTTGTGTCTCTGTCCATCAAGGACACTGGTTGCTCTTTTGTGTGTGTGTGTGTGTGTGTGTGTGTGTGTGTGTGTGTGTGTGTATCTTTGGCCAGTGTTGCTATCAGAGTGATACTAGCTTTATAGAATACAGGTAGAAAATTTCTTTCCTTCCTATTTTATGAAATAACTTGGGAAGCATTGGTGATCTTCTCCGAAGGTTTGCTAGAATTCACCATGGAATCCATCAAGTCCCGTGCACTGTTCACTTAGGAGACCCTCTGCTTCGATTCTGACCATTATAACTCTATGTAAGTTGTTTATATCCTCTTTATATTTTTGGGCAATCTACTTATTGTCCTGAAATATATTTTCAATCTTCATGTGTTTGTGTAGTTTCTGTGGTTTCTTGTGTTATTGACTTACTGTTTTATTCAGTTATGGTGTGATAACATAGGAGATTTTTTTGTTGTTGTTAAAATGTGCTTCGTGGTCTTAGAATGTGATTGATTTTAGAGCAAGTTTCATGGGCTGCTGAGAAGAAGGTGTATTATGTAATTATTAGATAGAATATTCTATATATTATATATCTGTTAAGTTCATGCATTATATAGTTCAACTCTGAAATCCGTTGGTTTTTACCCGGATGAATTGTTTATGAGAATGGGGTTATTGCAGTTAGTGTTCTCTTTTGCTATAAGGCAATGCTCACAACAACCTAAAGGAGAAAGGGAGATTTAGTTGGCTTCCTGTTCAGAGTGGAAATAGCCCATAGTCGTGGGAGTTCCCAAGCAGAAGGCATGGTGGAGGCAGAAGCAGGAGGCTGGTTCAGGTCACTGCAGAGACAAGAGCAAGACAGAGGAAATGGGCTAGGCTGCCAGACCTAGCCCTTCCCTGCCACATGCTTCCCTCCAGCAAGACTCCACATGCTAAAGGTGCCACAACGTTCCCAGACATCAACAGCAGCTAAGGGCACAAGCATATGAGCCTGTGGGGGGCAGGGCAGCTCACACTCACACCATGAAAAGGAAGTTTACCCACTGTTACTGTATCTAGCAATATCTGTCATACTGTGTCCATAGCATTCACTTTAGGACAGTTGTGGTGAATAACATTTATATTGTTGTGCCCTTTGATACCTTTGGTAATACATTATCACCTTCTTTATTTCGTCTGAGTCAGTTTTGCCTGGGATCCACTTTTGAGTTATAAGAGCGACTGTTGTTGGCCTTCACATACTGTGAGCAGTCTTCAGTCTGTTGAGCCTCGTCTGCGTGTTTCCTGCTAGTGTGTCTTGAAGACAGCAAATATCTGGACCTTGTGCATGATCAGTCAACTGGTTGGGTTGCCAGTTGGATGAGCCGAGCGTGTTTGACCCTCTCTACTTCTCATTCTGAAAGCTTAGTCTTTCCTGAGTGTCATGTGTGTAAGTTTCTTCCCTCTCTTTCTTTAGGATTCTTGTATCTTCTGCACTGCTGACTTAGTGGTCATGAATCTTTCATGACCTACATGGGTGTTGGTCCATCAGTTTTGAAGGGTGAATTTGCAGGATTTAGTTATCTTGGTTGGCAGATGTTTGTGGACAGGGTTTGTATATTTTGTCCCATACATTTTTGGCTTTATTGGCAGGTATGTGAGACTTGCCTTGGGCCTTTCTGTCTCTGGGTTTTAGGGACTCTCCCATCCTTAGCTTGTTTATTTTGAAACAATTCTAGACATACAGACTGGGTAATTTTTATCTGTTTCCTCAGCACTTGGAACATGGGAGGCTTTGCCAAATGTGGGCTGGAGAGATGGCTCAGGGGCTAAGATTCTGCCTCGCAAGCAGAAGGTCATTCATTTGGATCCCAAGTCTCACATAAAAACGCTAGGTGGAAAATGCTAGTGGCCTGCACGTCTGGCCCTGATGGGTGGAGCCTGGGAAATCCCAGAGCAAAGCAAGGAGGAGGTAGAATCAATTCAGGATGATTCCCAAAGTCACCCTTGGTTCTCCTCCACAGAGACATACAGTGCCCCCTGAGACACACACACACACACACACACACACACACACACACACACACACGCAAAATAAACAAAGTTAAAAAGAAAGGGAAAATGAGGAAAAGAGACATGTTAGAACCACGCACTACATCTTGGGTGCCGCTCCATGAACAGAGAAGCTGCCGAGGGCTGAGAGTGGAGGCGAGAGCTGCCACTGAGCATCCTCAGGCTGCTGCCACCTGGCTTGGGCTGTATAATGGCAGTGGCATCATAGCATCGTGGCCTCAGTTTGGGGAACACCCCTTGCTATGTCACTGAGGCACTTTCGGTCTTTAGAAGAGATTAAATTTCAACTTCACTCAGCCTGCAGGGTGACCATTATTTATTAAGTGTGTGTGTGTGTGTGTGTGTGTGTGTGTACACTGATTGAAATACAGAGACCTAGGGTCTGGCACATAGCTTAGTGGTTGAGCTTGCACTTGATCTCATGCTCTGCCTCTAGCACTGCAAATGGTGCAAAATGACAGCATAGAAATCTAGAAAGCAAATTCTCCTTATTACTATTTATTTGATTATTTTATATATTTGAGTGAGGGGGAGAAAAGGAGAGAGAAAGAATAGACTGCAGCTTGCCATAGTGCACAGAGGTCAGAGGACTTTTTCAAGGTTGGGCTCTTTCCACATGAGCTCCAGGAATTGAACTCCACTTGCAGGTTTTACACGGGCGATTTTGCCATTGAGCCATCTCACTGGTTCCGTTCTCCATATTTCTGGTAAAAAATTGATATACTTGTAGTATTTAAATGTGCATTTAGTATGCATAGTAAATTACTTTGTAGGTATCTTCCAGCATGCTATTGTATTTTACAAGTTGTATTTTTCCACACTATATAGTAGGCACTCAATAAAGCATGATAAACAAATCACCTAATATGAAGACTACAGTGTTTATCCTATTTCAGATGCATTAGAATGGCTCAATTCTTTTTTCAGTACTGAAAATGGAACCTAAAGACCTCACACAGGCTAGAAAAACATTCTGCCACTGAGAACAACTCATGTTAAAGTTCAGAAAGTATGTTGAACGTCTTAGATGAAAATTATTATATATCACACTATCTTTAAAAATACTTTTCTTTACTCTGACAGTTCTGTATGTTCACACCATGTATTTTAATCTTATACACTAACGTTGCCCCCTCCTATCTCTGCCCAATCCCTCTGAATCCTCCTTATTCCCAACAATTCCATCTTCTTTCATGTTTTTTTTTAATGGATCAATTGAGTTTTACCAGGGTTGCCTGCAGGGGCATGGATGGGGTTACTCACTGGAGCACAGAAAATTTACCAGTGGCTTTTCCATTTCAGAAAGGGACGCCCTGTCATGAGTCCCTCCCATAAGGGGCTGGGCTGGATCATCCTGGATAACCAGGATGTACTGTTGACAGCTAGATCTCATGCCGTTAACCCCACAGCTGCTTGAGCATTCTCTGAGATTTCTCAGGCTCCCCTTTCCAGAAGAATTGCAGGCTACCTACTACCATTTCTACCTTTTTTTTTTTAAGGTGGGAACTAGGATTCAAACTCAGGTCCTTTTGCTTGTAAGGCAAAGGCTTAACCCCTGAGCCATCTCTCCAGCCCCATGTTTTATTTTTTATCACTTAAAATCATGCTGAATGATTTTATTGCTGGTTTCATTATAGATGTTACTGTGTTTATAGTTTGTGCAGTAGTCTTAGATTTCAATCGTACCTTGTATGTCCCACAGGCAAATACGTGTATCAGCCTATGACCCCTGTGGAGCAGCTGCCAAGCACGGAGATCCCTGCACGACCCCGGGAGCCCACAAACACCATCCAGATCTCGGTCTCACTTACTGAACACTTTTTGAAGCTCGCATCTGTCTTCCAGCCTCCACTTCCGCCCGACTCGCCTAGGTACTGTATGATTTCAGACCTCTTCATCGACAACTACCAGGTGAAATGTATCAATGGGAAGATGTGTTATGTGCAGAAGCAACCGGCACCCCATTCCCACAAGATGAGCCCCGAGGATGTCTCTGCACATGATGCCTTAATTTCAAAAGAGAGCAATACACCAAAAATAGATTCCTGCTCCTCACCGTCAAGTTCTGAGGACTCGGGAATCAACGCTATTGGGGCTCACTATGTGGAATCCTGTGATGAGGACACAGAGGAAGGAGCAGAACTGAGCTCAGAGGAAGACTACAGCCCAGAAAGCAGCTGGGAACCGGACGAGTGCACCCTTTTGTCTCCCTCGCAGTCGGATCTGGAAGTGATCGAAACAATGGAAACCACCGTGTGAGCGCCAGGCCGAGCAGCGGTCACCTGAGCTTTGTGTTTTGTTGGCAGAGCCTTTTCCGATGCTGTCTGTATTTTCTAACCCTTCACCAACCACAGCAGTTCAGCGATCTCCTGACTAGAATCCTGTCTAACTTAGTCTTACTACTAAAGACATTGTTTTTATTACAACTTTCTTTTGTATCTCAACTTGCTTTCTGTGTAACATCTGGTGTCATGATTGTGACCCAGCCTTAATTTCACTGGGACTTTGAAAGCAGTGATGATCAGAGTGTCGTGGATGCAGGAACTGCCAGCATGAAGGGACCAGATGTTGCAAGTTGCTAGTCCTTCACGGAAGACTCCTGCCCTTGGCCTCCTGGCGTGCACATGACACCTCTGCTGACCGTCCCAGAACTGCGGGAGGCTCACTTAAGCTGCTCCTTTCTGTTCCCCTTCTCCTTGCCACCTGTGCTGGCTCTGACCAGAGCTGCCTTGGCACTTCTAGAAGGGCACTGGAGACCATCTTGGCTCTGGTGACAGCCATGTCTCTCTAGCCCTTTGCAGCTGGGGCTGGGCTGGATCATCCTGTGGGAAGAGATGGACTCTCTAGCTTCACGTTCAGTCCAGCTGAAGCTGAGCACGCACAGGCCGCAGGGTGGCGAGGACTCAGAATGACTTGGGCCTGATTCCTATGTTCCTGTAAGGGGCATATGCCAGGCGGCTCACGGTGCCCAGGCAGCTCTGGGAACCAGAGGAAGGAGAGATGGACTTGGCTCAGGCCAGCTTGGGAAGGTGCCATGACATTTGTACTGGTTCTCAGGAGGGGGAGGTTCCCCAACATATCCCTGCTTCATTGTTCTTCAGGTCTGGGGTATGTATGCACTGGTACGTAGGCACCATATTTAGGAGGCAGCCACAGGTGACATCTTAAAAAAAAACCAATAGTTTTAGTTAGCATGGAAATGCTAAAAGACAGAAGTCCTTTAGGGATTGGGAATGAATCTAATAGGTTTGATTGACTCTGCTTCATTTGCGTATGAAGCATTAGAATGGCTTAGATGAAAGATGGACTAGAATTCTATATGATGCATGGATCTTTTTATGCAAATGCAAAAACAGTTGAGTAGTTCACTGCTAAGCCAGGAGAAAAATGTGTCATGTGACATTCACTCACCTTGTTGCACTGATACTCTCCTCACATTGTGTTTGTTCTTGTTCTCACAAAATAGTAAATAATTCTTTTTTTAACTTCCATTAGAATTCTATTCCTAATCTCCACCTAAACCAGACAGTTTCATGAGCTGGTCATCAACCATTTGTCCAACCCTATCTAGGAGGCGTAGCAAAAATCCAGGAACTTTAAAAAAGGACTTCACAAAATAAGAACCATTACAGCTGAATAGAGGGGTGCGTCCCCCTCCCTGGCCACCTGTGAGCTCACTCTGTGGCGTTCTCCTGGGCTACAGTTCATCCTGTGTCTCTCACATTAATATTTGCTTCCTAAGGTACCCACGGGAGAATCTGTTGTCTTAGTGGGATGTATGACTCCCATTGTGCCCCAAAAGCCCATAGGGTTCAGAAAGCAGAGCACGTGGACTTCCTGTGAAAGTCGTGTTAGTTACATCATCTTGTACCAAATGAGAACACATGGTGAGCTCCAGCCTGCCAGAGAGCAAAGGCTTGGGCTGAGAAGGCAAAGGCGGAGCTGTAGTAATAGGCAGGCCTTAGTGAGGGCAGGTACATTGCGGCCTTTCCAAGTCTTTTCCAAGGCCTTGTGTGAGCTGGGGACATCGCGTGTGCCCTATCAGTTACCATGCCTCCTCGAGCACATGAACCTGCACGTTGGCATGGAAACCAATACCTGTGAGCCATGCATCTGTCATCCTGTACCTAGAGCTGTAAGGCTTCGCCTGTGTGCTTGTGAGTGAGCTCCTCAGACGTAGTGGTAGGGAGGTGACCACACAGTAGGACTTCTTTTCCACACTTTTACCAATTTCCCTTTATGGACCTACCACCACACGTATTAGACTAACCAGTGCCTGCAGCCACGGCTCCAGATCCACAAAAACCCGTGGCCATGGGCCTCATCTTTGAAGCCATGGGCAGGGTGGGCCCTCTCTTTGTGACTTTCTTCCAGGTTCCTGTTTTCTAAACTCCTGAACTGCCACTCAAGAGTAGCCACAGTTGTAATGGAATTTTTGGATTTAATAATGATTCCTAATCACTTTGAATATTTGCACAGTCTTTATAATTAAATTCCCTAAGCTTCACCACTATTTTATAGAATTGGAGATGCTCCCCCGTATTCCTGGATCTCACACAGCCTTTCCGAAACAAGCACAATCAGGAGGGGTTCTGCTGTCGTTTCTGTCTTAGCACCGTCTATCCTAATAACTCTGAAGTAGGAAAAACCAGAGTTACTTCTCTGTGCTTGCGTTGTGAAATCAACCAAGAAGGATATGAAGATGTATAGTTTCCACTTAAATTCTAGGACTATTCTGTTCTCTGCTGTAGGAAAGAATTTCTCTGTAGTCCTGATATTAAATAATTTGTATAAGCATAAACTAGTCACTTTAGAAATACTTAGATTGCAACATGTACCATAGGCATTGAGCCCCATTGTATTAGAGGGGCTGTCAACCAGTAGCTGCACGGCGAGCGGGAGCTTCTGACGTGGCCCTTGCAGAGCCTGCCTGGAGCAGGGCCTGCCGTGTGGACACAGCACTGCTCTCTTGAGCTTTCGTAGAACTCGGAGCTGCTGCCACTTTTCAAAAATTAATCTAAAGGCTGTTAGGAACATGCTTAACTCCACCAAACTTGGGGTGCAGTTTTTTTTTTAATCAGGAGTTTAAGTTTTAAATAACTTTTCTGAAAAAAAATGACAAAGCAATTATAGTGCTTTGTGGTTGTGACTCCAGTGGATTAAACAGCAAAGCCCTGCTTTCAAATCTAGGTATTTTACTTTGTAATGTTTAAAGGATAAAATGAGAATCTGAGGACAACTTTGAAGAAAAGCAGTTAAGTTCTAGAAGGGAAGATTTGGAGACCGAGGTAACACAATACAAACTAGAATCAAACCAAGATACCAAATCCAGAGCAAAACCCACAGTGGGTTCCTGAAAGACATTTGGATTTAATCTTGGATGTGTTTCTTGGGATAGTACTGGTATTTCCTAACCTCTACTTTGTTGTCTAATTTTGAAACATCACAGTCTGGGACTGACCAGGACAAACTTCCTCTTATGAAGTGCAGCTGGCACCTTAGGAAGTAGTCAAGGCTATCAGATAAGTGTGGCGGTAGACATACTGCCAGATACAAAGCACAAGCTGACAACATTCTATTTACACAGTCTGCTCTCGAGTATCCTGCATCCCACTTGCAAAATTTGATTGTCACATTTTGGCTTTTTATTGAGAAAATAATTTTAACCATGTTCCCTACTCGTCTAGAGGTGCTACTAGCCGCCAGGGGAAGAAGGCTGGTTATTCTCTGGGTTGGGAGGGGACGTGCGCCATTCTCAAATCCAGTGTAATGCAAGGACATTTCTCAAGGTGAGTTCTCCACTTTCAGGCTGCTCCTGCTCCTGGTGGTGGGACTTGAACAGAGCGTGGGCAAAGAGCCCGTTTAAAATCTGTCATAGCTCCGTTTTCTGTACACATTACAGTGGCCTCTTCCCAGGCAGGACGAGGCTGCAGCCGTCACCAGCGGTTTGAAGGCAGAACTTCCAGCTCCCCGTAGTAGCCACTGTCAAGGCTGTCCACCTCTTGAAACATTTGAGTGCTGTTCTGGGGTTTCTGAACCTGTCTTCGAGTTTTAAGCACAATGTTGACTCTTCTGTAATTTCCTAAAATTAGATTGTTTTCCTTGGACAGCTCAACTTTACTTTAGGAAATTACTGCATTGTAAAATAAATGTGATTTTCTTTTATATGAGAACAAATCTCTTTTGGAGTTTTTCTATCAAGTGTTAGGAAATAAGCAATTTATAACCATTACTCCACGTAAGTTTCACACAGCTTTGTGAAATGCAGGTGTTATTATTATCCACAACATGTAATCCTGGCCACTACGCTTAACAATTCCATGTAAGGAGGAATTCTGGTTGGCACCATTAGGTTTATATGGAATAAAAGTCATACTATCCTGAAAATAACATTTATTTCACACAAAGTCGGGCTTTTTTTTTTGTTTAAGTTTCCAAGTGCTGTCTGTGTAAGACAATAAGTGCAGGCGAGGGAGAGGGCAAGAGGGCAGGGGAAGGCTGCTGCCCCACAGGGTCTCAGAGGTCATTTGTTAAAGGCCCGGGATCAACAATTCGGGGAACTCAGTGACTTCTGTGTAACAATACACCAGTTTCTGGGGTTGACATTTGTTGAGCAGCTCCCTAGGGACCACTGAGTAAGTACATTATCAGTAATGGCCTTACCATGCAGAATCTCCATAGCAACCCTGTGCTACAAATCAGGGTTAACAGCTCAGAAAGTCACAGTGGCTCTGTTTGTCAATGGGAGAATGGAGATTTGAACCTGGAGGCCTGGCTCAGGAGTCCATGCTCTTGGACCCTGGCCTTATGATTCCACAGCCACCTCAAATCCAGTGAACAATGGCCACCCTAGTGGCTGATCACTGCCTGGTTGGTGCAGGAGCAATCAATACCTTCTCTCCTGTGCTTCACACAAAGGGTCTTTTAGCATATGCACATCTCAGGGCTCAGCTAGGCCCCAGCTTCCCTGTTGGTGACATCGTGGCTTGCACTTTGGGCCTCTGTAAGATAGCTCCCCTTCTTAACGGGCTTCTACAAGCAGTAAGTTTCCTCCGCTGCATATGCATTTTGCTAATTGAACTCTGCATATTTGTATGGCTACATTGGGAAGGCATCTTATAGCCTTGTATAAGTGCTGACTATACACACTTTATTCTGCCGTAAACTTTGAGTTAGCTTGTCCTCATTATAATTCAATCACTGGGAACTGCTAATGCTATCATCCCTCAGTGTCAGACAAGCTGAGTGCAGGCAGTACGGTGGACCTCAGGACTAGCAGCAGTGGTCACATGACATTTTCCAGGAAACAGGGGACTTGGTGGAAATATAAGTAAAAATCAGGGCAAAGTAAAGATTCTGGGAGAGCGAAGGTGTTTTCTGATTGCTGTTTTCTATTTTTCTAAAATAAACATATTTTATGACTAGAAATAGTGAGCTGGAAGATGGAAGTAGGCCACTGAGTTTAAGTGGAGCCCCATTTTGCTGGGCCTGTGTAGAGATGGGCAGCGACCACTGCTGAAAGAGACTAGGGGGTTGTGGGAAGCCTGTGTCCTGAATGAATTAGCGCTACTGAGGCTCGAGCTCATCCCAGGGCCTCTAACTTAGGTGTTTGTGGGCTGGATGGGGGTGGGGGGAGTGCTTGTGAATCTGGATGGGAGATCAGAAAGCTTCAGGAGGTTCCTGTCTGCTTACCTGGTGTGTCCCCAGACGAGCTCTCCCAGATCACAGCTGGAGGCCTGCCAGATGACAAAACATGCAGCATTATGAAGCCATGTGGCTCCCTGAGATCTCCCGACAGTAGCTTCGCTCTTCAGGCAGTGTATTAGTTAGGGTTCTCTAGAGTCACGGAATTCACAGAATGAATATATATATATATATATATATATATATATATATGTATATATATATATATATATATATATATACACGTGTATATATATATATATAATATAGGAAATTTATTGGATTGGCTTACAGAAATGGCCGAGGTAGTCCAACGATGGCTTCCAGTAACCGAGGTAGTTCCAATGATGGCTGCCAATAGCTAGCTGCTCAGTTCGGAAGTCAAGTAGGTGATGGCTGAAGGCTGGAGAACTCCTAGGGTCTTGGGTGGCCGGAAGGAAGAATGATTCCTAGCACAGCTGCAAGAAGGCATCTGTTCTCCTTGGTGGCTCCTTTTTATATGATGCAGTACTGGGAGGATCCTATGAGAGCTTTGGAGGTCCTGATAGGATCTAGGGCGGGTATAATCCTTCAGGTAGTCTCAGTTGATCCTTTCCAGAGGTGGTCTCAGCCCAGCTTAGTTAATAATGCATGTGTCAAGTTGACACCCAGGCTTAACTATCACAGGCAGCCTGGGGCAGCTGGCGGCCGCCATGTGAGTTTATAGCTGAAGCAGCCAGGAGCTAAGTCCATGGAACACTGGCATGCAGGGAAGCGCGTGTGATCCTCCTGGGCCAGGTTTGCTTCCTTGCCACCAGCAAACCCCAGCGTGTGGCTTCTGGTTGCTGAAGCCAGCTCATGGCTAAGGCCATCCCATCCCTGGTCACCTGTCAGGCTCCACCTTCATCTAGTCCCAGGACCCAGACTTAGCCTCGTACTTGGGTGTGTCCCAGATCCAAGAGCGCCTCTTGGGACTTGGGCTCAGATGGCAACACTGTAGAAATCAATTGTCCCCACCTGTTCCTTCTGCCCTCACAGGAGCGCCTTACTCAGTGGCACCCCTTGGGCTAC
The DNA here is from genome assembly GCA_023101885.1 of Typhlomys cinereus. Lineage (NCBI taxonomy): Eukaryota > Metazoa > Chordata > Mammalia > Rodentia > Platacanthomyidae > Typhlomys > Typhlomys cinereus. The sequence continues at coordinate 1,357,723 of JALPQD010000354.1, read as the reverse complement.
TTTCTTGGCACGCCTGACCTGCCTCAGAGCCAGCGTGCTCCAGGGGACTGAGCGGCCTGCAGTGCGCACTTGCACAATCAACAAGCCGAGCCCCTACTCAGTTGAGAGTCTCTGTGGACTGTGCTGCCGAAGTTCATAAGGCAAATATAGACGCCCTCACCCATCTATGAAAGTACTCGAAGAAGCCCCCACAGTGCACGCTACTTTTTGTTGCTGGGATAACAACTCCAGGGAGTAAAGATCTTTTCGGCCCATGGCTTCCGAGGTTCCAGTGCAGGGCCGGCTGGCTCGTGTTCTGGCTGCAGTGAGGCAGGAGTCACGACACCCATGTCCCTGGCAGAAACTGCCCTTTTCTTACCCACTGTTCCTCCCAGCACCATCCCAGAGAAAGCAGACTTGACCACCTGTTGCCCTCAGAAGGACCCTCTGTGCGTGGGAGCAAGGGGGCTGCTCTTGCGATTCAGAAGCTTCGGAAGGTTGGAACGGGAGACAGACCTCACTACATGTAGCCACTCTGCAAGGTCCTTCCCCACGATGCTTTGTTCATCCCCCCAAAATTTTGAATGAGCTTCAACTATAATTTCTCAGCAGGGAGGCCTCTGAGCTGAATGCCTTCTGAGAAAGGTGGGGTTCCAGCAGGCCCTCTGGGAATTATGGAACAAAGTGCTTACCCCATTAGCCTGTAACTGGGTGCGTAGGTCAGGCTTTTGCTCTCATGTACCCACAGGCAGGTGGGGACCATGACTTACTTTTCCTGTTATGATAAAATACCCTGTCAAGAGCAACCTAAGGGAGAAAGAACAAACACCCATGCTCTGAGCAGGACAGCAGGCTTCCCCAGCACAGCTGTGGGAGTGAGACAAACTATTCTCACGAATCTGAGAGCCGCTAGTTAATAGGACTGAAGGTGGGGTACAGACAGATGATCACAGGTGCTCTGAGGAGGGGGACAACACTTCTGACCTGCCTTAGGAGCTCGACTGTGCACTGATCCTGCCCTGGCCCCAACCTACGCAGAAGGCTGCACTGCAGGAGGCTTTTCCTGCGTCCCGGGCACGGGCCTCTGCAGCTGTATCTTGGGGAAAACATTCTCAGCGGGCAGAGCTGAATTGAAAACCACTGCTGCCAGAAGGCCCCCAAAGCTCTGAATTATTCACTACAAAGCATCCATCATTAATGAGGCCCAGTTGTCTTTCCACAAACACTTTCCCCTCCTCTTCTGCAAAGGTCATGTTGGGTGCACGTGATCTCTGAATATACTGTTTTCTCACATGTACCGCAAGAGCTTGGCTGTGGTTGGGGTTTTCCTGGAACCAACAGCTTTCTTCAGCTTGGGGTCGCTGGGGGTCAGGATTGGGTTAGAACTAGAGTCCGGCTCCTGACTTTTCATCTCCTGGAGAGCAGAGATACAGGGCTCACCAGCCTTCTCCCCAACCCTGCGGGCTGGAAGGTGGCTCCAGGCCTGCTCCGCCCAGCGGCCTTCTGAAGAGCCCTCAGTGATGAGCAGAGCCGGACAGTACCGGCAGAACCAGCACTCGTGGGGCCTGCACGTGGGCCCACCGAGACCCCGCCCTTCTCGCCACGCCCTCAGGGGCACGAGTCTAATTTACTGCAAGGAGTCTCATTGCCTGACTCGCAGGCCTAGGACTCACACTTTTGCTTCTAGGCCACCAGCAGGCTGGACCCACAGCCGTCCCCGTGGCCCTAGAACTCCTTCTTGGCTGAGATGCTTTCTCTTCTTGCCACAACCTAGAGCCAACGGCTAAACCTGTCTGCTTCTGCTCTAGCTGCTGGGCCTAATTCTGACTGGGTGGAGCTTCCTTGACCTGCTTTGGGACATAGGCAACCACTGGCTGCCATTCATCTCCAGATTCTGGAATTCAGTGACTGCAACAGTCACGCGGCTGCTCAGTCTCTGCAGAGGTCTGATTCCTGAGGACCAATGACTGGCAGCAGATGGATCAAATGAATCAAGTCATGACTGGCTGGCATCCCTCCCGACACTCACCTGCACTCTGTGCCAGGCCTGGATGCTGTATCTCGCCACTGTAGGGGAAGGGGTTGGCATATACTTGGTACTCCAGCAGTAACTACCAACCGACGGGCACTACCAGACCTGGACCACAGTCCACCACACACTGATTCTGTCACCTGACCCTCACTGTCACCTGCAGCAATGCCCCACCTGCCCACCTACCCTTCTCCTTGCTGGCTTTTTAAGGAAAGAAGGGTGGGTCCCTTGCTCCGAATGTGCCCACCCTTGTGGAACGACAGAGGTCAACATTTCTCAGGATGTGCTGCTTCAAGGGCTGGGCAGCAGCTGCACGGGAACAGGAGAAAAAAGCCCCGCAGAGACCAAGGCAGGTGTCCTTCCAGCCTGGCCACGTCCCCCTGTCAGGCATCTGTGTCCATGCTATCTGGCAGGAACTGCCCTTTTCTCTCCCACTGGCCCTCCCAGCACCTCACATCCCCCAGTGTATTATAAATGACAAACCAGGCCTTTCAAATGTGATGCAGTGGGCTGCCCAGCACCATCCTGGAGAAAGCAGACGACCCCCTGTTGCCCTCAGAAGGACCCTCTGTGCGTGGGAGCAAGGGGGCTGCTCTTGTGACTCAGGAGCTTCGGAAGGTTGGAATGGGAGACAGACCTCACTACATGTAGCCACTCTGCAAGGTCCTTCCCCACGACATTTTGTTCATCTCCCAAAAAATTTTGAGTGAGCTTCAACTATAATTTCTCAGCAGGGAGGCTTCTGAGCTGAATGCCTTCTGAGAAAGGTGGGGTTCCAGCAGGCCCCTCTGGAATTATGGAGGGAGAACAGGAACAAAGTGCTTACCCCATTAGCCTGTAACAAGGGTGTGTAGGTCAGGTAATTGCTCTCATGTAACCATGGGCAGGTGGGGATCATGTCTTAGCTACTATGATAAAATACCCTGCCAAGAGCAACTTAAGAGAGAATTTATTTTGGTTCATGGTCCATCCAGGAACAGGGGCTTGGGGCAGCTGGTCATACTGCATCTTAGAAAGCAGAAAACAACCGTGCTTAGCTACTGTGATGGTTATCTCAGTAACTGACCAAAACCTAGAATCACCTGAGATGGGCTTCTGGGCATACCTGTGGGGGATTCTCTAGATTACACTAATTAAGATGGGAAGACATATCCACCGTGTGTGGGAGTTAGTGCTGGGTACTTAACATTAATCACCTCCGAGCTTTGACTCTCTTGGGTTGTGACTAATTCCTAGCCGCAGGAGGCACAGTCATGAAATGCACGAGCACTCCTCTCAAGAAGCGGAAGTGGTACCACTGCAGTGATTCTTGAGAGGAGCTGTACTACAGAAGCCAAGTTTACATCTCTGGGCATTTGCCATGTGGCTGCTCGATGCTACATGTTACTTACTTATAGAGAAAGGACACAGCATATGCCAGGTGGATTTTTCTTCTTGGGTCTAGTTTGCACATCTGTTTCTGTGGGTCTAGTTAGCATCTGTCAACATGAGCTGGACGAACCCATGAACCCATGGGAGACTATGGGATGGAAACCTGGGTCTCTGGTATGGTTATCTTCCACGTCTGCTACACAATGACATAAAAAGCAGTGACACACCTATCCACATCCTACTCTTCTTAGCTGTCCTGCCACCCATCACAGGAACACCTGTGTGCTAGGCTTGAATGGAGCCTGTGACAGAGCTGCTTGTCTGCAAGTGTGAGGGGCCCAGGTAACAGACAGCCAGGCAGCAGCATGCAGTCATCAAACAGGCATTTATTGTTTGGAAGGCAAGTCTCAACATTCACGTATGTTTTAACACAAACCCTGGTCCCCACAGAAGCTGCTGCTCCCAGTGCCAATAATCTCTGCTCCCTGTAGCTGACATCCTCTTCTCCAATGTCACCTATATGGAATGACAATGGGAAAAATGTATTTCCTAAAGAACTGGGTGGAGCCAGGTGACATTCCAAGCAAAATGGAGCCAGCTAGTCTGCTGGTCTGGAAGAGACAAGGAGTCCACACTGAACAGATGGGTGGCTGACTGGCACAAAGGTGCCCCTGGGCTCCTGCACAGGTGTGTGGTAGACAGGGAAGACTGAACCTGTGTGCTGGGATGCCCCAGGAGGTCTCAGTCTTCAGTCACGGGTGGGGGCACAAGCTGCAACTGGAAGGTCTCGTTCTGGAAGATGCTGTTGAATGCAGGGCCGCCCTGGGAGCCAGCGAAGGGCCTGTAGCTGTCGCTGCTGCGATTCTGGGAGAGTTCCATGAGGAGAGCCAGCTGCAGAGAGAACGCACACGGGGAGCTCATGACACAGTCCCTGCGAGGCTGGGGAAGAACGGGACAGGGCCCCGTTCCCTGGCCAAGCGAGAGACAGGATCTCAGGGTGTGTCTCGCAGGTAGTGGTGTGACTGCAGGACTTCAGTTTCCTCACTCTTAATGACAAGTGGGTGCATGAGTGGTGCTCCCAGGTGGCTAGAGCCCAGCTCTTGCTGCCCATCCTGCCCTGCTCTTGCTGCAGCTGCCTTGCTCCAGGGTTGACACCCTCCCCATGGACACACCCTACGCCCAGGCTTCCCATGTGGACTCATCGCTTCCACATGCTCCCTCTTAGTGCATTCTGTGCTGGGTGCCTGAGGTCAGCGTGAGGCAAGGAGAGAAGGCTGAGAGAGCCAGGAGGAACGCCACTGCAGGACCCACGGGACACCTGATTGATGTGTGGCAGTGGCTGCTAGTAACCCTCCAAATCCGTACTCTTTCCCCACAGTCAAGAGCATAGCCTCTACTACAGCTAGGCATGACGGTGGATCTACCTTCTAGACAGTGGAAGTGGAGCAACATGAATTGTAGAAACTGTCCTTAAGGAGGGCTGTTCTCACTTTCATTGCTCTACTTGCTAGCAGATGATACATGATGAGAGCTGGAGAGCAGGGTAGGTATGTGCCCTAAGTTACAGGGGTTCTGGAGAGAAGTTCATGGAGGGGGTCCCAGCCTTCTGCACTTCCACTTCTACCCAGTTTAAGTCACTGGAGCTTGGTACTGCTCTGTCATGTCCAAACAAACTCAAGCAGTGCAGGTACCCAGCAAAGCACACCCAAGGGCTGTGGGTGCTGCTCTCTGGAAGTAGGTCAAACGACAGGGCCTTCTGTCTTCACAGTGGATGGTAAGGAATAGATATCTCACTAGTGCCTCTGCCACCTTTGCCAAATTCCGGGTGCTCACTGGGGTTGGCACTGGCAGGCGACATGATCATAACATGGTCATGAATGGCAGCGCACATCCCAAGCTAAGAAGGCAAGAAGCAGGACTCCAGATGCTGTCTTTACAAAACAGCAATACAAGTCCGTGACAGAATGACACAAACATTACCCTCGAGCTTCCTCGGTAGAGATGGCAAAGCTGGTCAAAGGCTTGGATTTGCTGTGGATCCAGAACAGGTTCTGAGGCTGCCTACGAAATAAAAAAAGATCAGATTAGGAACATTAGTGTCCACGAGCAGCCTCTGAGCTTGCTTTACTCCCTGAGTGCAGAGAGATGTGGTGGATTCTTTATGCTTCCGAGGAATGTCATGTTCCCGGCAACTGGGGACACGTTACTGAACATTCTCTGGAAATGGCTTGTCATAGTGAGAGACAGATGTCAACTCAATTGTTGAGGGTTTGAGCTCTGGGCACATTTGTGGAGAATTAGTGGGTTGAGCCCAGAGCAAACCTGCAAGAGATTGTTGTTGATGGAGCAGACCCAGCCCATGGTGGGTGGGACTAGGCCCTGAACAGATGAATAAAATACAGAGAGGTGGTTGAGGAAATCGGCATCCTTCTGTACACGTGGCCAGACATGCTGGTCTGCCAAGTAAGGATCGTCCCTCTCTCAGCCATTATGTGGTGATGTGTGCCCAGTTCCCTTGGCTGTGGTGTTGGTGTGTGATCTCCTGTCAAACTGGACTGAGAACTGTAACCAGGAATCGTAAGAGAGGCAAGTAAGAATCGTCCTCTCTCAGCCATTACGTAGCGATGTTCCCTCGCCCCTGGTGTTGGTGTGAGCTCTCCCGTCAAGCTGGACTGAGAACTGTACCCAGTAATCAGCAAGAGAAAACAAATCCTTGTTTCCTTAACCTGTTTGATGGTCATTTATCAGCAACCATGCAGGTGAACTGCAACGGTGACAAAGGGCACACGCTGGAGGCCCACGGCAAACACTACCAGTAGCAATGTTACAGTGCTGAGACAAGGGTGCTGAATGTCACTCATGGTCCTTCTCGTCGAATCCTCCCAAAGCACTCAATGAGAAAGGTCAGGCCAGTGTTCTCTGCCCCCTGCTTACAGAAGGACTCAACCTTTGAAATCATGATACATGGGACCTGAAGAGGTATGAAAGCTGCACTGTCTTCCAGAAATGACTCCACCACCTTCCTTTAATATTTTTACCTAGCAAAAGAGAAACTGGTGAAGATCGAGAATGCACGAGGCACTGTGAGATCTGCCCTGCAGGTCTGGCCTGGAGGCCCAACGGCTGTCTCCCAGCTAGGCTGAGGAAGGCTGAAGCTCCAGAAAACAGCAGCTGACGAGCAGGGCTCACACCTCCAGGGCTTCTGGAATCACGGGTGGCACCACAGGCAATGTCGAGGCTGACCTAGCTCTGCTGCCAGCCTGGGCATGGTCACATCAGTACCAATGGTACACTTGGTACCAACATGGACTACTGAGGAGGTATCTCAGGTGAGTGCTGAGCAGACAGAAAGACAAGTGGGGAGGCCTCCAGAGGGGTCTTCTTTCATTTCGCTAAACTCATTTATTTGGGTCCCACTATAACTTGTGAATATTAAAGCTCTCTTTTTAAAGCAAAATTTGTTCTCAATATTTAAAAATTTTTTTTTATTATTTATTCAATTGTGCACGTGTGTGTGTGTGTGTGTGTGTGTGTGTGTGGTGCGTGTATGTGCGTGTAGAACTACGGACGAATTCGGGAACCACCATGGACGCCTCCTCCTCGTTTGTTTACTCTGCCCTGGGATTCACAGGCTCCGCCCTACCAGGACCAGAAACGCAGGCCGCCCCGCTTCCGCCTGGCGTCTATAGGTGGGGTCTAGGATCCGAACTCAGGACCTTCCTCCTGCAAGACAGAGGCTTAACCCCTGAGCCACCTCTCCAGCCCCTGTTCTCAATATTATTTGGGAGGAAAAATAAACTTGGGGACAGACTACCCCAAGATGAAGTCTCCCAGACTTCATCTAAGATGCCCAAGGGAGCTCCAGACTCAAGATCTGCTGAAGGACTGATAATTACTACAAACCTGGCTCAAAACAAAGCTAAAGAGAAAAAAATCAGAAGTACCTCCAAGGCACCAGTGCTGGAAAAATGACCCAATTCCTGGCTTGTCCAATGTATTTCCAGTGGCACAGGCAGGGGAGCAGGGCAGGGTAGGACATGGCACCTGTGTCCTGCAGTAGACACCTCCACTATCCCACAGGGGCTGGGCCCAACTATGGTGCACTTTACAGTTCCGTGCTATTGTGCTGTGACAGCTCAATAAGAGGGACCCTAAGAGAGCCAAGTGGAGAAGGAACATGGTGAAGCACTAGGTGAGGCGGGGTGCTGCAGAGGTCAAGGTGGCACCTGGCAGAACATGGACACGTGTGTGCAGACCAGACCTTCACCCTGATAGATGTGCATCAAACTTCATGCAACTCTACACCTCATGTAGTTCAGTACATGAGATATCGTGAGGGATGTAGACAGTGCTGGCCACTTCTGAAGACCTACTGAAGAAATTACCACCAGACTAAGAAAACCTGTGTTAGACACTGTAGTCTTATTACTAATTGTCTCTCTCCTTTCTTCCTTTCCTCCTTTCCTCCCTCTTCCAGTTAGTTTCAGTTATCAACTTGACAACTGAGCCTTTGGGAACACTTGAGTTATTTAGTTAAGGCAGGCCCTGAACAAGCCTGTAGGAAATTATCTAATTGATGTGAAGGCACAGTTTATAGTGAATGGAACCATTCCCTAGGCAAGTGAATAAAGACTAAAGGTTGGAGAGAGTTGGTTCAGTATTGGCAGACTAGAAAGTTAAAGGTACAGAAAACATGACCCAATGCCTGGTTCCTCCAATGTCTTTCCAGTGGTACAGGCAGAGGAGTAGGTTATTGTGACAGCTCAATAAGAGGAACTCGGAGAGAGCCTCTCTCTCTCAGCTCTTAGTGGCTATGATGTGACTAATTCCCTGGCTTCTGATGTTGGTATGAGATCGTTGGCCATCACAATGACTGTAAGCAGAAACAGTAAGCTAAGAATGAATCCCTTGTTCCTTTATGTTGTTTGGGTCCTGTATCAATCGGCCATGGGAAGATGAAATTAACATGCTTCCTTAAGTGAGTGCAGGTCTCACTGTGTAGCCGCCTTGTCTTGACCTCACACGATCACTGGCTTAGCCTCCTGTGTAGCTGTAAGTGTGCGCCATCTTTGTCTGGCCTGAATGTTCTGCTATAGACAAACAGTAACTGGAGGACATTTCTATTTGCAAGGATAATCCATGACTTTATAAAATTTATTGTAGCCATGCATTTCTTTAAAATACAGATTTCCTCACATTTTATTCTAGTAGATATACTGTGGAAGTTCTTCAGGAAAGCGAAGGTCATGCCACACGATAAGCAGAATGCTACAATTAAAAATAGAACTGTGTCATCAAGCCCCTGTGAAATGCTACATTGTATGTGGGTCTATTCTGGGCACCGGAGGAAACAGTGCTTGCCCCTGGGAGTTTACTGGCTGAGTCAGAAAGTATAAAAGTCTCAAATGATACTTTCTGACCCAGTACTTCTCAGACTGTAACATGCAAGAGTCCCTGGGGAATGTAAATATGCTCATGCTTGCTGGGGGCAATGTTGTGCCCGTGTATTCCCAGCACTTGGGAGGCTACGGCAAAGGGATGGTGAGTGCCAGGCCAGCCTGGACCACGTGACGAAGCCCTGCCTCAAAAGAAAAGAGAAGTTAACAAAAGCAGGTCTGGGGTGGGGCTCTAGTAACAAAATCAATCCCAGCTGATTCTGCTTCCATGCCAAGCAATGGGGCTCCAACCTGCACCAAGAAGAGCCGAGGCTGCCCTGTTCTCACACGGATCCTAAGTGGCATGACGCTCTCAGGCCATGGCTGCTTTGTTTCCTGTTTCAAATCAACTAGTCATTTAATATTTATTTTGTCTAAATTTTATTATTTACTTGAGAGAGAGAGAGAGAGAGAGAGAGAGAGAGAGAGAGAGAGAGAGAGAGAAGGTGTACTCATAGCCACACATGGAGATGAGGACAACTTTCAGAAGTCAGCTCTCACCTCCTTCCACCATGTGGACTCTGGGGCTGGGATTTAAGTTGCCAGGTTTGCTCAAGATGATATTACCTGTTCACTCCTCTCACTGGCCCCAAAGCATTTGCTTTAGGTATGTTGTTTACAACTGAAATTCTTTGTTAAGAAAATTTAAACAAATGACAATGTCTCAGCTATATACTTTATCTGAATCCTGCTGTACTGAAGAAGTCACATCTATTTTATGAGCTGAGGGGTTGTGCAAATTAAAGAGAAGGTTCAAAGACCTGACCAACATAACCTACACTACACCACACTACACACACACACACACATACACACACACAGTGTGGGGAGCCAGTTTTCAAAGCACACAGCATACTTGGCCCTGACTACTGACCTAAGATCCCATTTCCCTCACAGGCTAAACTCCCTCAGAGATACAAACAAAAGGCGTTTCCAATCATGATATCTTCAAAAATCAAAAAACACAAGTTGTTCAAGGGAGCGAAATAACTGAAAGTGAGTTGTTTTATTATAGCACAAGTCATCACTCCGCGTACCAGGAGATTGCCCTGGGGGGCTGCTGAGGCTGCCCTAGGGTTCCTGTGGAAGTCCAACTACTGCAGAGTAATAATGCCCCACACACGGCCAGAGCACCACTTCTCTGTGGTACAGTCACTGTGTGAAGATAAGACGTTGCCTGCAGGCATGCTCAGGACCTCATAGGAGTGTATGCACGAGATCCTTCCCGGGGTAAAGGAAGCCTGAATGGCTGAGGTGACTGACGTGTGACTTCTGCATACTTCTCCCTGGTTCTAATGAGGGAGGAGTAGGATGGGGCAGTGCTTCTGGCCAAACAGATGGCTACAGAAGGTCATTTCTATGAGACTCAAGTGTTGGTTGGCATCGTGCTCTGCCACCTTAGGTTCCTGAGTTGGGATTCAGTTTTGTATCTCCACAGGAGTTTCTGATCCTCTGACTATACCAACCCCAGATGCAAAGATGAGTAAACGAAGAGTTTAATGTCCAGGAAAAAATTTCATCTCTAGCGCCAACATATAAAAGCAAAGGGGATGCTGAGTGTAACCGCAACTTGTGACAGCTGCTGTGCACCAGCCCTGCCGCAAGACAGTGCGCTGCCTCACTGATGAGCACCGGACCCTTCGAGGCAGGGGCTTCTGGCGCTGTTACTTTGGAAATCAAAGAAACTAAGTTTCTGGGGTTCAGTAATATGCTCAAGAACACTGCAAAGAGGAACAAAGATTCGAACAGATGCAGTGCAGTTCAGAAATTTCCTCTGGCCATTAAAGTTCAAGATCAGCCTGGAAGAAGATTGCCAATCACAAGAAACACAGATGGCAAAGTCAGGATTAGGAAAGGTTTGCCCAGGTCAGTGAGTAGAAGCCATGTTGCCACACTGACAGCTTCTGACTTTCCAGGGATCCTCTGGGATTCCGGTCTCACCCCATCAGGCCTTCACAAAAGTGTGAGCAACAAAAGGAGCCTGGGAGGAGGCCGGTCCAAGGACAGAGAGGGCCGGCCACATTGAAGCTTCATGCTCAAGCGGGCCATTTTGTGTGCACACTGGCACTCAGAAATGCCTCTGGCCACCATAGAACGTACCCTGAATTTGGCTCTGACACTACACATTAGTGACACTAGTTGTGCTGATACTAGTCACCTCATCTGCAAAATGGGAGAAATGTCTGTATTGATGCTTTCCAAGCCTCTGTGGGAGCGAAGAAAGAAAAATGGAGAAGGCACATTTTCTGTGCTCACAGGGCACTGACCTTATTAGCTGATTTCAAGTCTAAAGTGTTCAGCAGCAGCTCTACACATCAAGAACATTGAGGTTCAGCCATGTTATCATACTGCTGCTTGAGACAGGGTGGCTGCACTACGCTGCATCTATGACCAATGTAGCTACCATTAAGTTATAAGGAATGATAAGGTCAACTGAGCTGACCAGTTTGTTGGGGGGTGGGGGTGAACCTTGCACCTGCTATGTGCCTTCCAGGCCACCAGTAAGGCAAGTCAGTACCATAAATGCGTGTGTATGTGTGCATGCACACACATGTGGAGGCCTGATATTCAGCTGGATGTCCTTCTTAGTTGCTACTTAAAAACATCTTTCACTTGATGAGTGGTCACCAAATCCCAGGGATTGGCCTGTCTCCTCTGCCCTAGCTCTAGAGCCACATGTGTGCTAGTACATAGGCCCTACCAGCATTTGTGTTCGGTTCTTATAATAGTTAGATACCTTTGTCAACTTGGCAATTGAAGGCTTGAGCACTGGGCATAGTTATGAAGTACTGGTAGTTGAGTTGAGCCCTGGGAAAAAATCCCACAATTACCCAGCCCAAGGGGGTAGGACTAGGCCCTGGGCAGGTAACTAAGATGAGGAGGTGGATGAGGACTTTGGCACCCTGTGGTACACTTCGCCAGACATGCTGATCTGGCAAGTTAGGACTGACCCTCTCAGGAGTCCTGTGGATACATGAATGAGGTGTGGCCAGTTCTTTCAGCCCCTGGTGTTGGTGTGGACTCCTCTGCCAAGCTGTAACTGGACAATCGTAAGAAAGAATAACACTCCTTCTTCCCCTATAAGCCAATACGCTGAGAATTTATCTGCAACAAGTAGAGTAGCTGTGACAATTCTTTCTTGCACATGCTTAGCTACCCTACTGTGAAAGATATCTCCCAAGGATTTTATTTGGCAGAAGCTGTCACACTTCTAAAAAGCAGATTTTTAAAATAAACGATTAGGCCACTGATTAATATAGCTGAGTGTTTAGACACCTTGATCAAATTCATTAAACCTGCTTGTAATCTCAGCAGTGATCACTGTTGCTGGAAGGACTGGCCACAGCAGCTCCATAGATACAGGAAGCTCAAAGCCCAGCAGACTTCACCATAACTGTTGGGTGTACACTCTCAGCATAATGGAAGCGTTGCTGAGTTGTCATTACCCAGTTAAGTACACACACTATAAACAGCAATAAAAAAGACAGCACTGGGAGAAGAGCCGGACAGCACTGGGAGAAGAGATGGACAGCACTGGGAGAAGAGCCGGACAGCGCTGGTAGAGAGATGGACAGCGCTGGTAGGAGAGAGGGATAGCAGTGAGCTAGAACCTCCCACCTTGTTCCTTCCCACACACACTTTCCACTGCTACTGAGAAATCCTTTACATTTGCCTTTATATTATTTATCTTGCATGTACATGTACGCAAACACTCATGTACATCCACATCACAGCATGTGTACGACGGTCAGAAGACAACTTTGTGGAAATGGTCCTCGGTTTCCACTACGTAGATTCTGAGAATGAACTTGGGTCACTGGATTTAGCACTTTTATTTGCTGAGCCATCTCACAATTCTAAAATCCAGAAATTTTGTTACAAGATATATTATGGCTATTCTACAACTGTTTTTTTCTTTTTGCCAGAAAAAAATTTAAAGCCCACAAAGATTTCTTTTTATGAGAAAGAGTTACAAAGAAAGCTTCTCAGTGGATGGCATCTTTCCACTGCTGTTCAGAAGCTCTTTGTCTAGTGGCTGACCTTACTAAAAAACGCAGACTCAAAACAGGGCAAGTATTTATTGCGTCTAAGTAACTACGGCCTGCCCCCTCTGATTGCTTTGCTGACTGTTGCCAGGACAAGACAGTCACAGTTATCTCCATGGTGGAGCTGAGCCCGGCAGCTGAGACAGGGTCCTAGAGGAGTTTTCTTTCTTAGTCTTATATTTTTTTCCTAATGTGTGTGTGTTGCATATATACATTTATGGAGGCTAGATGAAGAAGTTAGGGGTCCTGTACTATCAGTCTCTATTTTATTCCCTTGAAATAGGGATTCTCACTAAACCCGGAACTAGCCTGATGGCCAGCCAACCTCAGGGATCCTCTGTCTTAGCTGCCCCACAATGCGTGGGTTATAAGCATGTGCGTGCAGCTAACTACACGGGTGCTGAGGATCCAAACTCATGTCCCTGTGCTTGTACTGCAAGTGTTCTTCCCTATTAACTACTGAGCCATCTCTTCAGTCCTTCAATGCCCTTTTACCATAACGGTGACTGCCGAAGCATGTTCATTTTATATTCTGTGCATCTAACAAAGTACGCCTACCAGTGATGGCCCAATAAAAATAACAAACCAACATAAGTTAGTAACACAATTACAAGCCACAGTAGCTGTGCAGCAGTTACTTTACATGGAAATTTTCTCCCTGAAAGGGAGTAAAGTGTTTGAACTGCTTCCTGTATGGTTGGCTGTTAGGAGGCGGTCACAACATGATGTGAGAAGACTTTACTGAGTGACGTCGGCAGTGCATCACACAAACAGTACAATCTTTATTGTACGTAACAGAAAACAGTCCTAGAGACTTCCAAATACTGTCACTGTAAAGTGATGGCGCAGGACTAGATTCATTCTACTACAAACCAATGATGGCTTGCCAACACACATAGAACAGTTGTTTCCAAAGTCTGGACCAAAAGACAGAGCAGGACTACCATCCTGGAAAACAGGGACGCATATAGCTGAGCCCCTGGATTCTGGAAGCACTGCACAGACTCCAGCACAGAGAGGGAGGGCCCAACTAGGCATCGAGGAGTTACTGAGGATTTAGAAATGCAGTCATGCTTATCTTTCTACACCAGCAAAAGAGCTGAACCAGTCCAGAGATCTACCAGCCAATGAGTGCCATATATACATGATGGAATTTTAACAAAATTATGAAATTTTCATGAAAAAATTGGACCTGGAAAGCATTCCATGAAGAGAAGTAATCAAGGCTCAGAAAGACAAATACTATATGTGGATCCTAGCTTCTAATAATTGTTTACTTGTATCTCTAGGTGGGCGTACATGTGGACAAAATCTGGGAAGGTCCACAAGACTGGAAAAAGAGGCTTTAAGGAGGAGAGCAGGGAAGCTGAAGAGAGTGACAGGTTAAAGTAGAAAGAGGAATACGGGGTGAAAAGGTGCTGCAGCAAAAGGGAGGTAGGGAGATGGGGGAGGAGAGTGTGGAAGAGAAACAACTAACAATGTGTATAAATAAGACATGCTAAGAAAGTCCACTATTAAAGTTAATAAAATTGAAAAATTAAAAAAGAAATAGGAACTTGTTACAATGAGCAGAATTTGAAGAGGAGAGCTGAGCTGAGCTCTAGAAACTAGTGCAGGGACCTGACACTCCGCTGCATTCATGCAGGGAGACTCTGCAGGCCTGGGGACCAGCCGCTCCTCAGGATCTGTGAGGCAGGTGTGGATTCTGGTGCTGCAATGCTGGAACGTACCAACTGGAAAGACCGTGCTATCATGGTGTCCAGGATTAGGATATGGGATACTTTAGATTTGCACCTAAAAACTTAAAAATAAGTGGCAAAAATACATAGTTGATTCAACAGCAACTGACAACCTGATGGACTAGAAGACCACAGCCACCAAAGGACTACAGATGCACTGGAGGATTGCAAGTGCAAAGCCCAACACTATCATTAATGTCCAGGGCAGGAGCCAAGATTTCCAGACATGTGGAGCTGGGAAATGTGACCTTTGGTCAAGAAAGAAGATGACTGAAACAGACATATCAGCAGACAAGAAAATTAAAGTATCTGTTTCATAAATAATCTTACAGACTTAGAAAAGAAAGGATGCTCTTAACAAGTTAACGCACTGAAGACTCTAAGGGAGAAATGAAAACCACAACTAAATGTTGGAAAGGAATAAATGAGGTTACGTCACTGCAAATTCCTATGTTTTCTGTTAAATGGTGACATACTGGCTTATATGTTCTGTGAGTCCTTAAAACCATAAGTTAAAACAGGAAGCAATAAAACAGCAAAAAAGTAACACATGAAACAAATTAATGTTAAAAATTAATTCAAATAAATACAATGAACACAAAGAACAAAACAGAAAAAAAAGCAAAAGCAGCAAATAGCAGAACTCACCATTATGGTAAACTCAAGTTGACTTAAACTTTTCAGCTGAAAAGTGAGGATGGTTGGGATGCAATAAAAAGCACAATATACAGGCTGATTCAAGAGACAGATTTTTAAACACTGTTGTAGTTCATCTGCATAGTTGCTGATATCAAACAGCTTAAAGGAACAAGGGGTTTATTCTCTTACTACAATCCGGTTACAGTTCATAGTCCAGCTTGACAGGAGAGCACACACCAACACCAGGGCTGAGGGAACTGGCCACCATAACGGCTGAGAGATGAACAATCCTTACTTGCCAGACCAACATGTCTGGCCAAGGGAACAGAAGGATGCCCACTCTCTCAACCAGCTCTCTGTGATTTATCCAGGGCCTAATCTCACCCACCATGGGCTGGGTCTTCCCCAGCAGCTAGACAGTCTCCTTCAGGTTTGCTCTGGGCTTAACTCAACCATCAACTCTCTACAACTGTGCCCAGAGCTCAAACCCTCAGTCAAGTTGACACTGGTGCTTAACTATGACAAACACAAAGATAAAAATAGCCTGGAAATTAAAGGACAAGAAAAAAAGGCAGACAATATCCATTGCACTGAAAAGTCCCATTACCTGGTGACATTACAGACATCAGAATGCAGCACATGACCCACATTTTGAATGATGCTGGTGTAGACACTGAACTATAAATTGCTGGTCAATTCAATTATGCACAAGACCTAATACCTGTTAATGATTATGCGTGACTCTGATGTATTTGCCATTTTTTAAAATCATTTTTCAGTGTACTCTTCACTTATGAAGGAGGTGGCTGGAAAGCAGTGTGCTACACGGTGCTGCCAGCAACAGCATGCTCCATGTGTGACAGCAAGGGTTGTGCTGTGTGGCCAATGTGCTGACTAGGTTGACACTTCACGGTTTTATGACGTTTGTATAGGATCTCCTCACAAGTTTCTCAGATACGTTCCTATTGTTAAGCAGCTAAATGTTGGAAATAACGAAAACACTAATCACAGGAAAGCTTTGACTGCTCTATGAATATGCAACAGACTGTTGGCTGACATATGCACTATTATAGAGATCAGGATAGTTCATAATGCTAGTAGGGTTCATCCAGCAGGAATATGCACTAAGAATGAATGTTAGGTACCCAATAGATAGCACAGTCACAGCTGGAGGTTTTTAACATGCTTTTTCTGCAGCTGATAATTTAGACAAAAAAAAAAAATCAATACGCATATAGATACAAACACCCCAACAAAACTGACAGTCACAGGAATCTTCCAACAACCACAGATCTTTCTTTTTTTCTTTTGTTTTCTTTTTTCAATTCTTATAAAATCCAGGCCTTCATACACGCTAGGTAAGTACTTTACCCTGAGCCACACTACTAACTCCAAAGTATTCAGCTATATAGACTGCATATTTAGTCATAAGAAAAGCTTCATGACTTTTCAAAGTTGACTCTTTTACAAGTTACTCTCTGTCCAGACAGAATGCAAGTAGCAACCCATTAGAATGAGCGATTTAGAGAGCTGCTGAATACCTAGAAATTAAAACAATATACTTCTAATAAACAGAAAAGAAAGAATTTCAAGGTGAATGATAATACAATTGTAATGTGGTAATTTATAGGCTTCAGCTATAATGCTTGAATGTAAACTGATATCTAGACACCAAAGATCTAAGTTATTTTTTTTTAATTTTTTTATATTATTTATTCAGTTGTGCATATGTATGTGTGCGCGCATGTGTGTATGTGTGTGTGTAGAACCACGGACGAATCGGGAACCACCATGGACGCCTCCACCTCCTTGTTTACTCTGCCCCGGGATTCACAGGCTCCGCCCTATCAGGACCAGAAGCGCAGGCTGCCCCGGCTTCCGCCTGGCGTCTATACGTGGGATCTGGGATCCGAACTCAGGACCTTCCGCCTGCAAGGCAGAGGCTCAACCCCTGAGCCACCTCTCCAGCCCAAGATCTAAGTTATTATCATAAGAAGCTAGAAGAGGAAACTGAGCAGAAAGCTGAGAAAGAACTGCACAGAAGCTATGCAACTAACAAGTTCATAACATTTCTCATGAGAAACACACTGAGGGTAATCTTGTAGCAGAAGTGACCGTGGAAATGATTATGCTTAAATCCTACACTCCAGAGGCTGAGGTGGGAGGGTCACATGCTTGTAAATCCAGTGCTGGGGAGGCAGAAACAGTCAAATCCCTAGGGTTTATACTAGTCTAATTGGTGAGCCCCAAGACACAGTGAGAGACCCTGTCTTAAAAAACAAGGTAGCTGACTCTACAGGAATGACAACCCAGGTTGGCCTCTGGCCTCTATGCTCATACACAGATATGATTTTTCTTGGAGATAAATTTGCAGCTCTATGCAATCCATTTGAAAATTGGCAAGTATCATATTTATGTCAGCTGAAAATAGAGTCATATATACTGAAATCTTAATTATTTTCCTGGAAATGTTGCTATCTTTAACTTCTTGTATCAAATAAAAAAGCAAGGCTACATACTTTGTGCTACTCATAGGGCTGTGTTTAAGCCTTGATGTCAAGAGATAGAAAACTATCGTAACTAGAGCTTGCCATAATTTGCTCATAGGGGAGTGTTATGATTTGAAATATTCTATTAGTAAGTTGTTTTCATGCTGAAGACATATGCTTAACTCATTCAAATGACTGGTCATACTCACCATGATTCCATCAAGTTCTGACACAAATTTTGATTTAAATGCCAAAATGACTTCATAATATGTTACAGATTATGAAATCTTTTCAATATCTAGCCTTGGTCTGTGCATATTATTTCTGAAAGGTAAATGACGCTGCAATAATAAGCACTGATACTTGTAAAAAAACTTCTGGAATTGATGATAATTTAATCTCTTGGGTCCTATGAATTTGTCAGTGATTTGCATGATGGCATAGTCATCTTAATGCTTCTATGAAATATGTTTTTTTTCCCTGCACTATGCAAGATATCTTATCAAGCATGAGTTTTGATGGGAACTCAATCATCATCTATCAATTTTATAAGTCTCTGTTTTACTTGTCACCACCAGGGCAGCATAGTGACTGTAACAGATATATTAACAATGGACAAAAAAAAATTATTTAAGCATAATCTTTACTGTTTCATGTAAGTCTCTTAATTTAGTTTTGTCTTTTAATGCTGCCAAAGAAGCCATTACTTGAGGAACATTATGTTCATCATCAATACTCTTAATAAAAATGGAGTCCAGCTGTGTTTGTAGCATCAATATAATTGTCCATCCCAAAGCATATCACTTAGAACACTCAGTTTTTACTGTCTGAACTTCTTTCAGCATAGTTTTCAATTCCTTCAGTTCATCTGGCTGATGAGACAAATAGTTTAGAAGTATCTCCCTTCTTTTCAGCATATGATATGTATCGATATTGCTCAATAAACTCACCACAGTAAGCAACTTTTTAAAAAATGTTACCACATAACATCTTCTGCAACAAAATCCACCTGAGTTGTAACTTAATTTTGAGAAGACAGACTTTCTATCGATTTTGTTTATTTATCCTTAGAACACTATTTTTGATACATAGCAAATTAGCAGCATGTTTTTGCGTACAATGCCTTTTTCAAATCATAGCTAGTAGATTCCCCATGAATTAGGAGACTAAATTATTTGTCTGGACAAAAGTCTTCTTTCATCTGGAATTTTTCCTTTAAGGAAGTGTTTTCTTTTAAAATAGTATAGAAGTCTTGCTGAGATTTAAAAAAATAATAATAGCTAAGAGACTCTATTTACTTATATTATGAAAATTAGCTTGACATGGAACTGCAAGTTTAAAAAATGAGCCACCATCACAAGTATTAGAATGGCCAAAACTCAAAATATAGACAGGATAAATTCTGGTGAGATTATGGGCAGGAGAAACTCTTATTTCTTAGGTCACTAGACAGGTATTAGCAGGTTTATAGGGCACTGGGTTTGGATTCCTCCTTCATAAACAACAGTAACTGGAATTTGAAGATTCTAACTAGTAGTCCAAAGAATGTAATGAAAGTCTATCTCATTTGAGATGACTGCCTAAACCTTGTAAGATTATTATCTAGACAAAGACTTGTGTGTGTGTGTGTGTGTGTGTGTGTGTGTGTGTGTGTGTGTGTGAGTGTGTCTGTCCCTCTGGAGGACAAAGGGTGACTTTGGAAATCATCCTAGATTGCTTCTACCTTTTTGTTCTGCACTGGGATTTCCCAGGCTCTGCCCACCAGAGCCAGAGGTGCAGGTTGCTGTCATTTCTGTCTGGTGTTTTTACATGGAACCTGGGATCCAAACTCAAGACCTTCTGCTTGTGAAGCAGAATCTTAACCCCTGAACCATCTCTTCAGCCCTAGACAAAGACTTTCTGATAAAAACAAGGATATAACATTACCCATTTCCATAAAGAGGCAATCCAAATGGGCTCAACAATCACCAGGACAGGAAAGTTGCCAGTTCTAGAGATTTAAAAATGTATAAAGCTTACCTGATATGAAGGTCAGTCCAATGTTGTCTTTGGCTACAGCACACCCTGACCTCTTGAGTCCCCTCTACTATGTAGAAAACAGTCTATATATACTCTGTCTTGTCTGAATTCTTAGATTCATAAGGATGGACAAGTTTTCATATCCATCAGACACTACAATGAGGATACATTCATTACACAATTGTCAGAACCCACTAGAAACACAAAGTATGAATCTGGAAGCAAATGGCAGATTTTAGTTAACAATTATGTATCAACATTGACTTATCAACTGCAGCAAATATACCACATTATAGAATATGCCTGCAGAGGTGAAGCAACATCCACATCTTTGCTCTGGCAGTTAACAATTCTGTCTCTGAACTATAAAAATGCCTGTTCTTCCTTCCAAGTCAGTGCCCTACAGATGTCTCCAGTCAGCAGATACCAGCTTCTTTATACCAGTACAAAACAATGCCTCTGGCTGGTTAAAGCTTAGCTGAATCCATGCAAATGCAAAGATGGCACTCCAAAGACGGCCAACAGTATCCATCACAGCTAACCATTCAGCTGTTTACAAGGATTTGCATCTTTGCAGAATGGATTATGGGTGAAGCATCAACAGAGAATGAATCCTCACTGAAGTCACTGAATGACGACTAGGTAACGCTGCACTTGGTTAAGCACACTGGTGCACAGCTGGAACTTCAGCACTTGTTTAACGTACTGTATATTGGTAGATTGTCATGTGTTGTTTATAGTTGTTGAAAACAGATTCTGGAATGGGGAGGTTTTAGCCCCAGACCCAAGCATGTTTCTGTTAAGTGTCTTTCAAAACTCATTGTTCTGGGTCAGGCTACTGTCAACAACTATCTTTCATCCCCTCCCACTCTGCAAGAGGAAGAAAGAAACACAAAACACTGTTGAGGGGATTTACATCGTGCTTGAGAACAGATAGAGGAAAACCACTTTCAACTGTACAGCAACATCTGCAGAAAGTTGTAAGCTCATCAATGGAGACAAAGTCTGTCTGTACTGCCTCTCAACCAGAAACCCCAGTACTCCTGATCCATCAGGCTTCTTCAGTCATGTCTGTGGCTCACTGTAAGTGCCCACTATGATGATGTTTCTATCTGTTGCTATTTGTTTTATTTGGAAGCCTCGCCAAAGGGAGCACTCTGCACCATCTGGGACTCCAGATTGGAGGCTCCAGTGACTGCCTCAACAGGGCTCCTACAGGCGATTCCTGTTGGATGTGTGTGTCCCCAGTCTGATGATGTTACCCTCGTCTACTCTCTCCCTTAGAGGACTTCAGGTCTCTCTCATGGATGTTGTGATAACCCATTTGATGATGTTCTTTCTGCAGCTTCTCTTTATCTGCTACTTACTATTCTTTTTCTTTGGCTTGCTTAATAAATCTATTCATTTAAAACAAAGCACAGCTACTGTGAATCATTTTTTTGGATCATATGGAACAATCTGAGAGGCAGAGGCAGGAGGAACCCCACAAATTTAAGGTCACCAAAGGTACATGATGAGACCTTGTCTCAAACAAATGAATAAAACAAAACCAAAAAATAAAGAAAAAAGAAATGCTGCCTCTGTCTCCATGCCTTCTTAACTTCGTGTTTCTCTTGACTGCTGTGAACTATTACCAGCCAGTCTAGGGTTGGCAGTTGAAACAATGCAGCTGCTTTTGCTTTAAAACCCCAAATTTTCTGAGATCCAATTAAAATCATGTGCAAGTTCAGTTGTGTATATTCCTGATAGACTAGAAATTCAGTTATGTATATTCCTGATAGACTAGCAATTAAGCATAAGTCATGCTTTACTAGAACACATAGAACAAGAAAAATCAGCTGCACATTTCTATTATACACTTGAATATCTAAGAAATGAAAAACTAATTTCTCAGAGATTTAGTTCTGAACTGAACAGAATCCACCAGTTCAATCAACATTAACCTGCAAATGTTCTGAGAATAAGAACTCTACAATCCATCCACTTTGTTCCTTCCAAAGTCTGGTAGCTAACCAAGACTTGGTGAGTGCGTGCTAAGTGGAGCATAGACTACTGGAAGGATGCTCTTGCTCCAGGCCCTTGCTCCTAGCCAGAAGTTATTCTAAGGAGGGCATCCATTACAGATGGCCTTCTGCAAACATACTGGCCCACAATGAAAGGTTCAAATGGTAGAAGCAGGCTTCTGAGAGCAAACTTCATAAGAAAAACTTTTCTCTGATGATGGGGTATTTGTAACATTTCCAAGTGTGCTACAAAAATCACTGGTGGGTGTTTCTTTAGTAGTCAACAAAAGATACATCATGGTCCCGTGGTCCTTGATGCTGAGGTCAACAAACTCTCAAAACCACTTTAGTCTACCTTGATGCTATCAGTACTTTCACTTTGGATCTTTTCTATGGGCTCCCTTCACACAAACTTTTATATATGGACAATGCTTTCAGGTTTTTCAATTACTGGTCATCCATAATCAAACAATGAGAAGGTCCCAAGAAAGCAAGTCCAGCTTTGTTATTAAAGTTATCAGTTGGGCCAATTAGGAAATTTTATATCTATAAAGTAGGTATGTATAAATTTTCTATGTGACTATATATGTACTAATACAATAAATACTTGTAATGCTCATGAAAAAGTACATGCTGGACAATGAGGCAGCAGAGTGGAACAGCAATCCTGAAAAGCAACTCCTGGGTGAAGTATGTCCCAGCAAGGCCCACGGTGCCGCTCCAATGCTGACACTTGCTCCCCAGTAACAACAGGGATCGAGACCTCAGTTACTTCCTTTGTGTTTCTTACATGTGTCACTAAGGCTACTTCATCTTTCAGTGCTGTGGACAAGAACCAGAATACATGTGATAGGTACACACAACAGGCACCTACACACGCAAACATTCCCCTGACCAGAGAAACTAACTGATGGCCATGTTTCACACTGATTTTCACATAACTTTCGCTTACAACATAGTGGCAGAGCAAACAAGGAACTGACCATGCTGGAATAGAAGCCTTGGGTCCATAGCATGCTTCATGCTTCTGATTATCAGGGTCAGACTTCCTTTCCCTCATTCCCAAAGTCCAGTGGAATCTCACTCCAATGTCTCACCATTTGTTGGAGATTAATGAGTACATGGTTTCCACTGATAGAAGTAAACATAACTGATGTGGTTCCTGCCCTTAGGAGGCAGGTGGAAAGGGAGGAACACTTAGAGAAACAAGTAATTTCAACATATCATGTTAAGTGTTGGAAGAGCCTAGTTTAGGACATTATGAGCTCAAAGGGCATATAATTTCTGTGGAAGTGAGAGGAATCACTAAGATTAGAATTTATCCCATCTCTTCATTAACAAAGCTAAGGTTAGAATCTTTTACCAGGACAACTGTCCTTTTTTTTCTTTCCACTTATTTTTGGTACAAACTCTTACTCTTAGGATAAAAAAGGACCTCTCTGTAATTTCGGTCTCCACATCTCTTGTCAGACTTTGTGCTTTTTGCCTTTCCCTCTTATTCTAATTTTTCCATGTTTTCTGACACTAAGATGCCTTAGCTCCAGTATGACTGGATGGTGACTGCACCCCAAGTCAATATATTTAAGCTAGGTTAGATAGTGCTATGGACCTGGAGAGGGAAGGGGAAAGATGTCCCTAAAATTTGGTTGTATGCCCTGAACAGGGACTATGGGGTCTCATCCTTTGATTTTTATTTTTATTTATTTATTTATTTTAGCTAATGATATTAAAGCAGGACTTAAGTCAGGGAATAAGGGAAAAGGGCCCACAGTGAAAACTGCAAGTTGTTCACATCTGTTACACTGGGAAAGGTTGTGCGAGTTGAAGGAAGCATTTGGGTTCAAACTGGGAGGCCAGGAACACTAAGGATGAGAGACAAAGAACTCACTTTAGGATACAAGACAGCCAGACACACTAGTAAAAGACAGACAGGCTCTAAGTATGTGCTAAGTGGAGCCATGGGCTACTGGGAAGGACATCACTCTCTTGCTCTAGGCCCTTGCTCCTAGGCAGAAGTTATTTTGAGGAGGGCATCAATTGTGGATGGTCAAAGGTCAATGCTCATGGGCTAGTTGGTTGGCTTCCAAGGGCCCCTTCCTGGGGGAATGTTATTAGACTTTATTACTCTTTTATAGATTCTTGTATCTAACGCAGTTAGCTTTAACAGATGAAATTGTAAGCAAAGACAGTTTCTGAAAAGCCTCTACTGCTTTGGAAAAAAGACTCCTGGTCATTATGTAGACAAAGAGATAACCAAGAACAATGCAGCTATTTCTTAGTAGCTATGAAGAACAGGGAGAGCTTGGTTGGGTTAATAGCACTTGGTCATCAGAAAAGTCAACCGTAGCAATATCAAGTAACTAGTAACTAACAGCTTAGCAGAGATAAGGTCACATAATAAAGCCTGAATCAGAGGTAAACAAATTTCTCTTTCAAGTCCCATGGACTGGGTAGGCACCATGTGAGCAGAGTAAGATATATTTTCTGCATTGAATAAATAGTCAAACAGTAATGATATCTCAGTCTGTGGTTATTTTTTTTATTCAATTGTGCATGTGTGCGCGTGTGTATGTGTATGTGTGTGTGTGTGTGCGTGCGTGTGCGTGTAGAACCATGGGCGAATTCGGGAACCACCATGGACCGCCTCCACCTCCTCCTTGTTTACTCTGCCCCGGCCCCCTCAGTCTATGGTTATTAAAAAGCCCCAAAATTATTTTGCCTAGGCAACTGCTTATGCTTACTCTCACTGACTCTTAGAGCTTTATTTCCTATATTTACAAACTCTGTATCTTGGCAACCTCCCTTCTTACTTTCTATGAATCTCTGAATACAGTTTGTCTATTTCTCAATCTTACTCTTCTTTGGTATAAGATGAAGAATTTGGAGACGTTGTCCCAAGTCAGCCTTGGTGACTATCTTAGGACCTTGGGTCATCCTCCACTGGGTCAAAAGTCCCACCAACTCACCCACCAACCCTTCCTCAAGGAACGCTTGATTCAGCATGTGCACTTGTCACGTAAAACCAGCTTCATTAGAAGACCAAATCCATGGGCTGCCAGATTTTGGACCTGGACCTCCAAAACTGTGAGTTAACTTAATTTCCTTTTCTTTCATCAGTAGCCTGTCTCTGGTATTTCATGGCAGTACATGCAGCTGATGAATATAGGTGCCCTTTCACTCCATGCATTACAGAGGGATGACCCTGGAAAGCAGCAGTCTTCCCTTCACTCTAGCCTGCAGGGATGCTTTGACAACAGTACCAGAGAGTTTCATGTCTAGTGTGTTAAGTAAGGTGCTTTTCAGAGTACTTTTTTGCTTTTTATTCTTTTTCCTTTCAGTAAAGTCTTGGGGCCTTCTTTCAGTATGTGCTTTAAAGTAGAAGTCTACTGCAGTAAATAGAGCCAGCAAGTCATTGGTTCTATACTACAATCTTTCACTGACATGGATGCTAGCTACAAGTGAAAAGAAGTGAGAGGGACAAGAAATTATCAGAGAAACTATGAGAGAAAGAAAAAGGGTGAAAGAAGACAGCAGAGATGCTAGTCTGTTCACATTCTCCAAGTGCTGCTGCAGCTTCAGAGGACAGAGTATTAGTGTTCTCTTATTGGCATCTAGGCACTGTCCAGGTGAAAGACTCACAGTCCAACTGGAGATGGCAGAAACTAGCGTAGCACAGATGACAGATCTCATCTATACCATTTATCGAGGACATCTTATGTGGCATGTGCTAAAATGTGACCATTTTGGAAGTTCATTTAGGCACAGTTATCTGGAGAGAAAGCATGTTACTGCTCACTGCTTCTGATGCTGTCTCTGATAGAGTGGATGGCAAGTCTAGAACGCTGACAGTCCTCAGCTTCCAGGACCTTGATGCTGGGACCCAAATTCCATTTGGCTTTGTTGGAAGAAGCAACATGATAACAAAGCAATCCATCAGGAAGACTGAAGCACTGAGATGACGAGACACCATTGAGAGAAGATCTCAGCAGAGGCAGATCAACACAGAGAGGAATTTCTTTTTCCTTTAAAACTCACCTTCCTCAAAGGATCTCCTTTGGATTGATAGGATGGAGACATTTTTACCTAGAAAAAAAGGGGGTATGTGATAAACATTTCAATACTGTATTAGATTTGGATTCAAAATAATTCAACCAAAATGGGATTACCACAGGTGTTCTCAGAGGAACAATGAATAGACAAGGGAGTCCCTTCAAAATTTTTCTGGAAATCAAATGTCAGTAATTAGCTAATTAGACAAGAGTATGATGAGAGCAAGAAAATCAGAATGACAGTCCAAAGTGTGTGTGTGTGTGTGTGTGTGTGTGTGTGTGTGTGTGTGTGTGTGTGTACAGGCACGTGCTTGTGAAGGCCAGAGATGGCTGACATTAGGTTTCTTCCTCAACCATTCTACATTTTATCTCACTGATTGGTTGGTTAGAGCAGAAATCACAGGCATTTGCTGCTGTGCCTGGTTTTTTCAATGGGTTCTGGTGATTTGAACTCAGGTCCTCATACTTGCAGTACAAACATTTAATCAACTAAGTCATCTCCAAGTTCTTAGATTTTTTAAAATCAGATGGTAAGAAACTAAATTATTACAGAGTGTCATAGTCAAGGACAGGTGTCAATTTGACAATTGAGATTTGAGCTCTGGGCAATTTTATTGAGCCCAGCCAATGGTTGAATTAAGCCCAAAGCAAACCTACAAAAGATTGTCTAGCTGATGGGGAAGGCCCAGCCCATGGTGGGTGGGACTAGGCTCTGGAATAAAATACGAGAGCTGGTTGAGAAAGTTGGCATCATTTTGTACACTTGGCCAGACATGCTGGTCTGGCAAGTAAGGACCGTCCCTCTCTCAGCTGTTGTGTAGAGATGGTGTGGCCAGTTCCCTTGGCCCTGGTGTTGGTGAATGCTCTCCCATCAAACTGTAACCAGTAATCCTAGGTGAATAAATCCCTTGTTCCCTTAAGCCATTTGATGGGGCCAAGGTTGGTACAGGAATAGCAAAACTGGAAAAAAAAAAAAAAACCACAAATCATAATTTAGAACATCAGAGACCCTACATTAATCACTTGGAATCAGACCAGCCTAATCTCTCCCCATCCTAAAGCTCAGGGAAATTTGCAGAAGAGGGGGCAGTAAGATTGTAAGAGCCTAAAGATGGGGAGGAGCAATGATATGCAAGATACTCCACACAAGTAAGGACCGAAGTAATCATAATAAGACTTTGCCTGACCTGCGCAATGACCGACATATCATTGACCCCCTGCCCCAAAGTCTAGCATGGATCACAGGCACTAGGATCCTTAGAGGCAAGGGATTAACAGCCACAATAGTGTTCCTATATTAAAGGGGAACACAAAAAAGAGCTCTAGGCAATGCCACTGAGTCCTTACACCTCATCAAAGAGGAGGACCCAGAGGGAAGTTTGACATGCACACTAAAGGATGCTCCAGGGATGAGGGGGGGCGCACTGAGAGAAAGGGAGGGGGTGGGAAGGGGAAAAACGGGGAGGGAGCAAGGGGATCCAGGGAGGAGTATAAGGAGGGAGGGGACCAGGGTACCTATAAGTTTGTATGAGTGGAAAAATAAAATAAAGATCAAAGTCCAGCAAATCAAAAAAAAAAGTTTCAGAGACATATACTTTGCATCATAATAAAGTAGAGAGAACTAAAAATAAGCATATATAGCTACAGTTTCATTTATGTGAAGTTCTAGAAAGTAGAAACAAAGTGCTAACAAGTGGCTATCAGTGACTGGAGTGAGTTTTTGGTGTGACAGAAACAATGCATTGACGAGAATGGTGATGGAGTCATTCATACACATTTTTCAAAGCTGTATATTTTATGTACAATTAATCAAAACTATAGTTATATTTAAATCATTTAATGTAAATTTAAAGTGCAGATAAAACATTATTGAGAAAGCAGTTTATTGCTTTAATGCTGCTGGAAAATAAGAAAGGCTTAGGACAAAGACCCTGCTTTTCTAATTCAAGAAAGGAGAAAGGGGATGAATATAAGACCAAGTGATGAAGAAGGAAATAAAGGTAATAAAGACAGAAAACAATGAAACAGAAATGAAACAAAATTACCCAAGCAAAGTTGGTTATTAGAAAACATCAGCAAAATCAATAGTAAATTAAATGAGGACACAGTTCTTAAAAAACAGAACTTACAGAAATTAACCCAAAGTGAAACAGAAAATAGAAAGCTTATATATATTAAAGAAATTCAAATTCTTATAAAATAAAAATTTCAAATCTATCCACTGAGTTCTAGCACTCAGTAAATATAGAAACTCATCTATGAAGTCAGAATATCTATTTATCAATTTATAAGTAAAATACAATAATTACTGTTAAGTAGTTTGGTACAAAGTAAATACTATGTCTAGAATGAGAAGAGGTTTAAGCACATGGCAATCAAATGCAATGAAGACCTCAGGTCCTCCAATGTTCCGTGTAACCTGAAGACTTTGCAGTACACTCAGGTTGCCATCAGTAGGACCAAGCCACATACTTTGTGCTTCCCCTGGGGCTTCAAGAGCAAATTCAGAAAGCACGCCCAGCTTAAGGATCAAAGTGCTGGCTGTCCAGACTGCCTTTTCAGATTTAGAAGATCTGCAGAAATTGGACCATGACTTTAATACTTGAAATTCATTCCAGATGGATGATGTAGCTTGCAAAAAAGGATCCAATTTTAACTCTTGCTATGTTTTTTGAAAAGGGAGAAATAGATGTTCAAAGCAAAGTAGATACTTAAGCTTAGAAAATGACCTCATGAAAGACTCTGCAGACATTTTAACATGAGCTAGAAACTAGACTGTGGTGGTCGACAATTTATCTCCAAAGGCTGTTCTCTTGAGATTAAGTCAGAGCATGTTTGATGTGGCAACCGAAATGGTTCAGAATCCCTCATGAAAGGCCTTAGTTTTCACTTAACAGGATTCCTCCTGGAAATGCCTCAAGCGGTGTAGCTTAAAGACTACACTTCAAATCCAGGTGTGCAGATACCAGATCTTGGAACATGAACTCAATAGGCTGTGTAGCTGTAATAATACCGAACTTTTGTGATTGTTGTTAGTAAAACAATTCCTGACTTCAGTAATCGGAGCTGAAGTTTAAACACAATAGGAAAATAATTCTTATTCTTTATTTCTAAAAAAAAAAAAAAAAAAAAAAAAAAGAAAAGAAAAGGAAAAAAAGCCTTAATTCTTAATTGTCCTGATTATAAAATGAATACATATGTACTGTGGGAGTTGAGAAAACATAAAAGAGGAAATAAAGCATATAAAAACCAAACAGCAGTGACAACTCCTAACATCTGGAGTCACACTTCTGGATCTCCTCTGGCTGTAAGTTAGTATTTAGCTGTGTCAATATTTTTTCTGCAGTGAGATTTTTTTTTCACATATAAAGCAGGTCATTCATTATAGGCACACTATAAGTAATTTAACCAACTATGATTGCTTCCAATTTTTTAAATATTAAAAATGTAATTAGCACCCATTATATAATTCTTGACACTCAGGTTTCAATTTTGTCAGACAGGGTCTCAATTCCATGCTTCAAGCATCTTATTTGCACACTCAGTCAGGAACACCTGAACACATGTAGCAGAGAGTACAAGGTTTTCTCCTTCCCCATTATCCTCAGACTCATTTCTAATCATTCCTTGAAGAAGGAATGAGAAGGAAGATTTAGCTGGTCTTCAGTGCTCCCTGGAGAGATGCATCTAAGACTTGCTACCAAGTAGAGGAAATCGCTTGGGCTCCTGCTAATTCCTGATTGACTGCTCCAGTCTAGGAGATCTATAACTACAGGCAGAAGATCTGCTTCTGCTTCAGCCTCCAAGACGCCACCGGTGGCTGCAGACAGGAATTAATTTCTGCTCTGGGGACTGACGATGCTCATTCCCTGCAGAACATGGACGATGCTGTTGAGATGTGTGTTCATTGTTAGAATTCTTCACCATCGTGACAAAAGGTGGAAGGAAATGCAAGGAAACCAAGTGTTTCTTTATTCACTGACTGAGAATGGGGAGTGTGAGGAATGGATAAGATACACATTGTGAGTGATTTTCAAAATTTAACTTGTATACTTATGCAAACTCATTACACTTAATGATAAAAACTGAACCTTGCTTCCAAAGACAAGGAACATAGCCAATGTATCTAATGTCACAGTTTATGATGGTCTACACAGACATCCCAAAGAATCCACCAAAAAGCATTTCTATTAAATAGTACTAACATGTGAATCGATAAAGTTGCATCTCTGTATGTTAGCAATAAGAGATTAGAAATTGAAAACTAAGATAGCAAAATACACAATTACATCAGAAGTCATTAAATACTTTAAATAAACCCTGCAAAACATGCTCTGGATTTACATGCTAATGAACTACATTATGTTGATGAAATAAACAACAACAAAAAAGATCTAAATCCATCAAGAGGCATACTGTCTTAACACATAGGAAGACTCAATAGTAAGATACCAGATCTCCCCAAATTTCTGCAGATTCACTATAATCCCAATACGACCATAGCATGTTTGCAAGCTTTCTTTCTTCTTCTTCTGTTACTCTTTCTTTGTAAAGAGCAACAGGCTGACTTCAAAATACACAAAGAAGGGCAGTAGAAGTAGAATAGCTAATTGTTAGAGAGAAGAACACAGCTGAAGGACTCATATAACCTGATAACCAAATTTTCTGTAATGCAACAGTTCTAGAAAAGGATGGATAGATAACAAGAGACTTAAGAGATATGGAAAACCAGTATTTTTAGTAAGGAATAAAGATAATTCATTGGTTAGCCACATTTGAGAGAATGAATCTTTATGCCTACTTCTCATCCTTTACACAAATAGTTCAGATGGGCTGGAATTCCAGGGCCTGACAGCTGGAGGCGGGCAACATACTCTTCCAACCTCCTGATCTACTTTGCTCAAATTCTATTAAAGTTCTTTGTCCTTTGGGCTTCTGAGCAAAGGTACTACATTCCTCTTCTTGCTTACTCTTGCCTCTAAACTTGTCTATATATTTTTTTTTCCCTCTGCAGAGGTACCTAATGTGGCTCTTCTAGAAACTTTCGCAAGGCCTCACATCTGATTTAGGTACACTCAGCATAGCTAATCTGTAAGCATTTGTGGTACAATAAAAATGTAGATATCTGACCTTTGTCCTGACACATGGCTCTTAAAACACTTAGAGTTTCTTGAGTGACAAGAGTATCTCTACATATGCTGAGGAGATGAGAGCTGAAGACTTGTTTATGCCTATGGGATGGGAGATAGTAGCCAGAAAGACCAAGGCAAGGTTAGAAGTTTCAAATTTTCAGCCCCATCTTCCAAACTCTAGAGGGAGGAGAGCCTGGACACCACACTCTGCCATTCATGTCCAGTTATTTAGTTGGCCACGACTACGCAGAAAAACCTTTAAATGATGGATTTGCAGAGTTTCTGAGGTGAAAGTGTTGAAACGCTGTTCAGATGGAGAACCTCAGAGCGCACAGAATCTGTGCTCCACATCCTCACCTCAACCTTGTCCCATGCATCTCTTCCCTCTGCTGTTCCTGGGTTGTATCCTTGTAACTAATTGGAAGATGTAAATACCATGGGTTTCTAAGTTCTATGAGTTATTTTATGGATTCATAAGAACTCCTGAATTTGTAGATAGGCTGAACAGAAGTGTGGTTCTCTGTTTTGTAACTGACATGACATGAGGGCAGTCTTGTGAAACTGAAGCCTCAAACTGTGACATCTTTAACTCTGAATAGCTAGAGAAAGGAATTGTTGGACATTCAGTAGGTGTCCAACAGTTCTGTAGAAAGATATCTTTTCTGGTAGAAAAGATATTACATATTTGGGAGCACTTATTCAAAATCAATGTGTAATTTCAGTTATGCAAACCCTACAAGACAAACTGTGTTTATCCTATCTACCACATCTCTAACACTCCACACAGTGCCTGACATACAAGTTGATATAATTTTAAACCTGGAAGAGAAGCTGACATAAGATTTGTCCTGGCTTTGCTTCCGGATGACATTGAAACTGGATAAAACAGAGTAAAGTGACAGACACAACTGTTTGCAGGCCAGCCACAAGGAAAAAACAAGCAGCTGCAAATGTGCTAACACTTCAAAGCTACTTATAGCTAACAGGCCATCTTATCTACCTGCCTATACCAAACCCTCATGCTGTCCAGTGTG
Organism: Typhlomys cinereus; assembly: GCA_023101885.1. Lineage (NCBI taxonomy): Eukaryota > Metazoa > Chordata > Mammalia > Rodentia > Platacanthomyidae > Typhlomys > Typhlomys cinereus. The sequence continues at coordinate 1,325,756 of JALPQD010000354.1, read as the reverse complement.
TATTCCCCAAACCTAGTAAGCAGTAGGGCTCAATCTCTGCTCTGCTGCCTGCTTTTAAAAAAAATGCTGCAAAATAAATCCAAAACATGTGTTCTTTTAGACTCCAAAAATAATGAAAAACTTCTGAAACAACTACTGCTTCCCATTCCTAAAGTTATCCAGTGAAAATGACATACACAGAGCACGCATGTGCACCTTGTCCATTGCCAGCCCTGAGACAGTAGGGACTCCATACCCCTGGCATGCAGGTTCTCATCAGTATCTACAAAGACACATCTGTCCCTGCTGACCTGCTACTGTGAAAAGTTCTTAAGAGCGCCTCATGTCTGTTTCTTGGTTCAAGTAGATTTCAAGTTCCTCAAGGGTAGAATACAACTTTCTCTTTGTTAGTGCCGAACAGAGAGGACAGGCTCTTCAAACACAAACTAGGACTGGACTACAGGCAACCACCAGGTAAACTTGTTGAGGGGCATAGGACCTAAAGATAATGCATCAGGCTAAAATAGTTGGGCAAGAAAAGAAGAGATCCATGCCGCTGAAGAGTCTTACCTGTGCTGACGTCATCCTTCCTTTTTTAATTTCAGATGAATTTTCACTGAGTTTCCCCATTTTATTACTTGAGCTGCATTTGTAACATGTCCATCTTGTTTGGCCCTCAATTTCTACGGTGCATTCTTTGTTTTGTAGACAGAAAGAATGATACAAATGGCCACAGCTACAAAATGAACAGAAGCAGCTAATGTTTTTCCTTATCATAAAACTCACACAATATGAGCTACAACCAAGTACATTGTGTGTGGTAGAGACAAAGGTAGCATGCATTGGTGGTGGACCATAAGCAGATGCACTCCTTGGCCTTACCTTTTAAAAGTGCAGGCTCAAATACCTGAGCTTTCAGCACAGTTTTCTTTGCAACCACCGAAGCTAAGTTGAGCTTCTGTTCATTTGCAAACCATGAAACTCTGACAGTCATTTTTAGATAGTTGGGGGGAAAGGAGGTGCAATTGGGAAAACTGTAATTATTTAAGTAGCTTGCTAATAATATGAGAGATCTGTCTATCAAATTCAAGGTGATGCTTTATGAAGCAACAACAAAAATGTTGCTGCTACAGAGCATTCTTACACTGAACCTATGAAGACATCCCCTATTGATTTGACTCAGTTTTTAACTGTACGTCCCAGAATTTGCAACTGAACATGCCTCTTGATTCTCTTTCTTCAACTAGAAATTCTAGACTGACTTGAAAGGTAGCCTTTCCCCTTCTATGGTCTTTGGCAGACCTCTACTTAGTCAAAAGACCAAATTTATACTTTTAGCCAGATCTCTTCCCTCAATCCTATTTATCTGTCTCTTCAAAGAATCTTCAAGACATCCTCATTTACCTTCGATATCTAATAGATATCTTAATTTAATATCTCAAAACAAAGCTTCTAACTTCTACCTTGTCTACGTCCACTGCATACCATTATCTAACTTTTACATTTCAATACCCAGCTAATTCATTTGCAAGCCAATGAGCAAATCTACAATTGAGTCCTATGGGCTCTAATTTCAGAACATACCCACAATGTTCTCACTCCTTTTGTTATCTTTGCCATCCAGCCTGCCTCAGCTGCGTCTCATATGGGCTGCCCATCCTGCTGTCTCCCTTGACCCTCTACAGTTCACCCTCGTTACAGCAGTTACCTTTAACAGATAAGTAGGGTCACATCACTCCCACTCTCAAAGCTATCTAATGACTTCTCAGTCAGGAAAAGCCTAACTTCTTACCAGAGCAGTTCCTACCTGGTTTGGCTTCTGCTGCTCTGCTAGGCTCACGGCTACTCACTTGCTGCTGTTCACTCTGTTCGCTCACTGCTGCTCGCTCACTGCTGCTCGCTCTGCTCACTCACTGCTGCTCGCTCTGCTCGCTCTGTTGCTTGCTCACTGCTGCTCACTCTGCTGCTCACTGCTGCTCGCTCACTGCTGCTCCCTCACTGTTGCTTGCTCACTGCTGCTCACTGTGCTCGCTCATGGCTGCTCGCTCTGCTCACTCTGCTCGCTCACAGCTGCTCACTCTGCTTGCTCACGGCTGCTCACTCTGCTCAGGCTCACAGCTGCTCGCTCTGCTCGCTCATGGCTGCTCACTGCTGCTCGCTCACTGCTGCTCGCTCACGGCTGCTCACTCTGCTCATTCACTGCTGCTCGCTCTGCTCAGGCTCACAGCTGCTCACTGCTGCTCGCTCTGCTCAGGCTCACTGCTGCTCGCTCACTGCTGCTCACTCTGCTCATTCACTGCTGCTCGCTCTGCTCAGGCTCACAGCTGCTCACTGCTGCTCGCTCTGCTCAGGCTCACGGCTGCTCACTGCTGCTCGCTCTGCTCAGGCTCACGGCTGCTCACGGCTGCTCGCTCTGCTCAGGCTCACTGCTGCTCGCTCACTGCTGCTCACTCTGCTCATTCACTGCTGCTCGCTCTGCTCAGGCTCACAGCTGCTCACTGCTGCTCGCTCTGCTCAGGCTCACGGCTGCTCACTGCTGCTCGCTCTGCTCAGGCTCACGGCTGCTCACTGCTGCTCGCTCTGCTCAGGCTCACAGCTGCTCACTGCTGCTCGCTCTGCTCAGGCTCACGGCTGCTCACTGCTGCTCGCTCTGCTCAGGCTCACGGCTGCTCACTGCTGCTCGCTCTGCTCAGGCTCACAGCTGCTCACTGCTGCTCGCTCTGCTCAGGCTCACTGCTGCTCGCTCACTGCTGCTCACTCTGCTCATTCACTGCTGCTCGCTCTGCTCAGGCTCACAGCTGCTCACTGCTGCTCGCTCTGCTCAGGCTCACGGCTGCTCACTGCTGCTCGCTCTGCTCAGGCTCACGGCTGCTCACTGCTGCTCGCTCTGCTCAGGCTCACAGCTGCTCACTGCTGCTCGCTCTGCTCAGGCTCACAGCTGCTCACGGCTGCTCGCTCTGCTCAGGCTCACAGCTGCTCACTGCTGCTCGCTCTGCTCAGGCTCACTGCTGCTCGCTCACTGCTGCTCACTCTGCTCAGGATCACTGCTGCTCGCTCTGCTCAGGCTCACAGCTGCTCACTGCTGCTCGCTCTGCTCAGGCTCACGGCTGCTCACTGCTGCTCGCTCTGCTCAGGCTCACGGCTGCTCACTGCTGCTCGCTCTGCTCAGGCTCACTGCTGCTCGCTCACTGCTGCTCGCTCTGCTCAGGCTCACTGCTGCTCACTGCTGCTCGCTCTGCTCAGGCTCACGGCTGCTCACTGCTGCTCGCTCTGCTCAGGCTCACGGCTGCTCACTGCTGCTCGCTCTGCTCAGGCTCACGGCTGCTCACTGCTGCTCGCTCTGCTCAGGCTCACGGCTGCTCACTGCTGCTCGCTCTGCACAGCTGCTCACTGCTGCTCGCTCTGCTCAGGCTCACGGCTGCTCACTGCTGCTCGCTCTGCTCAGGCTCACAGCTGCTCACTGCTGCTCGCTGCTCAGGCTCACAGCTGCTCACTGCTGCTCGCTCTGCTCAGGCTCACGGCTGCTCGCTCTGCTCAGGCTCACAGCTGCTCACTGCTGCTCGCTCTGCTCAGGCTCACTGCTGCTCGCTCACTGCTGCTCACTCTGCTCATTCACTGCTGCTCGCTCTGCTCAGGCTCACAGCTGCTCACTGCTGCTCGCTCTGCTCAGGCTCACGGCTGCTCACTGCTGCTCGCTCTGCTCAGGCTCACGGCTGCTCACTGCTGCTCGCTCTGCTCAGGCTCACTGCTGCTCGCTCACTGCTGCTCGCTCTGCTCAGGCTCACTGCTGCTCACTGCTGCTCGCTCTGCTCAGGCTCACAGCTGCTCACTGCTGCTCGCTCTGCTCAGGCTCACGGCTGCTCACTGCTGCTCGCTCTGCTCAGGCTCACGGCTGCTCACTGCTGCTCGCTCTGCTCAGGCTCACAGCTGCTCACTGCTGCTCGCTCTGCTCAGGCTCACTGCTGCTCGCTCTGCTCAGGCTCACTGCTGCTCACTGCTGCTCGCTCTGCTCAGGCTCACTGCTGCTCACTGCTGCTCGCTCTGCTCAGGCTCACGGCTGCTCACTGCTGCTCGCTCTGCTCAGGCTCACGGCTGCTCGCTCTGCTCAGGCTCACTGCTGCTCGCTCTGCTCAGGCTCACTGCTGCTCACTGCTGCTCAGGCTCACTGCTGCTCGCTCTGCTCAGGCTCACTGCTGCTCGCTCTGCTCAGGCTCACTGCTGCTCGCTCTGCTCAGGCTCACTGCTGCTCGCTCTGCTCAGGCTCACTGCTGCTCGCTCTGCTCAGGCTCACAGCTGCTCGCTCACTGCTCCTAGAGAGTAGGAGCAAAGGTGCTGTCTCACAGCCTCTATACTCCTGGATCCTGAGCGGGATACTGCCCTCCCATAACTACATGACCAATTCTAGGTCTTTTACATATAATCACTCAAATGTACTGACATAGTAAGGCTTCCCTTAATTGCTCCTAATAGTCTCTCTTTCTGTTATATTTTATTTTATTAATGTAATAACTAACTATATGTTGATCAATTTTCTCAATTGTCTGTTTATGAGTAATTTTAACTGCGAGGTATTCCTGACTATGCTAGGGAAAACACTCATCACCCAAATCCTCTGAATGTTCCTCTGTGTGCTTTATTTTTTTCTAGTAGCTATCCTCTAGCAGCTCACTTATGTGTTTGTTTACTGTCTGCCCCTCATGTTAGAATGTAAACTTCTTGCTTTTGTTCATGCTGTTCCCTATCCTACTGAATAGGACTTAGCAAACAATAACTGTTCAATAAATATCTGTTGAATAAATGAGATCTCTGTGTGATGAGAACTATTTCCTCATTCAGTCTCTAAATCTGCCAATCTTCTTGCATAGTTGACCTTTGAAAATGCTTACTCACGCTAGGCACCCACTGACCCTTACAAAACCTGAGGATGGAGGTTCTGTAACAATCTCCGTTTATGAATAAGGAAACTAAGTGTTAAAGGTAATGCACTTGTCCAAGTGGATGTCCACAGCCAGCAAGCAGCAGAGTCAAGATTTGAACTCTATCCTCTGCAAGAGATCTCTTCCCAAGTAGAATGTAAGCAGTGTGGAAGTGGACGCTCTGTCTGACTCCAATGAATGACTGACTATACATGTCTTACCTCCTGGCCATACTGCATGAGTCCTCCCAGCTTCCCTCTCTTACCTAAAGACAATAATTTCATCAGCCATCTCTTGGCGTCTTTTGTACTGTTGTAAACATAGAGAGCAGTAATCCTGTTTGGGATTAAGTCCTCTGGAGACGGAAGCTCTCAGGTTACACAATGACCAGTGCAGATCTTGGTTTAGAAGGTTGGTTGTTGTTTCTAGCAAGGTCTATGAAAAACCAGAACAAAAGGTTACAGAACAAAAGAAGAAATGTCTGAAGAATAACATTTGTTTAGTTCTCAGCTACGAACAAATGGAACTGTGAAAGGTCAAGACTACACACCACAACCACAAATGCAAACAGCTGTCCTGGATGTACAGGCAGTGGTGCATGGTCATTCACATCCTCTCTACTCACTCCTCCCGAGAAGGTGTACTCTGCCAATCTGTGGCTTCATTCAGTACTGGCATTTACCAAAGTACTTTACCTTTAGTAGCATCTCTGAAGGTGGCTCAGATGGCTGTGGCAAAGAAACTATACTCGTAGCACTGTTTGAAATGGCCCTTGCTGGAAGGCCAATAGTCATTCTCTGATCTCTTCCTAGGGTTTAGATCATGCTTTTCTGTTCAGCATTTAAGTCATCTGAAGCTACTTGCGATGCTGACATCTGTCATTGAGTCACACATTAACATTTTGCATGCAGCTGGCACCTCAAGTCATTCTAAGGTTGTCTATTCCCATAAAGTACTTTTTTTGTTTCATACTTTACCCATTCCCAACATTCATATTCATCTTACATGATTTGGACATTCAGTCAAGTTCTTTTCTGCCATTCCGGAAGGGAAGACAAACTAAGTGCAGCCCACAGTTTAAGTCTTTCACTTTCTCTGCAACATGAAGCTTTTAATTTTAATTGCTCAAGTATTCTAAGTCTTTCCAATTAGTATCATCACTAATGCTCATTTTTTTTTACTTTTTTGTGTATTTGTGCACATGATGTATGGATACATGTACCACAGCATGTGTGTGGAGGTCAGAAGACAATTTGTGGAGTTGACTTTCTGCTTCCAAACTGGGTTCTGCAGGCTACACACAGGTCTTCATGTTCGTCAGAAAGCATCTTCAACTGCTGAGCCATCTCGCCAGCCCAGTGTCTTCTTACTCCCTCTTTCACAGATCCACAGCTGGCACCTTGACTGCCTTGCACTTAGCTTTACTTCCACTACTCTGGAATCTGCTTGCAGGACATCAATCTTGGCTGCACTGTACTTAGCAAAACTGCAATTCTTACAGCACTTAAGAAACTCTCCTAATCTCTCAGTTTTCTTCTCTTCAAATTATTATTTTAAAAAAGTCAGAAGCAAAAACTGTATCTAACACATATAAATGGTACTTTTCTAAAGAAAATAGAACTGTACCATGCTGGCTCTTACGGAAGCTTAAAAGCACTTTTAGAATAAGGGAAGACTAAGGACACTGTCAGTTAGCAGAAATAACTTGGTCCAGGATTCTTAGAAGAAAGCACAAATTAATTGTAGCCTGCAATTTTCTACATTCATTTATTATTTTTCAGAAAGTTTACAATGTTTTCATTTTAAAATTAAATGCTGGCCTCACTGGCAATTAATCAAAAATTAATTTGAATTAGACACATTTATATATTCTAACAACACACATGTAAGTAAATTAAGGTCAAGAGAAATTTAAAAATAACAAAAAATACACACATTTCAATCAATCTTGTTTTTAGTAAATAGTAATTTTTTATTATTATTTATTCAACTGTGCGCATGCGCGTGTGTATGTGCGCACACGTGTGTGTGTGTCTGTGTGTGTGTGTCTGTGTATGTGTAGAACCACGGCCGAATTTGCGAACCACCTGGATGCCTCCACCTCCTTCTGCCCCGGGATTCACAGCCCCCCCCCCGCTTCCACCTGGCGTCTATACGTGGGATCTGGGATCCGAACTCAGGACCTTCCACCTGCAAAGCGGAGGCTTAACCCCTGAGCCACCTCTCCAGCCCCGTAAATAGTAATTTCCAAAGACAAAAATATTTGGGCAAAAGAGAAGAGAAGGGGAAAGAACACAAAAGCAAATCACCAGCTTTCTTCTGTTTAGAGACAGACTTGAACAAATCAAGTCTCACTTACCTGTTCATAGTTGAAGGTGTCTAGCATTCCCAGAATAAGGCCCTGGATTTCTCCAAGTTTTCCTTTTCCATAAACTGGGTCCTATTTTTAAAAAATGCAATTCTGTTACAGTTCTTAGTAATTTAAAGTTACATGAGGTGCTTTTTGTTGTGTTGCTGTTAGTTTTGCTTTCAGGGACAGTGTTGTACTTTGTAGTCCAGGATAGACTGATTTCACTAGATATTCCAGGCTGGACTCAAATTTGTGAGCATTCTGACTCAATCTCCCTGGCATCAGATCACTAACATGAGTGTTTAACAGCCACAATGTACCTTCTCTTCCATGAGCCTTCCACCGTAAATGCTTAGTGTCTCTCTGAAGTGTTCAAGTATTTTGGAAAACCAAATGAAATGAACATGACCAGGGAGGGTCCTTCTCAGCAGCCTTGTTTGCAAATACAAGCAGGTCTTGCCACACCTCTGTCAGAAGCCTCATGTTAAGCGTCTACTTCCACTGAACTGAAATCAACATATTCAGAAATATTACTTTCCAATGACTCCTCTTGTGATCCATACTGAGTCACCTCCTGGCCCGACTACATTTCTAACTAAATTCCTCCTGTTTCAGGGACGACTAGGTCTGAAGAAAGAACTTTTGATTAAACAACAACAACAACAAAACAAGACCAAAAACCCTTCCAATAGAATCAATACTAATAAGCCAGGGTTTTTTCCGCTGTCTTTCACACCAAGCACACCAAGTCACTTGTTCATAATGTGCAACTGCAGAAACATTGAATGGATCAAAACAACAGCAACAACAAAACGCTAAAAAAAAAACCCTTAACTAAAATCTAATCTTCAGAAAATGTTGACCTAAATATTCCTTCAGGTTGTTTCTGAAGGAAAGGAGGAAGGATTCTTAGCATATAAAATCTGACCACTTTACATAACTCTTATGTTTCTTAATGGGACAAGTACTTCATTATATCATCAAATATTTCATGGTGGCTGAAGAGTGTAAATAATTAAAATACAATGTCTTATTATTAGTCATTGTAAACTGTTAGGTACCAAGTCTTTTACTTTTACAACTCTATTTACCACAATCCAATGCTAGTGAGTATAGATTTTTGGTCTGAGTATCTGATGTCTTTTAAAGAGGACATTTTCAGAAAGGGAACTGCAGACTAGAGGGCAATTTATGGCTATCAGTGCAAACGTTATACTACCAAATTGCTCTATCCAGAATTTATTATGTTATTCTTATCTCTGCTGACATATTGTGTCCATTTTCCTGCATCTTTGACTAAACTAGTAATTGTGATTTTAGAAATTGTTAATAACCGAGTATGTCAAGTCTATTACTTTAGCATGAAGTTATATGTGACAAAAGTGATTCTTGTAAACAGAGGGACCCAATTCTAGAACAATGACAACAGTAGTTGCTACTTATTAAATGGACAGAATATGCCAAGCAGTTAGCTTTGGTACCAGGTCCTCTGCATACCTGGATTTAACCATACACATGCTAGACACAAAACAACAAAGTGTTATCTATGCTGAATTAGTTTATAGGCTTTCTGCACTGCACTCATGCCCTGAACACTGTGACTGTAGTAGGTATCACAGGTAACATTTATTCGATCTAAGGACTATGAGAGAGAGAGAGACATGGTGGCACATGCCTGTGATCCTACTATTTGGAAAGTTGAGGCAGGATAGTGAGATTGAAGCCATTCTACATTATTCAAGCAAACTCTGCCACAAAAATCATGTCTATAAAGTACATGGAGGGATGCAAATCGCTTTATGGCACTAGAGCATCTCTAGGAGCTCCTGGAATCTAAGAGATATGGCAAAATGACTCAAAAAGACTCAAGTTCCTTAGATAACTTTAATGAATGAAGAAGCTGAGGCTTAGAGAGATTAAACTCTAAATATGAAACTGTTTGGGCAACATAATGCGACTTGAATCTAAAAACTTTAGAAAGCTTTTTTTTTTTTTTCATTTTCATGTGCATGTATGCGGGACATATGGATTCATGGTCCGCATATGTGTGGGCACATGTGTATAGGTGGGTATGCTGCATATATGAGCACTTGATCACTTTTTTATTCTTATTCTTTTGAGACAGGATTCCCAGTCAAAGCTAGAACTGAGTGAGTCTCTAATGAAATCTAGAGCTCAGCAAAAATAAGGCTGGTCTGACTGGCTTGCTCTGGGGATTTCCAGGCTTTCTTTGGGACTGGAATCACTGGTGGGCTGCCACAGCTGGGAATTTTACATACTTAACTCTAGTCCTTTTGCTTGCATGACAAGCTATCTCTCTAAGCCATAGAAACAGTGCTTCTGTGGATAATATTTGCACTGGCTTACAAATTATATGCTAAAACCTAAATATTACCAGAAAGCAAGAGTAAAATGAATAATAAAATTAAATGAAATTCAGTAATGTTTCTGGGTACTCTGTACTGAGTAAGAACCAGCAAAATCTTGCTGTTATAACTATAACTGAACTCCAAAAGAAGAAGGTTATGGAATCAGGAAAACCTTGCAGAATACAATTTCAGGATTTACTCATTTTTTCTCTTGTGGCTTCTGAGGATGGTTCCTTGTACCACTAAATATGGGTATCAACTTGACAGTTGAGACTTGAGTCTTTAAGCACAATTATGAAAACTTATTTAGTTAAGGCAAGCTCTGAGCAAGTGGGAAGACCTAGCCCACAGTGGGTAGGAGTGAAAGAACCGGTCAGAATTGAACAGACTGCTAAATTAGAGGTGTGTCCTTCAGCTCTTCCTGGGAACATGGTGTGGCCAGTTCCCTGGGCTCCTGATGTTGGTATTAATTCTCCTGCCATGTTAATGAACTACTCCCCTAAATTCTTCTGTTATACACTCATACCAGCAGTGGAAGAGTAACTGGAACACTCCCGCAGCCTGGGTAATGAGGATTCTAAGAGGCTAGGAGCAGCCTTTGAGTGTTGTGAGCAGTATGGCACTGTCACCATGGCTCCTCTGAGTCTTTCAGCTGGTAAGATTCTGCTGAGGAAAGGCGTAGCACAAAACAGCTGTGCACTGTACGCCAATTAGCAAGCATAGACGAGAGAATGTGAGCAGGTAACCTAAGCTTTCTGCCTCACACCTGGAGAACATATCACTACGCTAAAGATACCTGTCCAACTATTTGAGCATTTACAGCAGGAAAGACTACAAACATCTCACACCAACCACTGCTAGAAAAATGACTTGCGCTATAAATACACCAGATGATTTATTTTTATATTCCTTGAATAAAAAAATTATTTCAATACTTTTTCTCTTCATTAATTATGCTCTGGTTAAGAACTCATTAAATATACTTATTTCTCCATCATAGTGTCAATCTATAGTAAATACTGCATTACAAAAGCCAGATGCTTGCTGTCAAGCCTGGCAATCTGAATTTAAGGCCTAGAATCTTCATGGTAGAAATACCCAGATGTGTATGGCATGTATTACGCACATACAAACACATACACATAGAGTATTTAAAAAAAAGATTAAACTCATGGAAAAAGAAACCATAGCTCATTTCTGTATTTACTTCAGAACACTCTCCTTCAATATACATAATTTAAAAGGAAAACCATGAAAATGGCTTCATACTGGGACAGCATATGAATTATAGAATGCAATGCTTTTAGTACACTATTCATCAGTTCTTCAATTTATTTTCCAAAAGTGTCAGCATGATTCTTTAGCAATGAATAATTACTGAAGTTTCTCCTTAACTAGTTTATAAACTATGGAAAAAGAGCACATTTGGTACTCAACATAAAATTTTCAAAAGCATGCCAGAAAAAGATGTGGCTACCACTGTTTTCTTATTACTTTCTGGTACTTACTCCATCATGTATGCATGTGACTTGTTTTAAAATGAAAATCGTCACTAACTGAGCATTGTTTTAAACAGAAGAGTACAGGAATCATTTGTTTGCTTTCATTCCTCAGTAAGAAATTCATAAGCAGCAATTCTTAGAAATCAAGAATTACTTTTGTACACAGTGAAACCGTCACAGCATGCACATGCACATGACCTTGGAAATACATCTGTGCTTACCAGCTTTTCATGAGAGAAGCCTGTAAATTCAGCTCCTAAGCTCCAATTTGAATAAATATGTGGCAGTCGAGGAGATCTCTGAGAACCTCTGACCATGTAATCATCTTTTCCTGTTCCTTTGATAAAACTTCTTGACAAAAGCAACTTAAGGGAGAAAGGGTTTGCTTTTCACAGTTCCAGGTCACAGTCTGCCATGGTGGGGAAGTCACAGCAACAGGAGCTTAGGAGCTGCATACATCACTCCCAAGAGCAGAGGGCAATCAATGAATTAGTTCATATACTTGCTTTCTCAAATTTTATGTAGTCCAGGGTCTCTATCTCAGGGAATGGTCCCTCCTGGTTAAGAGGAGTCTTCCAACATCAACTAAAAATAAAATCAAGAAAATCGCTCACAGACAACCTCAGAGGCTGTCATGGTTTGAATGTGAACTGTCCTCTACAGGCTCATGGGTCTGTATACTTAACTGATATTAACATCTGGGAAGGTCAAGGCACCTTCAGAAGGTAGTCTTGCTGGAGGAAGGCATGCCGCAGGGGCAGGCCTTGAGTTGGGTAGCCCTGCCTTGTTTCCTCCAGCAGTCTGCTCTTACAGTCTGCTGTTTACTCTCTTGGACTCCATGATGATGGACACGTGACCTAAGCCACTTTTTTATGTACATGAATATAGTAAATGTATGATATTTCCACACCTTAGTCCTCAATCTCATCCCCACTCCTCTTCCTATTAGAATTTTTTTTCTCTTCCAGACTCCCTCATATTTTCATGTCTTTTCACAATTGTGGCCCACTGGGTTTGATTTGGTTTGTCTTTGGTAGTGTGTGACTGAGTATAAGGATCTGTGTGTTCTAACAGAAAATAAAATAGGTAAACAGACCTGTATGTAGTAAGCAGGGCTTTCTCTCTCTCAAGTCTCCTTACCCACTGAGATATCTCACCCGCCCTAGGCAGAGTTCTCCAGAGGAACAGAATCAACAGAACATGAGTGTATAAATATATTGTAAAGAAGCAGGATGTTGTAATCAGTCCCAACTTGGTGCTCACGAGAGAGCTACTGGTCTTCTGTTGCCAATGAAACTCAAAGGAGCTACTGGTCTTCTGTTGCCAATGAAACTCAAAGAAGCTGGCGTCTTGTCAGTGAAGAATGGCAGCAGCAGCAGCAGAGGTAGATGCATTTACCAGAAGAGAAGGCAAGCAATTTATACTATTTTTTCCTTGGACTTCTTTATATCTGGGTTGCTGCCAGATGTGCAGGCTCCCTGGAGTAGAGTCTTTTCCCCTTAACAAAACCATCCTCAGAACAGCCTCAGACTCACCAAGAAGTATGTTTCTTAGTTGACTCCAGATCCCACTGAGCATCACAAGGCTAGACTCACACATCACTTACAATTCTGCCTCTGGCCTTCAGCTTTCCTTGCCAACTCTTTTCCTTACCAAGTCCACTTGTTTCATGAACTCAACACCATGTCTCTGTTAGTGTCATCTACGCATATACCTCTACTTCTTACCTCTCCCTCCTCTAAACTCATCTTGTATTTTCACTATCCTGTCCAGTCCTGTGAACCTGAAATTGGGGCATGAAGAAGGTCTTCTGTGTGTTCCTCTCCAATTCTGTATGTCCACTTACAACCTTTGAAGTGTAGTGGATTCCATTACCTAAGCAATTTCCAAGTCCATCTTCTCTTGGGCATTTTTTGTGATTCAATTAAGAAACTTTGAGTACCTATGACAGTCCAGGTAGTCTTATGTCTTCAGTCTTGAACCCTTCCAACTTATCCTATTTAATGTATCATCTGTGATTTTGCTAAAGAGAAACCTTATTCTATCATTCCTTGCTTAAAGTCCTGATGATAAAATCGAGGCTGGCAAAACAGCTCACCAGGTAAAGGCACCTGAGTGCAAACCTGGCAGCCTGAGTTCCATCTCCAGAGACTACAAGGTGGAAGAAGTCCTCTGACTCACCCTGGCCTGTCACATAGTATTATGCATGCACACATCTCTCTCAAGCATTCTTTCTCTCTAAAAAAATAAAATTTTATATTAAAATCCTTTGATTAAAAAGCAATAAGAGCAAATTACCCACTCTTCTCCAGTATGTTCTAAAATATCCTGGCCAGGTCACCAACTAGCAATTTTTATGCTACTTGCCCACCTGAGTGAATATGCTGGAGCCAGGAGGAAGTCTCATGCTTTCACAGGGCCATTCTTAGTGTTATTACACATGGACTGAGTGTAGGGATGCAGACATGGTAGTTACTCATGGCAATTTGAAATAGAAAGTCCTAAAAGGGAAACTATTTCTTGCACAAAGCCCTATGAATAGATTTATCACAAAAAAATTGGTCTCTCTTGTAATAACTCTTTCTCTTTTCTTTTACATGTGTATGTGTGTATGGAATACGTGTGTGTGTGTATGGGTATGTGCACATGCAAGGGAAAACAAGAGGTTGATATCAAGAATCATTTAATTGCTTTTTCACCTACTTGTTTTGAGGCTGAGTCTCTAACTAGAGAGCTTGCTCTGGGAATTTTTAGCCGCCATCTTCCTGGACTGGAATTACAGGCAGGTTGCAATACTTGCTCAGGTTCTCTGATTCTGGGGATCTAAACTCAGATCTGTATGCTTGAACAGCTGAGCCACCTCCAAGTTCAAGAACTCTTTTGTTTTTTTCTTTCATGTATATATGTATAGTGTATATGCGTGCGTGCGTGCGTGTGTTTGTGAGTGTGTGTACTTCAGTGCATTTGAGTGTGTGGCCCTATGGAGGCTCAAAGGTGACATTGGAAATCATCCTCAAACACTCTTCCATCTTACTGCTATGAACCTGGGTCTCTGATTAAACACAGAGCATGCCAATTTGGCCAGTTTAGCTAGTCAGCTTGTTCTGGCTCTGCCTTTCATGGCTACAATTGTAAGCCAAAACACCATCAGGCATTTTTATGTTGCATATAGGGATCTAAACTCAGGTCCTCTGCTTACAAGGCAAAGACTTTACTTGAGCCACTCTCTCTAACTTTCCCCCCAGACTTTTTAATATAAAATTTTTTATTTTTAATCACTGTGTGTGTGTGTGTGTGTGTGTGTGTGTGTGTGTGTGTGTGTGCACGTTTGTGTGTACATGGTTCTTGTAGAGTCAATTCTCTCCTGGACTTTCTTGTAAAACTCTTATAGGGCAAGCATTCATTTCATTGCATAGGTAATAAGCTTAAATGAGGTAATAGTGAGTGAGGAAGAAGGAGTGTCTGGAGGTGTGTAGGGGAAGTATGCTCTGGATATATGTACTAGAGGTGTGTTGTGAAGGTGTGCAGTATAGGTGTGTGTGATCTGGAGAGGGTATGTAATTAGGTGCTCAGTGAAATATATAGTAGAGGTCTGCAGTGGAGATGTGCTACAGAGGTGGTCAGTGAGTTCTGAAGTGAGATGTACAGTGGGTTATTGATTCAGGCTGGGCATTTGACTTTTTTACCCCTTGGTTTCCTCCTTTATCAGAGCACTTTTATATTATTTGTTTTTTGAAGTAGGTCTTATGTATCCCAGGCTGGACTCGAACTTGCTATGCAGTGGAGGATAACTTCAATTTCTGATCCTTCTGTTCCCACATACCTGGTGCTGTCAATAGAGGCATTCGCCACTATACCCATTCTTCATGCAGTGCAGTCCTATGGCTTGAACCCAGGGCTTTATGCATGCTAGGTAAGCATTCTAACAATTGAGTCACATTCCTAGCTCTGACAGAAGAAACTGTTATAATGGTCCTACCCGCCTGAAAAGAAGGTTGTGGATTTCACATAAGATGTTATCTATGATAGTACTTCAAAAAGACAAAAATCTCCATGCAAATACAGAGGTAAAAAATTACTGCAGTAACCACAAACACACAAACAGGAAGTTTAAAGAAATAGTGCATCCTCCTGATCTGTGAGCAGCTAATTACTGCTAAGAAAAAAGAATCACATGAATGTCATTATAACTCGAAATAACACAGAGATTTTCAAATATCAAGAGGTTTCGGAGATGTCAATACCAAATGAAATGGCAGACTTTTATAATAATTTATCATAATCTGAAGTTACAGCTTACCCTGAAGCAAAACTTAGATACTGAGAAAGAACAAACCTTAAGGTTCAGATTTCATTTCTTGTAATTATGATAGAAAACTAGCAGAGGTCTTCTAAGACACTACTTTATGAATAATTAAAACCTTTGTGATTAACAAAATATTTGTAAACAGTAAAATATATGCAAACAGTCTACTTTGAAGAATTATTCAATACATGGACTGTTGCCAAGGAGTAAATGTAATGATGTATATAATGATTTGGGGATGAAGCCAGGGTCTGATCTAATCTCCAGTGCTAAACACGCATGCTTAAGGACAGACGTTGCTGCGTACAGTACTCTGAGCAGAAATGCCCAAAAGCTTCGGAGCATGTGTAAAGCAGCATGTGAGGAATCTGAAAGGAGAGCTGGGATATGATTCTGGAAAAGCACATTACTATCACACACATGGTCAGAGAAGAAGATGGGTTCTTAGTATAATTCCCTGTCTCCCAGAATGGTCACAGCAGTTTTTCTAAAAATGCAGCTAGGATTATTTTTAGCATTCTTTCTGATGGAATGGGGGAAGTTTCAGGTAGTTTTACTGAAGAAAACAGAAGGAAATGTTTCCTATAGCAACTCTAGAAAAAGGGACAGCTATAGTTCAGAACTGAGGATGAGTCTTGAACATGGTAAAGATTAAACCAAATGTACATAAATGCCTATATTAACTTTTATTTGTAGGTTAACTTTTTAAAAGGTGTAATTTAAAAGGTGTAATCAGCTTAAGTGGAGATCATTGTCTTCTAGTGGGCACCAGAACTCCAAGGAAGCAGTGGACTTCCTGCAGACTGAACTTCCTGACTCAAAGTCACAAGTTTGTTAGGTAAGTAAAGTCACAGCAACATAGTGACAAAATTCAGGGCCGAGTCTCATTACAAAAACAGCTAATGCCAGAACTTAGCTGCTTTAGTTTGATGCCAGCCCAATTTACCGTTACAAAGTTGAAATAAGTTAGCTCAGTACTTAATTTCTCCTCTTTGGTGCTCACCTGTAAGATCCGTTGCAAGATTGATGGAAGGGCAATAAATGCTGCCATACTATTCAGAACTTGCATGGTCAAAGACTTCAGAGCTGCAGGAATGTTAATAAAGGGTCAGTTAAGGAGTTTTCCTTTTAAGTCAGGGAAAAATAATGTTTTTGCATAGCTTCTTAAAAACTTAGTTAATCACAAGATTTATATCTTAAAATTAACTATTAATCTGTTATAAAGACTATAATTATTGAAAATAAATTATAAAAGAGTCACACATAAAGAAATGTATGAGAAAAGGTCAGTATCACACATGATTCCATTAAGGAAAACGGGAAACATGGTATTGGGAAACAATGCTGCAGTGGTACTGTGCAGATACAGGCTGGGCTGAGGGCACACACTGGCCTGGTCAAGCAGTTTTGATGAATTCACCTTCCCAGTGGAGATGAGGTGAAGCTGAGCCAGACAGCTTCTGCGGGGTCATCATCGCCTCCAACAATGGAAACCAGAGTGCCTACGGTGTGAGAGGAAAACCAGGGCATTGGACAGTGTTTTATAGATGCAAACGTACTTTTCATTACATTTGTGGTAAAGATTACACAAAGAAGAGTTTGTATGTGACTAGGGACAGACAATAAAAAGTGGAAACCACAGCTAGAAGAGTACTCTTTACCATACGATCTTGGGAAGGCTTGGAATTATAATTCTGTGTGTCTCTGCAGATTGTAGGCTCAAATAAGCCTAGCTTCCCCCTAAGTCCTCACCTGGTGATAAGTTAGTATACTCACATACCACAAAGGAAAAAATACTGCCTACAACTCTATTTCCTCTTCAATAACGTCAAGTGAAAAAATTAATAAAGGTCACGCAAACATTTTTCCTATATCAAGAATTATGACACATTTCCTAAGTCATTACACATCAGGAAGTAGAGGTTAAGATGAACTCACATTACTAACCTCACCAATACATAAACACATAAGGAAATATTTATTTATTTGCTTCTAGTAGGTTAACTTTATTAAATATCTTGCAAGTAGCTTTCTCATTTTAACATTAAATAGCATTACCTTCACTTGAGACAAGAATTAAGTAATTTGCCAAAGAATGCACTGCAGTAACACTGACTCCCAGGTTTTAGGAAAAAATCTAAATTTTAAAAATCAAGTTAAATAAAACATAATAGCAATTCTCTGTTAGAAAAACCATTTACAAATGTCCCAGTCCAGTATCTTGGAAGCATACTGCTGTGAATATCTGGAAGACCTGAAGAAGCATCACTACCCACAAAGCAAGATGAGAATGGGTTCTTTCTCTCTCTCTCTCTTTATTATGCTACTTGTTTTAACTATGGTATGTAGCTATAATTCATTATTTTATCAAGATTCTTATTTATTTTAACCAGTACTCATGAACTTTCACTTTTAATTTCACTTACTATACCTTTCAATTACCTTTCTGTTAATGTTATAGATCTCTAATTAAGTACACATACCATAAAAACTATATCACACTTATAAACACACAGACACAAGTCCAATCTGTTGCAAATGTTCAGATTTTTAATGTCAGGGAGATTTATAAAAAGATACCACAGCAATTAAACATCTAAAGTCAGGAATTCTCCAGCTTTGTAGAAGACTGAATACTATATTTTAAAAAAATTATTTGGTTCAGTTTTTCTAAAACCAAGTCTACCTAGTCAGATAAAAACCATCCAAAGTGATGTTCACCAAATGATTATGAAAGTTATTTCTTGGTCATCAGATGAATATACTACATGCAATTAAAAAATGCATATTTTTTAAAGTAGGAGTGTATCATTGCATGACAAAAATTTAATAAAGAAAAATAACATGTATATGTAAATGTATTCATCATGCACAATTCTATTCTAAAGAATTTTCACAATTTGTGACAAAAAATGGAAAATGTGCCCATTTTATAAAAACAGCAAACAACAAGATTAACTCTTTTCATTGTAACATGCACAATTAAATAGAAATGAACAATTAACTCATTTCTCTCTTTCAGAAACCCACAAATGTGGAAAGAAGCCAGGGTTTTAGTAAGATGCTAGAGTTGTGAGCCATGGACAGCAAGCATGGACAAGCAGAGCTGTGTCATCATGTGGCTTTACATGTCAGGCAAGATATTCACTGGACCTTACTTCATAAAGTCACCAAAGATTGAGCTGCGATCACATTTCATCTTGGTTTCTGCTATAACGCCTACCTGCATCAGGAGCTCATCTACAGCTCCTCTGTTTTGTGTTTGAACTTTGTGCAGTTTGGATTCTGTTATGAGCAGTATTTCTAACTCTGAAACACACTGCAATCATGTAGAGAGTATTAAAGCATGCTGGTACCTGGTCTTGGTCACAGAGACTATGGTTTAATTAATCTGGAGTAGATTTGAGCACTGAAATGTTTCAAAACTCTCAGGTCACAGCTGTGTACAGCTGAGGCTTAGAACTTCTACAGTACCACCCTTTCTGACCTGTGCAGAGCACTGGACAGATAGATCCCTTGGGAGCTCTGCTCCAGTTCTCTTATGTTCACTTTCATCCACTGCGAATAGAAGAGGTGACAAAGGACCACACATTCATAAGTGTCACTATATGGCACACACAGACATTTCAGTCCAAAGATTTTATGGGTATCTAATAGTCATGTGCACTTTACATCATGCAGAACAGCTGAATCTACGAGTGGAAAGTCTTCCTTGAGAAGGAGGCAGCCAGACATTTCCCATAATAACTTCAAGAGTCTCCTGCTCCTGGGAACACTAAAAAGTGATTAAAACCCAGCCAAATTAAACTCAGGTGGCTGAGGGCAATGGAAACAGAATTAGTTCCTGGTTTCCACACAGAAGAGGATTTCACAGGCCTCTGGAGTCATGCTCCTACCTCTCGTTGCTGCTGATTCAGAGTGTGCGAATTTCTCTGGCAAAGAGCAATTGTCTCTAGCATGGTATCTTCAACAGCCTTCAGTGAGAAATCCTTGGTACCTAGATTCAGAAAGAGTATAAACATCACTTAAAGACCTATTACCTATAAGCTTGCAGCTTCTGTGAAAATTATTTTTTCCCTTAATGGTTAATCTTCACTGTTGATTTGTCTGGATTTAGAATCACCATGGGAACACACTATCAGGTGAATCTGTGACAATGATTTCTAAAAAGATTTCGCTGTGGGAAGCCCATCTTGAATGTGGGCCATCCCGTGGGTTAGCATCCTAGACTGAGTCAAACAAGCTGAGCACCAACATTCATTTCTCTTTGCTTCCTGACCGTGGAAGCCATGTGAGCAGCTGTCTCCACTCCTGCTGCCTTTGCTAGAGCTGTTCTTGCCCCCATGCCTCCCCTGCCAAACTACGAAACAAAATAAACACCTCCTTCTTTACGTTGTTTTGATCAGGTATTCTATCAGAGCAATGAGAAGAATAACTAACACTGTGCCAAATTCATAGTATTTTACCCACTTTACAACTGCTCTTCCTCTAATTTCCAAACAAAATGGATAGACATTTTTTAAGTCAGCCAATCGTAAATCTTGGTCACCTTTGTACTTCCCTCTTTTTAACTCTGCATTTAAATGAAGTGTAGTTTCTGTCACTTCTACCTCTTGTGCTGTGACTTATTCCCTGGTAGTCTATATTCATTTTCTCTCTCTTCTCTCTCCTCTCTCTCTCTAGCTACATCAGGCTCCTCAGTGAACTTTTGACTTCCGATGCCTTTCCTAGCCCCTTTTGTACTATTACCAAAGTTTCTTTAAATACAACCTATCAGATAACTTTCCTTCTCAGAAACCACCAAAGATTCTTCACTTATTATCTTTTTCATGCATATGCATGTATGAGATAAATGCAAATGTGTATATATGTTTACATGTGGACAAGTCTATGTGTGTGCATATGAGTGTATGCAACACGTAAAGGCCCGAGAATGACATCAGGAAACATTGTCCATAGCTTTTCCGCCTCATCATTTTGAACCTGGGTCTCCATTAAAACCCAGAGCACACCATTAAGGAGGTAGTCAGCTTGCTCTCCAGATTCCCAGGTTCTGCTTTCTGTGGCTGGTATTATAGGCATGCTGCCACACCTGCGTGGCACTTTGATGGGTAGATCTAGGGATCTGAGCTTCAGTCTTTTTGTTTGTGCAGCAAGTACTTTAACTGCCTAGCTATCTTCTCAGCACTTAATTCTTAAAAAATAGAATGCAAAGCTAATGAGATGGCTCAGTGGGTAAAGGCACTTTCTGTCAAGCCTGACAATCTGAAGTCAACCCTTAGATTGGAAGGAAGAACTCATTCCTGCAAGCTATCCTCTGACCTCCACAGTGCTCTATGCCATGTACACACACACACTGCTGTGGGACACTTTTTCCTCTGGGAAACCAAAGTTTCTTTAAATACAACCTATCAGATAATTTTCCTCCTCAGAAACCACCAAAGATTCTTCATTTATTATCTTTTTCATGCATATGCATGTATGAGATAAATGCAAATATGTATGTATGTTTACATGTGGACATGTGGCCTATCTTGACCTTTGTCCCAGTCGCAGACAGTAAACACTCATGAAGCTCAGGAGGTTCCTGAAACTGACAAGCTGGGTGGGACAAGCTCCAGTATTAAACTAATGGCACTGAGTAAGGAATCTGTCCTGCAAGTCAAGCAGATAGAAGGGGAATTCTCAGTAGCTAGATGGTGAAAAAGCCTAGAGAAGACCAACAGTTCATTTAGAATAAGATTCCCAAACAGTTGTTTGAAGAAGATCCCAGAGCAGTCAAAGGGGGGGGGGTGGAGAGAGAGAGAGAGAGAGAGAGAGAGAGAGAGAGAGAGAGAGAGAGCAAGAGCAAGAGCAAGAGCAAGAGCAAGAGCAAGAGCAAGAGCAAGAGCAAGAGCAAGAGCAAGAGCGAAGAGAGAGAGACCATCTAGGCAGCCATGAGGAAGTTGCTGGCCATGATGTAGTGAACTGCCTTTGAATTGTCCCTGTTCCTGTTAGTAAGCCAAATAAAGTCCTTGGTTTATTGTTACTTTGGTTTGTTGTGTCACTACTTGTGGTGGATAAATGATGTGTGGCATCTCCCCAGGAAAGTGTTCATATGAAACACATGATAAACAAATACTTAGAAAGCTAAATAAAAAAACAGAACTAGCTAGCTTCTAACCTGAACACAAACAGATGGACACATGTGCTCACACGCTATGCTCTAGTGCCTGTAGATTATTTCTGCCTCCTTGAAGTTTACTAGCCAGACACTTCCACACTTTTGTCCTCCTCGGTATTGAAGACACTTTCCTTACTTTATTTATTAAGCCATGTATTCTGTAAAACTCTCATTATGGGTTCCTGGTTTCCCAACTCCTCTGCCTTCCCACTGCATGTTTCACTTTCCATTCGACTTGCATTGGAAGAATGTATTTGCCTGTGTCTCCTTCATGAACCATAAGTCTTCAGGGGAGGCCAGGCTGTGATTTAGTCATCTGCATGCTACCCTCAGGAACTAGGTACAATGTCTTCTAATACTTCAGAATTCTTAGTATACTGTTACAAATGAATTTGAAAACATGTATCTCTTACTAAATTAATTATGAGAGTATTACTAGAAAATTTACCGTTACTAGAATTTCAAAAAAAGTCAGCCTTTATAGCCTGCAAATAGTTGTAGCAATTAGGAAGGACATTCTTCTTACTTTCCCCTTAGTATTTCATATATTTGCAAAATCATTCTTCTAACACTAAATTTAAGAAGGGAAACATTATAAAATGCACTAAATGTTGAACACATGGTATATCAAAAATAATTAAACAATAAATGTTTATTAATTCTCAAAAAGATTTAGTATAAAAACAAGATGGTCAAGGTACAACACAAACTATTACATAGAACTTTGGCATCCAAAAATCTAAGCAAGTCATCTAAAGAGAATTAGGATAAAGATGTGTTAGAAGAACAGGTACAACGAAGAGTTTAAGAAATATGTTGTACTAAATAGGCGGAATAATCTAAAAACCACCTATCAAGGAACATGACTTTGAGGCAGGATATGTTGGAAATATCAAGGAATATAAAAACAAGCAATCTGACTCAAAAACGGAGGGAACTGAACAGCTACCTCTCTAGAAAAGATACACAAATGATCAAAAAGAACGTGGGGAAAGATGCTCAGCAAATCCAAATAACTTGACACTCACTAGAATAGCAATGGAATAGAGAGGGGAAAGAAGAGAGGTAGGGAAGAGAAGAATAGGAAAATGATGGCGAAAGAAAGAGAAGAGGAGAGGGAAAGAAAGGAAGTGTCAGGTAAGGATGTGAATTTGGAAATGGAGACCCCTGATGTGCTGGTGAAGATATAAAATTAGGCAGCTAGTATGGCAGTTCCTCAAAAAACTGAAAAGAGGGTTGAGGCAACGCCAGCACAAAATAAAAATATTGTTTAAATTACTATTTTATCAAGAAATCCCACTTTTGATTATAAAACAAAAGAAATTAAAGTAAGGACTCAATAAAGGCGCCCTAGCCCCTCATGGCACTCGGAGTGCCATGAGTTCATTTTCAGCTCCATGCTTCTCATGGATTTCATGCCTGGAGTCCTCATGATACTGCATGTCTGGAGTCCATGAGTTCCAACCTTTCTCTCCTCCAATAAACCCTACCTTAATCCTCTAAAAAAAAAAAAAAAAAAAAGATATCTAAGGGCCAGAAAGTTGCCTCAGTGGTAGAAACACTAAGCACAAACCTGAGTGCTCCATCCCTACAAATGATGGAAGGAGAGAACCAACTTCCGAAAGGTGTCTTCTCATCTTCACAACATAAGGTACATGTATCTTGTCTCTCTCTCTCTCTCTCTCTCTCACAGTTATATTTATGAAGGTATCTGTACACTATGTTCACAGCAGCATTACACATGACAAATGTTGGAGACAGTCTAGGTGCCGATTAAACAGTGAATAAACAAAGTGGCCCATCTATATACAGTGGGGTTATTCAGTTTTCGAAAGGAAGACAGTCTTGGTGTTTCCCAACATTTATGAACCTTAAAGTCATTATAATAAGTTAAATGAGTCAATCACGATAATTTCATTCAAATCCAGAGAATTAATGCTAGGAATACAAACCAAAGCAACACAAAATTATAACTGTATTTTTTGGGGTTAGGAGGAATGATGGAGAATTGTTGCTTATTGGTAAAAGAGTTCTGTTAGAGATAAAAAGTTTGTAGATAGATGGTAGTTATGGCTAGACCATAATGATATCAAGTTTGCTGCCCTTTGCCCACTTTTAATAAATTTTATTTTTATTAAATTTCAAAGTAGTAAAAATAATGACAATGAATGACGAAAGTTTTTGCATCTCTCAAAGTCAGTCAAGATTCCAAACTGTCAACGTTTACTGCTTTGGGATAAATTTTATAAATTTAGTATATTGCTGAGAAATTATTTACTATTGTTTGGTACATCAACTATAAGATGTTAACTAGGTACTTCACAAACAGCAATAAATCTTGAGTACAGAAACATAATCGCAAACACAATACTATAGCAGTGAGTTGCAAGTTTCTCATAGAATTCACATCTGAGAAACCGTGCACTATGCCACAATCTTTTGTATGATTTCCATATGCAACCTTGAAGTCTAGTTCAATTTCAGTCTGTGTTAAAGTAAGTAAACTAATTGTGCAACTAGAACCATGAAATCATTACTAAATGAAGGCAGTTTATTCAACATTTTTTAAAATGTTAGGTCCATGGAGAAAAACTATTTTAAATTTATATTCAAGAACTTACTTTCACCATGATGTGTTATCTCTTGAAGTCTGTTCTGTAGTCTCTAGGAGGAAAAACATAGGAGGAAACAAGAACATTTCATGTTTTTATTCATCCCATATCTGAAAAAACAAATCTTAAAAGGTGAAACATAAGCAACAGCAGAGTTCCTAAGAAGTTCCTTTACTGTCATTCAGAAGACGTGTGAATACAGCAGCAGCCAAGTGCCACTTGTTCTGCCCATACATGCTTTGCTTCTGTTACAAAACAGTCATTGCTGACATACTTTAGGCCAAACATGAGGATATGGATTTATCCATGCTTTGGATAAGAGAATAAAATTCATACTGGGCCATGAGGAAAAAGATGTGGGTAGGGCAGGTACTATAAGAACACCTGGCTTTTGGTATGATCTTCTCCAAATACCCAGTTGGCCACTACTATACTGAATTCTAAATTCTTATGCTGCTTTAATTGAATATCAAATGCTTCTCTACACTGCATCTGATCCTAAGATAGTCATCCACCCCTTTCCAGGAGTTCCTCACAGGCCAAATTCACAGACTTATCTGATGGATTTTTAGCAATTAGCCAATATCTTTATTCGCTACTCTCTATTCACTGTATACCTCAGCCAATAATCTGTTGATCTTTCAATGTACCACCTTCTTTCCATCCTCACTGATACATCATGGCCAAGTCCTCATTGACACACACCTGTTTTACTGTACTGGCCTTCCAAGTGCTCTCTGCTTTCAATTTCTCTTGTCCTTTCTCTGCAGGCCACCTGTTTTCCTATTCTCCCAGAGTAACCAGTGCAATCTTCATATAACAGTTCCTTGCTTTACAACTCCTCAGCATGTCCTACAAAAGCTGTTCAAATCTGTACTTAGCCTCAGCTTCTGCTATGCACTGTGCAACTGAGCCCCCACACAGTTACTGGCATTCTCCTAGTGGCCACCTGTCTTCATCCTACCAAGGCTTTGCCCATTTTGGTCTTACTATTTGCCAAGATCTCTTGCCTCCCCTTCTCCAATGAAGGTCAGGAATATTTCTACTTATCCTTTATAGTGTCTTTAACAGATGTGGCACAAGGAAGGAGATATGAAATAACACTGAAAGAAGTGAAAAGGCTACCTAAAATCTCTGCAGGGCTTCCAGATCTATGGTAGAATTCAATGGCTAAGATTACATTTTGGGGGGCCAGATAGATGACTCATCAGGTAAAGTCCCTGGTACAAGCTTGGCAACCTGAGTTCAATCTTCAGAATTCACACAGTAAAGAGAACTCTTTTCCAAAAGTTGTCCTCTGACCTTCACCCATGCACCATGACATGCCTCTCCCCTTCTCAAAAACAAAAATATTGTAAAACTAGAACAAATGTTAGAAAGGATTAAGAAAACCTGTAATCCTTGTATACTGCTGGTGAAGTTGTGAAATGGCACAGCTACTACAGAAAACAGAATGGCAGTTCCTTAACATAGGATTAAGAACAGCACTCCTACTTGGCCAGTGGCCCTACTTCTAGTTATCTACCCAAAAGAAATGAAAGCAGAAATTAAAAAAAAAAATCTGTGCAACTATTTTCCCAACATTAGTTGCAACAGCCTAAAAATGACACCACTGAAGTATCTGTAAACCAAGGAAAGAAACAAAATGTGTTACATAACGTGACTCTTTTTTAAAATAGAATTCTAAAGTTACAATGGATAAAACTTAAAGACATTATGTTAAATGAAACAAGCCAGACACAGAAGACAAATATTGCTAATCCCACTTTTGGGAGAAACCTAAAGTAGAAAACTCACAGAATCAGAAAGAATCAACATAGGTTGGGCAGGGAACAGAGTAATCTTTATCAAGTACAAAGTTTTAAATAGGAACCCAAAACTGGCCTGATGAGAGATGGCGCTGGTAGTTTAACAAGGTCGTTTTCTTAGTCACACTAACTGTACATATGAAGTGGTGAAAACAGTGAATTCTATGTTATGAATACTCACAGTAATTTTTAAATGGCGAAAAATAGAATATTGAACAACCCAAACTCATACATTTTAGTGGGAGCACAAAATAATATAGTACTATGACACAAAGTGATGACAGTAGATTTATTTCATAATACCCAAAATCTAAAAAGATCCCAAGTGTACATCAACAAGACAATGGATAAAAAAATGATATATTCATATAACTAAATATACTCAGCAATGAACAACTTATAAGTATAATAAATCTCAAAAACATCACAGTGAATAAAAGAATTACACAAAGGAATATCAACTGGATGTGGATAAAACATGTAAATTGTTTTCTCTGGGGGAACTGATCATGAAATGAAGTTAATCATTTCTAGTTTCTTTGGAACTTACTTACATTGCATAAATACATAAATTTGTCAGAAAAACCAAACAAATGGAAAAATGTGTGGGTCTTTTGCTCTTGAAAAAAGTACCATATGAAGAAATATGGCACTATAGTCAGTGATGTGTATGGTAAAAATATTTAAGGATGGAGTCAGCGAGATGGCTTAGTAGGTAAAGGAGCCTGTGTGCAAAAAATCCAAGTTTACTTCTAGGTGTCTATATGGTAGCAGGACAGAACACTTGCAAAAGCTGTCTTCTGACTTCCAAGTGCCATGACATGCACATACCTACTCCCCTGCTTAAGTAAAATAAATCAACCAATAAGCATATTTTTAAAATATTGAGGGGTAAAATGATGTTTGCCTGCATCGTACTCTGAAACGTAAGAGGCTGAGCTGGACTATGAACTGATAAATTCAGACAAAGAGATTACAGTAAAACATTACCTCCAGTAGGATTAAGAAGGCACCATGAATATCTCCTTTTTTTTCCAACAGGTAAGCAGTGACTTCGTGGAGTTGATATTTTTGTGTGATCTGGGAAAAATGGAAAGACAACCTTTTCACTTGTAAATCTTACTTCCAGAGTAGAAAGAGCCCAGTGAAGAAAAACCCACAGGGCAGTCACAAGTCCCTTTCTCTGCAGCATGCTGCTGACCAGAACACATTTTTTTGTTCATTTATTGATTTAAAAATTGCTACACACCGGAAATGAAGTGCACTTACTGTACAATAGCTGACACACATATATAAACAATCATAACAGAAACTAGAAAATTATCAGTTATAATTCTACACAAAATATTCAAAACAGAATGACTGAAAATTAACTTATGGGATCTTAGTAAAAACTAGCAAACTTAGACTATCTAATTCAGGAAGAAAATGTAAGACTCAGAATGTGGGGGAAAGGTGGTGAAATGCCATTCTCCAAAAGGACAGGATCATGATAATCATGAACCCATAGCAGAGGTGGCTACAGACAGTAAATCTACAGGGACCTACAAGACCAATGATCAGCTATGAACCAACAAGAAACCCACAGGCTTCTATGAGCAACGAGCAATCCACAGGTTCGAGGAAGAAGATAAAAAAAATCCAGTTGTGTGTACATGGAAGAGCCTATCAGGTTCCAAAAGAAGACCCCTATCCCAGAATCATACATGGCCCTGGATAAACCCAGTGTAAACAAAACAAAAAAACAGGACCAGAATATGGAAGGAATACTAGAATGGGGCTATAGAAGAGGTAGGAAAATGGGGAAGGACAGAGAGAAAAGTAAATGAAAGGTTTTGTATACCTGTATAAAAATGTCCAAGATCAAAATTTATCAGTGAAAAAGGTGAAAAAAATACTAAGTAAGCTAGGAAGACAAAGTAGAGAAAATGAAAGAAAGCAAATAGTACAGAAACTTAAATTCTAAAGAAGCATCTCTGAAGGACTAATACAATGAATAACTCCCCCCCCCCCTTTTTTACAAGCAAAAAGAGAGGCACAGCACAATAATGGGCTGACAGATAAAAGGAGAAAAACATGAGAAGCCTAATAAAAGTAAAAAGGCATTTGGTAAAATGCAGTGCCCTTTCAAAGACAAAACAGAAAGAAAACAGTGACTAATTTGGAATTAGAGTGTTCTTAAGAAAAGTAAGGGGCCTGTGGAGATGGCTCTGTGGATAAGGCACTTGGCCTGCAAGTGTGCAGACCAGAGTTCATATCCCCAGAATTCCACATAAAGCTGGGCAGGCATGGTGCCACCTGCAATCCCAGCATCTCAGGGACAAAGATGGAATCCTCAGGGCAAGCTGGTTGTTCTGTGATCATTCCTCTGAACAAAGAGCTGCCATCTTTGTTTTGAGACCATCAGAAGCACCTGCTGTCCATGGACTCCATTAGAGACAGATGGAGGTAGAGAGGGTTACTGGACCCTCACCTGGGGCTCTGGGTTGGCTGCATATAATTCTTCCCTAGTTGCACATGCCCACCCATGTGCCTGTATGTATGGAGGCTGAGTGGCCACCTGCGTGCCTAAAAATATTGAGAGCTGAGAAGGGCTAGAAGGCATGTGCATGAAGGCCCTGTGCACGTGCTGCTCACATGCTCTGACACGTGAGGATGGGAGGAGCCCTAGAGTATATAAACTGGGGGAGAGTAGTTGAGAGAGTTCCATCTAGGCAGCAATGAGGAAGCCCCGAGCCATGCTGTGGAGAGCGGCCCTACTCCTGTGAGCAGGCCCAAAAAACTGGCTGGTTTATCATTATTTTGGTCTGTCATGAAATACCTAGATGGGGTGGGAAGACGGTTGTGTATATCAGCTCCCCAGGAAAAAGCAATTCACACAACAGAATCGTACACAAATTTTACAAAAACCAAACAATACAAAAGGCATTTTAAAAGGAAAACATTTCTGAATGTGAAGACTCAATACTATAGAAAAATCAATTCTCCTTGAGAATTTTAAACCAAAGTTCCAGAAGGAGTATTGAAAGGAACTTTATCATGTGATTTCCTACCATGATACACAGGTCCATGATACACAGACATGGTACACACAACTGGATTTTTTTATCTTCTCCCTCGAACCTGTGGATTGCTCATTGCTCATAGAAGCCTGTGGGTTTCTTGTTGGTTCATAGCTGATCATGTAAGAGGCCAAAAGTAGCCAAAGAAAAAGGAGGACGGAGGACTCTCTCCAATAATAAGCCTTCTTGTGAAGTTGCTAACTAAAATAATGTGGTACAAGCATGGGGGAAGATAAAGGAAAGAAGAACACCCACAAACAGATGTAGCATGGCATTAAAAACCAGTACAGAAAAGAGCATAAAAAGCCAGAAATATGGACCATTTAGACATCATATGGGAAAAAAGATATATACAAATCTCTCCTCATCAGCCTACAGAAATAAACTCCAGGTGGATTAAAAGCCTAAAATGTAAGAAGCTAACCTATAAAAATTATGAGAATTCCCTTATATCATCAAAACAAAACTTACACTTTAAAAGACTAATAATAGGTATCAGTAAAAGTCATATTAAAAAGTACGCTAAAACAGAATGGAAGACGTCATCTCCACCACAAAAGTGAGCAAAGAATGAGCTCCAGAAATGAGAAAGACTTCTAGAAGCAAACAAGTGATCATTAAGATGGAGGTAAATTTGAATGTATAAAACTGATTAATTTGAAAAGGCTATCTGCAATAGGTCATGTACTATATAACATTAATATAATTTTTAAAACAAACAGGCTTTCATTGGATATGCATTTGCACATACTAAAAAAATAAAAATCATAGACTGAAATACTACAAAAGCATTAGGCTGGTGGGGGGAAAGGGGGACAAAAACAGAGGAAAGGGACAAATCAAGGGTCTTTTAATTTTAAATTAAATAAGTACAGCAAAAATGTTAATAGAAATTTTGGTGAGTATATATACATGATATTCTGCCTATCCTAAATAATTAAAATTTTTTATTCAAACATTTTTTTTTTTAACTATGGGGATAGCTCAGAAGGTGGATATAAAAAATACAGGTTATTCCTTGTTGGCAACAAAAGGAAAGATAAAATGTATCTTTAAAATAAATTTTAAATGAGAAATAGGGAATATACTAGTCTCAGACTGCCTTAAAACACCCACAGTCACACATACTTCATTTATAACCAGAAGGAAACAAAGACCATCAAGACAATGATTACTATTTAGTCTATTACAATTTCATGGCACACCAGAACTATGCAGTCTTCACTGTCTATAATCAAGAGTTTGGGCCTGCAAGATAGCTTAGCAGGTGGGGGCATTTGCAGCCAAGTCACAGACACCCCCTCCCATTTCCAAAACTGTTCCCCCCACCATCAAAATAATAATAATATTAATAGTTTGGTCTTTGCTTTTTAATATTTTTACTGAGTTCCTTTGCTAGTCTGATTCTGCTTGCTAGAATGTACATAAGCCTAATTGGTAAGAGGGATGAAGGTGTGTTATTTCTGACTTTAGCAGAAAAAAAACCCAGAGAAACAGGAGCTGGAGAGATGGCTCAGAAGTTAAGCCTCTGCCTCGCAAGTAGAAGGTCCTGAGCTCAGATCCTGGAACCCATGTAAAAACACCAGGCAGAAATGGCAGTGGTATATCCTAGGAAACTCCAGAGGAAAGCAAAGAGGAGGTAGCACAATCCAGGGAGATTCCTGAAGTCACCCTTGGACCTCCACAGGCACATACAGTGCCCTTTGATACACAGACACAGACACAGACAGACACACACACACATACACACACACAAATTAAACAGAACAAAACAAAAATAAAAACACAGTGAAGCAGGTCACCACAGCAATGACAGCTGGACCTGGAGTCAGGCCATCAGGTTCAATCTCAGTTGCCATCATTATTATCAACTTTTGAAAATGGATCTCCTTGCAGAAAGTGAATTTCTTTTTCAAGCTTTCTATATGCTTCTAGCTTTACCTGAATAGTTTCTTCCAGGTGGTAGCATTCAAGGACTTGCAGTGTCTCTATTACTTGGTTTGGGCTGAACTGACAGAGAAGCTCAATGAACTGCTCAGTAACGCAGGGAGACACGTGCAGCTGTTCTTGATTTATATGAACACCTTCCCTAAAAACAAAAGACAAGAGAGTCCTAAGCACCAGCAGCTTTGAAGCACACCTACAGTTAAAATATATCATGATTAAACCTGGAATATGAATTCAGTGTTGATGGCACTTACGTTACTCAGCTAAACCTACACATAGTATCAGAGGAAATACATAGGTCTCAGTTTATCCTGAATGATTCATGAAATGATACTCACTGTGACTCCTTGAAAATGAACCAAAAGTTATATACTTTGTTCTGAAGCAATGAGCCCCAATTCAGTTTAAACCATCTGACCCATGGGTAACTCAATAGCTGTCTGATATACTTCCTCCTCAAGCCTGGTCATACACCTCGTAATAGCTTCTTTATCTGCCTTCTCTAAAAGACTGTCCATCACGTAAAGCTGCTTCACAGTAATGAATTTTCCAAGCTGACTATGTGTGTGATAAGGGCTAATTTTGTTGGTTTCTGTTAAACAAGGGGTGCATACAGCACTGGAGTTCCCTTCCTGAAATTCACACAGGCTTTGCAAGTAGAGCACTTGTCTCATTGTGACAGGTATTCAACCCATGTCCACAGGAACCATTGAGGGATCGACAGCTGCTCAGGGAAACTTTAGTATCTCCTTTGTACAATAGCTTCAGAAAAAAAAAAAAAGCCCCTTTGGGAAGACCTAGCTTCTCTTCAAAATCTTCAAATTACAGCTCATTAAAAAAGGAAACAGAATGGGGCTAATAAGATACACAAGTGAAGGTTTGGGAAACTAACTTTCTGAAGAAATGCTAAAGCAGATGGTTCAAAGCAGGAATCTAAAGGATGGCATCTACATGGAGGAGTAAAAACTAAGACCAAGAGCTGGGTGGATCATCCCTAGCACCTGTAATATGCAGAGCACCAATAGAGACAGAGGGAATCTGGATTTCTGGGAGAACTATTAGGATCTGATCATTATTCTGTAAGTTATGGTTCTGGTGGGAGGCTGAGTTACAGAAGGAAAGATGTTTAGGGAAATAACTCCTAAGAAGAGCTCTAAGACACTCCTAGTAAGAGGCTGGGGCCAAACTAAGTTCTGCTACTCAGTGCTTTCAATACTTGGTGGCTGATTAATTCAGTACTTCCACAAATTGACTACAAAATCCAAAGACCATGGTAGGAATTTTTTTTTTATCATTACTTCAAACTTCCTGTTACACAGTTTTGTTAACATGACTGGCTAATCTCCATATACATTACTATATACTATGTACATTAGTTCTTATTATAACTTGAAAATTATCTGTGCAAGTGTCTATGTTCCAGTTACACTATTAACTCCATAACACTAATGACTATATTATATTCATCACTGTGTAGCTCTGGCTGGCCTCAAACTGGAAGATTGGAAGTACAGATGCGTATGCCAGTATGTCCAGCTTATCATTCAGATGTTCATACTTTATGATTTATCTTTGCTATGAACTAGTAAACATTCATATATTGTCTTCCCGAGTTGGATGAGCCTCTCTAGAAAATTAATCACAAGGAAGGGGTTAGGAGAACCCTAACTAATAATTAGGTAGTCAGGATCACAGATCACAAACTGGGGTATATTACCTACATCTGCAATAGAGGTAGCCTTATGTGATTGAACCCTTTAACTTGAAGGATCTGACTGTAACTACAGGTGTGGAGTGTCAGATTCAAGACAATTATATAATATCCAGCAGTATCCACTAGAAAATTGTTCAGTTGGCTAGTTAATGTGTACTTAAAAAAAAATCCCTGCATGGTTTGATGATGAGATTGGTTTGGTCTGTCTCTTTTCAGAAAAACAATTTTGAATCTTGAGAGACCACTATTAGGTAAAATAAAATGGGAACGCTAACAAATATGTGTTTAACATCCAGGTGAGCAAATGTACTTTCCAGATGTTTATTCCAAAATGAAGCTGTCGTCAGTATTTTATGTACATTGGACTTCTGTTACCCCATCTTTTAACTGCAAGAGTATGAGCAAATTAAGAAGGGACAAAAGCATCCATCAATGAATCACAGAACTTAATTCTCAGATCATTCATTGATAAAACAGTTACAAGAACTAAGTGAATATGAATGAAGCCAAGCAAAGCACCAAACGAAGAGATCTGATGTATTCGTGGATGAGGAATTTCAAGGCAACATCTACATAATCAAACTTCCAGTATAAACTACAATATTAATGAAATGACATCCATCCTGTCTGCTGCATATAAACACAATGTGACATATCCATTCTCAAACCTGCTGCAGTTAGTCCTCTGTTAGCTACCTGCTGTGCTGCATACTCACTACTGACATTAATATCTGTCAAAAGCAAGTCTTTTAGGCACCAACCTATCTGCACTTTGGGGAATTTAAGGTACAATGAAAAGCCTCACATACCTAAAATTCAAGTGGCAGAATTTATACTCAATTACATGCATTGGGAAAGCTAAAAATATGTATTAGGTTTTTTTAGAAATTTACACTCAAATGATGTTAAAATTCAAATTGTGCCTTTCTAATTTTTAACAAAAGAAGTAAAGGTACTGGTATGAAAATTGCTATCTAGTCTCCCCTCACTCTGAAACTGCACACGAATTGGCCTATCTTGACTATTCTTTTTCACAATCCTCCTTAGCATTTGTGTTAATGAATCAGGGCCATCTCTGTTCACTCAATCTGCCTGCTTGAATTCTCTGTTTGTTCCTGTATCTCTAGTCTTCAGAAGTGATAGTGTACCAACAATTATTATGCTTAGACTGAAAAGTCAAATGTATCACAACATACCACAGTAAAGTGTTATTTTTCTGTAGTTCTCACTCAAATTAAGTTGCTTCCCCCTGCCTTTAGGCTTAGCTTATAGCTTTCCAGACACACCTCAAGTTGGAAAGCCCACAATGTAATATGTCAACTGAACAAAACTCATGTGAACCTGCCAGTTAGTCTGCGAAAGATATTACTTATGATTAACACTGGTAGCAAAACACAAAATCTGTACAAATCTGTGAAACAATACAATAATGTATAAAACTTTACAAACAACTGACTTAGGTAGTAAGGATTAAAATGCCAACCTGACAAGATAAAGAATCCTCTAGGAGACAAGGCTTTGGAGACGTATAAGCTGATTCCTAGATTGGGTTAAGGGAGGTGAGAAATCACACTCTAATTGCAGGCAACACTATTTAATGGGTACAAAACCCCTAATGAATAAAAAAGGTAACTGCAACAGCGGATCAGCACTTATGTCTCTATTTCCTGACTGCAGATACAATGTGATGCCCAGTAGCCTCATGTTCCTCCTGCAATTACTTCCATCCCCATGATCAAAGTAAACCCTTCCTTCCTTAAGTTGACTTTGATACAGCAACAGGAAAAGCAACTAATATAGAAAATTAGTACCACAAGTGTGGTTTTGACCTTGTGATCTTCAGGCCTTTGGAACTGGTTTGCAGGAGGACCATGAACAAGTTTGGAAGGATGGATTAGAAAAGCCCTAGAATGCTGTTAAGCTGAGCTTAATAGGCCATTCTGATGAGCATTTGGAAGACCAGAATGCCAACAAAAATGCAGACAGTGGAGACCTGGTTCATGAACATTCATGAACTAGAACTCTATCAGTAACTAGGCAAAACCCATTATACTCTAACAAATAATCCTGCTGTTTTCTGACCTTGCTCTGACAATGTGAATGAAGCTGAACTCAAAAATGGTGGAAGAAACCTCATCAGAACAGCATAGGAAGCATTATCCTGGCCACTCTCACTGCTCTTATCCAGGACTATGGTGAGAGAAAAAAACAAGATACTAAAGATGTGCTGCATTGGTGGGAAAGCAGGAAATTTAAAGTTACATCGGGATGCCAAGAAAGGAGAAGTAACTGTTAAAGAGATTAGCACAATTAAAGAGAAGTTTCTGCATTGCACTGAGACATTAGGAAAGGAATCCTGAGGGCAAGATTCCACCTAAAAATCCAATTGTGTTTGGTGGGCAGGAACTTGAATTAGAATGCTGCTGAAGGAGTTCCCTGCTTGAAAACTGCCTAGGGCACAGAGTCTGAATAAATAAACTGTGGTCTAAGGAGTCCGGGCCATATTGAATGGATAGAAGAACCTGGCACTGCTGCTCATATGGAACTAGATTTTCAGGTGTGTACATTTTTTATATGATATATGAAAGAATGAGGAAATCACAGATGCTTGTAAACCTATTTACATAATTGCAAGATATGAGCTCATAGAGAATGGTATCAAAGCTGCAAAAGACTATTGAAGTCAGGTAGTATTCGGCAAGATAAGATTCCCTGTAAAGTAATAATGATAAAGCGCAGGCTGCAATCGGGACCCCAGGATGTTGGAGATGTCAGAACTTTGGGATATCTGCAGAGGAAAGCTGCATATACTGGGTGGAACCAACCCGAGAGGCTGCACTACAAGGCAGGAGAGTTGGAGGGGAAGATCAACAAAACACATCCTTTGGAGCACAGATGATTCTACTGAGAGCTTCAGATTCTAAACACAGAGCTAAGATTTGATGTTTGCTCTGGTGGGTTCTGGTCTTGCTTTTGTCTGATCTTTCCAAGTCTCATTCCTTCCTTTTGGATGGGAATCTTTTCTCTGCACTTTTGTACATTGGAAGTATGTAATTTATTTTCAGGTCTCATGGTTAAGAGATTGCCTTGAGTCTTATAGACTTGAATTTGGATGTCTGAACAAAGTTAGGACTGTTAAGTACTATCGGGATTTAGAGATGGATTGAATGCATTTTTCATTATGAGGTCATGAGTTTATTGGAACAAGAAGTAGATGGGATAACTTGAAAGTGATATATGTGTTTGGGCATTAAGTTTACAGGAAGTGGACTTATGATTAATACTAATTATCAACCCGACATGATCATAATCAACTAGAAGAAAAGCCTCTGGACATGTGTGTAAGGAAGTTTCTAGACTACATTAAGTGTGAAGACACACCCTAAAAGTATGCAGCACCTTCCCATGGCTGGGGTCCCAGACTAAATAAAAAGCAAAAAACAATGAGAGCACCGACATTCATCTTGCTCTGCTCCCTGATCGCAAATGCCATGTAACCAGCTTTCTCACGTTCCTACCACCATGCCACACCTGCCAAGATGGATTGTACTGTCAAACTGGAGCCAAAATAAATTCTTCAATCATTAATTTAAGCTGCTTCTACCAAGGCAATTTTTACAGTGGCTAGAAAAGCAACAAATATGAATTGAAACCTGTGCTGTAGCAAGGAGGAATCCATTGTTTGGTCCCTTGCTGTCCAAAATGACTTTTCACATTGTTTATGCTGCCAGGCATTCTCCAACAAGAACAGCTGCAATCCCTTATAAACTCTTACATGGTACACACCAAAGCAGACAGGCATTCTGCTCTGCCACACTGATGGGACAGCAGATCTCCTGACTTCAGAGGATCTATCCACTTTCCATTTCCTTAGTTTGACTAATCAAATGTCAAGATGGAGTCTTTCAAATCTTAATACAATTGTCATTGCTCTGATAGTCCTTTTTAAAATGGCTGTTTCTATGATAAATGCTAATTATTTTTATGTCTCAGAGTAGTTCCTTAAAATACATCTTGTAAAACAGAATCACTAAATCAAACTACTACATTCCTTTACAGCTTTTTACATATAGGTAAGAAGAGGGGCAAGAACACAAAGGTAAGATTGCAGCATGTGGCTCATGCACTGAGCAGACACTCAGAACACTGAGGGAAAAATAACTGAGAACAATGGAGGAGGAAGCCAGGGGAGTGAGCCTGACAATACGTGGCATATCCACTGAGCAGGTACTAAAGAGCAAACAGCAATGTAGCTGGAAGTCCACGAAGTGGAAATGACAGGCCAGGGTCAGATTGAGAACACTCTGTGTACCAAAAGACTGTGGATTTCCCCTTGAGTAATGGAAGCTGAAAGAACTTTGAGAATAAACTAGAGGGGACCAT
The DNA here is from genome assembly GCA_023101885.1 of Typhlomys cinereus. Taxonomy (NCBI): domain Eukaryota; kingdom Metazoa; phylum Chordata; class Mammalia; order Rodentia; family Platacanthomyidae; genus Typhlomys; species Typhlomys cinereus. The sequence goes on along the minus strand of JALPQD010000354.1, from coordinate 1,288,645 downwards.
TTCCATTGTTTGTTTGTAGACAAACGAAATAGAGGCATTAGGAAAACTGGGTGCCAGCTAAAGAAACACAGACAATATGCTGCAGGGGGGAGGTGTTATCAAATTTGTGGATTCAAATGATCTCCTGCCTTGGCCTCCAAAGTAGTCAGGACTGCAGGTATGCACCATTATGCCTGGTTCTGTAGACTGTGAGTACGGTTTGGTTCTGTGTGGTATGCCTAAGAAGGTGAATGGTAGTGGGTAAAGAAAGTTCAAACCTCGCAGCCCTCAGAACCCGAGTGAAGGCACTGACGTTAATACTGCCTGCTTGGCAGCTCACCTCATCCTCGTTGGTGGAGCTCTGCCAAATGGCTATCCTATCCATGCCAGGCACCATGCTCAAGAACTCAGTCACACAAAAAGCACTGATGGAAATAAATGCGCAGATGAAGTCTATGTGAAATTAAAGAGAGGGTACAAGTGAAACCTGGAGAAAAGTATACACAGCAAGCTCACTATGAGCAATGAAGTAAATACATATGGCAAACATATCCACATACTCACGGACACAGAATGAATTGGACAGACAAGGAGATGATGGCTTATTAATAAAAATGTTGAATGTAGGCTGCTGGCAACAAGCCTACCAAAGAATTCATGTGAGAGGCAAGCTTGATCATATGAACAATTACCTTGGCTGCTGGACACTCAGTGAAGAGAAATGCACTTTTAGGTGTGAAGTCTGTGTGAGCATCTATTATGTTCTAAATTTTAATTTTAATTTTGAGATGTCTTACTTCAACACCAAGAATCAGTATCTTAAAATAGCCATTCAAAAATATCTATAACAATATGACAAATTTGACTACACAGAGTGCACAACCATTTCCATAATCTACATTTCACTTCTTGGCAACTCATGTTCAATTTTTACTTTACTGTGATTAAAGACTTAAAAATAATCATTTAATGTGGGATTTTTTTCCCAAACAAGTCCTAGCACATATTACAGAGGCCTCTATGATACCCCCAACGAAGACCAAGATGACATTACTAGGAAAATCACAATGTAGAAAAATGTTCTGAATATAAATCTACTCACATATCCCCTTTGTTCTCTACATAGCTATCTCCTCCATGTCCTTTGTACTGGCCCTCAAATATGCCATGTCTGCACAAAGAACCTGCATCCGGACATTATTATTGCAGAACTTCCATGGGAACTGGCAGCCAGCAGAGTGAGCTCTGGGCCAGCAACTGCCAAGGGAGAGAGCTGGGAGGTACAAATCCTTCCTCCCTCTAGTTGCTAGCTTCCATGCAGGCAAGTAATTTATTTCTGAGGGATTAGCCTCATCTGCCCCCTCCCAAACAATGTACTCTTTCCATGTACAGATGCCACCAGTATCTTAGTAGGTCATCTAATTCTATTAACAAAACTGTTATGTAACAAAGATAATGTGAGGAGTCTGGGTAAGAAAAGAAATACACAAGAATTCAGCTAGATAATCTGTTTCTTAAAAAATGCTATTGGGCAAACAAATAAAAATAAATCATGGGTTAGGAAGATAACTCACGGTTATAGCCTTTGCCTCACAATCTTAAGGATCTGAGTTTGGATCCCCACATCCCAGGTAAAAAGAAGTCAGGTCACCCATTTACCAGTAATTCTAACCCTGGAAGGTGGAAAGTGGTAATCCCCAGAGCAAGATGACTAGTCCTGTTGGCATGTTTAACTGGAAATCTAGACTCACAACAATAAGGTAAAAGAATGATCACAAATGATTCCCAACATCACTTTGGTCCTCCACTGGCACACATACTGAAGTGCATTTGTGTAGACACACCCACTCATAATGCATATCCACCCACTTGCAAACATAAGCACACACTTCACACATACATCCAAAATACATACACATGAAAACAAAACAACCTGATGAGTTAAATCAATGTAGGTACGCTATACATGCAGGGATGAGGATCCAATTAACTCAGGCTTTGTGACAAGAGCAAAAAGCAACATTTTTCATCACACCTACAACAAGCCGTCCTCATCTCAAAATAGCTGTTTTCGTTAGTCTGTCCTACTCTCCAGGCTTTTGTGGTGGGAGGGACTGGAGTCCAAGAACAGATGGGAGGAAACAAAGGCAAAGGCAGTCTCAAGTTGGCCTCCAGTGAAATGAAAGCTGCAGTGAAAGTTGTTCTCCCTATTTCTGAAGCTCATTTGTCTCTGGCATATTTTTCCATAATTCCATAGTTTTCTACTTCCCATTTCCCAGTATCTGACAAAATTCTAATCCTTTGGATAGGTAGCAACACAGCATAAGGTCTCAGACAGGAGCTGAGATACCCGTCTCAGAATCAGGGTCCCCCACCATGTCTGTGCTCCCTTCCTCATCTACCTGAAGTCAGTACCGCTGAAGGGAAGATCATCTAACCCTAGCTCCTCTTCTGAGTCTTTGTCAAGTGGATGGGTATGTATGCAATGTTGATTTCTCTGTCAACACATGTGGATAGTCTCTTGCCTGTTTATGTCTTGTAGAGAATCTTTTACAAACCACTACCATTCTGAAGACTTGTATACTATTCTCCCCAAATCAGTTATCATCCCCTAAAAACTGCCTACATTCCTTTATGCTCGCCTTCCCTATTGGGAAGGTTGTGTGTTTACAGTAATGCTGGGCTAGGGCACTCCCGTGAGTTTCCTCCACACTATAATATCCCCTTTGCATGCTAATACTTCCTCATGCCTTTTCTCCTACCTACTATCTGCCAGTTCACTCCAGTGACTTATAAGACAGACAGGAAATGTCTTCTCCCTCACAGAAGGCACCAGAAAAGGCTAGACTGCAATGGTTGAGCTGGTCATTCAACAACTAATGAGCCAGTCCAGTTTTCCTTTCCCTAGTGAGGGGAAAGGGTATTAGGAGATTTGTTTCCAACTAAGTAAGTTCCATTATATTCACATGTCCAGACTTCACTGAGAAAGTGCTATGCGATACAGAGACTGACAAGCAATTAGAAAGAGCCTGACTGGGGCAGGGAGAAGTGATTTTGGTTTCCATTACCTTTCCAATCATGGTTCCTATCACCTTGACGCTGACTTGCTGGCATAGGTGAGTGTAGGTGCGAAGTGGAGAGCCTCAAAAAGAGCATGCATCCTGCACTCTTGAGGCTGAGTTCAAAGGGCTCTGCAAGTTACAGCTTTGTCTTGCTCTGCAAGCAAGATGGGGAGACCTACTACTTCTGTCTGCACTTCAGCTTAACCTCCAGAATTCAGTATCATATTAGTATTGCACATAGACACTATAGAACACACAGGCTTTTGCAGGTCAAGTTATTATCATTTAAAACACAAAATATTAAAAGTGGCTGCAATGACAAAAATCAAATCTAGAAATATTTAAAGCCCAATGTGAAATGACATTTTTCTCCCACATAAGACATACAGCATGAGGATCTATGTACAGCACAGGGCACAAGGGCCCACATGTGAAATACATCAAGAGGGCCTCACACAGCACACAGTATGCATGACACACAAGGGCTCATGTGGGGCACACGGTACAGGACATGGTGTGGAAAATCCAGGACTGAGATTCTCAAAGCAGAAGTCAAGTCCTTTCAAAGTTGGAGATGGAATGCAGCAGTGGTTATTTCCACTTTTGCCTTCTATTCCAAAGCTGGGGGGCCAGGCAGCATGCTGTGCAGCAAAGTCATTCCAGGTTGTGCTGGTTTTTACAGAGAGGGAAACAGAAGGGGTGTGTGTGCACTGCTTTTATGTAAAGTAGGTCAGAGACCTTGCAGCTGGACTGAAGAGCATATGCCATGATAGCTTATAGTAATTTTTCAGGGTTATGTTTGTCTGAGTATATCAAATGTACCAATTTCACAATTATCTGTGACTTGCTAAGGAATGAAACGATTTTCACAATAGGGTTCTGGCAGGCTTTAAACCAAGGGTCATACGCGCACTAGGAGAATCCATACTGTATCACTGAACTATAGCCCCACCCTCAATGTTCATGACATTCTTTTCTTAAAAATTTTATTTATTCATTTAGTGTGTGTTGTGTATCAGAGAGCACTGTGTGTTCCTGTACAGGACTAAGGGTGACTTCAGAAATCTTCCTGGATTGCTTCTACCTCCTTTTAGACTCACTTTAGGATTTCCCAGACTCTGCCCATCAGGGCCAGAAGTTCAGGCCGCTGTTTCCTTCTGGCATTTTTAACATGGGACTTGGGATCCAAACTCAGGACTTTCTGCTTGTGAGACAGAATCTTATCCCCTGAGCCATCTCTTCAGCCCACTCATGACATTTTTGAGGGTTCTCATCTAATTAGCATCTCTTCATCCAGGAACAGGAAATAAGCAAGCACATAAGCAGCTCTGCTTCTCCCTCAGTCTCATTTCTGTCACTGTGAAGCACCAGGAACACTTGTGCTGCTTTGGCAAGTGACTTGGAATATTGTTTACACTGTCCAACATCTGTTTTTTTTAAATTTACACTACTTAACATTTGCATGTCACCATCATCTACTCTTTCTTACATTTGAGAAATTACTAAGTTCAAATGTGAAGTTTCTCTGTCCTTCCAGCTTGAGTCTGTTCAGTATAGGATTTGATTAAACTAAATTATCCTTGAGAAAAGAATGTTTACTATGTTATTTATCTTAAAATGCTATTATAACCAATAGAGTGATGAATATTTTGATATTTGAAAGTAGCAAAGAATGCTAAAATAAGTAAAATTGCTATTGCAATTGCTAAAGCAGGTAAACATCTATCTTCAATGGTCAGTGTATTTTTTTCTTATTTATTACTTATTCAATTGTGCGTGTGTGCATGTGCGTGTGCGTATGCGTGTGTGTAGAACCACGGACGAATTCGGGAACCACCATAGACCACCTCCACCTCCGCCTTGTTTACTCTGCCCCAGGATTCACAGGCTCCGCCCTACCAGGACCAGAAATGCAAGCTGCCCCCCCGCCCCCCGCTTCTGCCTGGCATCTATACATGGGGTCTAGGATCCAAACTCAGGACCTTCCACCTACAAGGCAAAGGCTTAACCCTAGAGCCACCTCTCCAGCCCCTGGTCAGTGATTTTGTAATGAAACCTAAGTTTGACGTGAAAGCTATGCTATTCTCCTGGGATAACACATTGTGTCTGTCAGTTGCAGATACCAACTTGGCAACTGAAAGCTAAGCCTTTAGGCACAACTGTAGGGAAATATTTAGGTAAGGCAAATCCTGAGCAAGCTTGTGGGAGATGATTTAGCTGATGGGGAAGACCCAGCTGATGGTGGGTGGGACCATTCCCTAGGCAGCTGGATAAGAGAGTGCTGGTTCAGTATTTTCACAGATTGTGTATACTAAAGAGTGTGGAAGTATGTCCCTCTCTCAGTAATTCTTGTAAATATGGTATGACCAATTCCTCTGATATTGGTGTGAATTCTCTTATTAGGGGAATAATTTTCCATTGCAGTTCATTAACCTAAGTTGTTTGAGTCCTGTATTCACTCATCAACAGGAAAATGACACATATACACACTTAGAATTGAATGAGCTAGTACCTAAATCTAAGAGTGCATTAAAATATGCCTATTCTTAATCAAGTTGGGCCCAGACACTTGCAATTTGCAAAGGTTTTTAAAGCCTTCCTTGGAAATACACACTTGATACACACATCAAGTTCAAAATTATTGATTTTGGGACTTCTGGGTGAGATGACAGATTACTAGAAGTGCTATTGCTTTCATCTGGGCCTAAGATACAAAATGTGGAACAGAAAAATAGGGAAAATGTGCATCTTGGCAAGCAAGAGAGATGAGTTTAAGGTTAGACACAAGGCAAGTTCAAAAGCAGTTCTAACAGCTCAATAGGGTAGTGCCAGTAAAGATAAACCTATGCCTCAGCAGCAGAACAATAGGAGAGGTGCCTTGAGGCAAGACCTCCATCTTGCAAAAATGTGAATGATTTGAAGGAGCAGCCTAAACTAAGAATGCTGAAGGGGTTTCCTGCTGAAAAACAAGCATCTAGGAGAATTTCCCAGGGTCAGCACAAAAAGCCATAGCCATTCTGTCCTACTACCAGCACTTGGCAGAGTTATTCTTGTAACAGTGGTTTTGTAAGGATAAAAGTATAAGTCTGAGGGGTTCATGGAATCTTGTTATTATGGTTTCGGAGAATTTCTGGGAGACCAGGCAATATATGGCAGGGTCAAAGTACCTACAAGGAGGCCCTCAGAGGCCACTGTGTGAAGCTATGAAGGTGAAGCCTATGTTGCAATGCAGAACTCAAGGGACCATAAGGAAAATCACAAGCATGGAATAGAGTCAGCTCAAGAGAGAGGCTGTGTGTGTTACAGGTAGCAGAGGTAAGCCCTTTGGAGTCTGTTGCAGTTCGCCTGCATGGCTGCTGATAAATGACCATTAAACAGCTTAAGGGAACAAGGGATTTATTTTCTTTTACGATTATTGGTTACAGTTTTTAATCCAGCTTGACGGGAGAGCATACACCAATACCAGGGCTGAGGGAACTGGCCATATATTATCACCACATAATGACTGAGAGAGGGATGATCCTTACTTGCCAGACCAGCATGTCTGACCAAGTGTACAAAAGGATGCCTCAACCAGCTCTCAGTATTTTATTCACCTGTTCAGGGTCTAGTCCCACCCACCATGGACTGGACCTTCCCCATCAGCTAATCTCTTGCTAAACAATCTGGGCTTAACTCAATTATTAATTCTCTGTGAATGTGCCCGAAGCTCAAACCCTCAAGTTAACACCTGTGCCTAAACTATGACAGAGTGTAAATGACTCCATCTTATAAATCCCAGAAACCAGATATGGAGCTTCAAGATTTAGTATTTACCCTGCAGAGCTTTGTTTTGCCCTTTGTTCGGATCATTCTTTTATTTCTCCCTTTTGAAATGTAGAGGTTGGAAGTATGAAATGTTTTATGATTTTTAAAGAGGATCACAATTAACATTATCTTTAGTCTGTGAAGAGAGTCTGGATTTCTGAGCAGTGTTGGGATGGACAAAAAAGGAAACTATTTAAGGTATGCTGAAAGTATTTTTGGTCATAACTATGGGCCTGTGGGGTCAGAGGAATAAGGCTGTGGTTTGAATATGAAACATCCCATGTAGGCTCATGTGTTTGAACACTGGCTCCCTAGCTAGTGTTACTATGTGGGAAGTTTACAGAACTTGGGAGGTAGAACCTCACTGGAAGAAGTGAAGCACACGCCTTCGTTTTATATCTTGGCCCCACTTTCTGTCACATGACCAGTCAGCCTTTTGTGCTTGCTTTCATGCCTTTCCTGCCATGATGGAATGTATCTACCTAGAACTGGAAGTCAAAATAAACCTGAAACCTGATTAAAACTGATTAAAGGAAAATGAAAAAGCACAGCAAAGGAAATAAGTACTGAAAGACAGCCTATAGAATAAAGTCTTTTTAAACTATACAGCTGACAGAGAATTAACTAACATCTAGAATACACAAAGAACTAAAAAAGAGTCAAGAAATCAAACAACCCAATCCATAAATGAGCTAATGGAATGAGCAGACACATGTTCTCAAAAGATGAAACACAAATGGCCCATAAACATATGAAAAACTGTTTAACCTCATTGTCACCACAGAAGCACAAATAAAAACCACACCGAGATTCTATCTCATGAGTGAGAATGGTAGTTTTCAAAAAATAAATAAATAAATAAATAACAACAAGTGCAGGTGAAGTCTCAGGTAAGATAAAATTTATACTCTTCAGATGGGAATGTAAACTAGTCTGGCCGCTATGGAAATCAGTGTGAATGTTTCTCAAAAAAAAAAAGCAAACAGACCTACCATCAGATCCATCCGCCAATCCTGAGTATTTACTAAAGACTCCAAGTTAGCACATCAATATTTGGTACTGTACTGCTGACCACAGTTATGTTACAGAGAACCTAGGTTTCTACTAACAGAGGGACAGATTTAAAATGTGGGATACATACACAATGGAATTTTTATCACCATGAAGAAGAAGTTATGTCATTGGCAGAAAATGGATGCAACTGGAAATAATCATTTAAATAATTAACCCAATCTCAGAAAGCCAAATATTCTATTTTTCTCTCATTTATGGGTCATAGATTTTATGTAGACACATGCAACCACGTATGTTTAGATGACATCAAAACAGATGCAAAAAATGTATTGGGTAAGATTAATGGAAGAAGTACAGGGGAGGTGGACATGCTCAAAGTATATTACATACTTGTATGAAAATGGCCTTATATAACCAAGAAGAAGAAAAAGAGGAAGAGGGAGAGGAAGAGGAGGAGGAGAGTTATTTAGGGGATGTTACATACTATTACACTCAATTTCCACTATCCTTTACTAATTATATCACCTCCTGGAGTATGTTTTATTTTGACAACTTTTAGAGGAACAGCTGAAAACCAGATTCAAACTTTACTTCTCACACCAGTGGATGTTAATCTAAACTAAATATACCAAGAGAGTTTTTAATAAATCTATAGATGGGCTGGAAATCAGGTGCTGACTTTAAAAAGTAGGATTACCCATCTGGGGAATAAGGAATCAATAGGGATAAACCTAGACAGAAAGGGAAGCTGTGTGGCCAGCAAATCCTCCCTGAACCACGGCCTAATGGTAAGACTTATTTATGTGAGAACTCACTGAACATCTTAGATTCAAAAAAAAGAGAATGACTTCAACACATCTATTGCTCATTCTTATATTAAAAATAGAGAATACAGCCAATTTACTATTTGGATGCCATCAACAGTATCTTAATTTTTTTATTTTTTAATGTATATATTACATAAAACTAAAATTCACTAACATACCTTGGGTCAAGAAGACTCCTCAAAAACTTGAAAAGCAAAACCTGGTCCTGAATAAAAAAGTAAAAGGTACAGTTAATTATTAAAATAAATTTCCCACATTATGCAATGCTAAAGAATTACTCTAGAAATTCCTTTTAAAGTCCACAAGAATTTGTGTTCCATGAGCCTCTGTCTATGTCTGGTGGATGCTGCAGTGGCACCTGGAATTCATTCATAGTAATCAACAGTTCTGATCATCATTAAGCATTCAAGAGCATACCTAGTTCATCATTTCAGTAATGCACCCTCACTCTGAAAAACTCCCAAGCTGCTCTCAGAATGTACCTCAAATTTTCAGGGTTTGGAACTGTCCTGTTGACAGTGAATGAGAGCTGCATAGAGAGGTCTCCATCTGCTCACCTGTCCCCCTCCTGATGGTTATAGCCTGCTGTAAGAAATTAATCTGAGGGATGGAGGCAAACTAATAATCATCTCCAAAACCACAGTCATTGTCTCTGCAAGACAATCAACTATATTGCCAAGTGTTAAGTATCAACATGCCAGAAAGCCTGGTTCTATTTCTGACATTTAATACCAGTATGACTGTGTGTGAAGAAAGGAAAGGAAGGAAATAAAAAGAAAACATCGCCAATGACAATATATTTTTTCACCTGAATCTTCTCTGCCTTTGTCATAGGTAGAATAAGGATTAAATGAGATATAACATCATATAGACACAAATTCAATGCTTCTAAGTTCTCTGGAAACCTAAAAAACATTACTACTAAATTCTTTTCTTTTTTTTCTTCACATATTTAAACTTCATCTATAAAAATCGGAGGGCAGAACTGAGGAGATGGTTCAGTGGTTAAACCCTTTTGCAAAGAGACCTGAGTTTGGATCCTCAGATGCTAGGTAAAAAAAGCCAGATTGATATGGGGGTGACCTGTACTTAAGTGTTCAAAGGTAGAACTTGAGAAATCCCAGAGCAAAGCTATAAAGAGGTAGAGCAATCCAGGATGGTTCCCAATGTTACCTTTGAGGCCTCCATAGGCACACACACACTCAAGTGCCTTCTTCTACATACACACACACACACACACACAAATCTTAGGGCATCCAAAGTGAAAAGGATTAATGTCACTTTGAATATGATTTAAATATATATATGGCCCTTACCTAGCACACACGAGGCTTTGGTTTGACCCCCCAGGACTGGATATAAAGAAAAAAGATATATAAATGAAAATATATATATATATATATATATATATATATATAAAGTGTTCTCACATTGTCCTCAGTACTTCATGCTTTTGGCCCCATGACGTAAACACTTGATTGAATAAGTGGGTTAACCTTAAGGCAGGTAGACCTAATGGTGGATCACTTGGAATCCTTTGTAAATTCTCTCACTATAGTGATCTAGTTTCTAAGTTCCATTCATATTGTTCTACAAACACCTGGAAGTGTGAACCTGTCTCCTCTGTCAACACTGACGGCATCCTGATCATTGCATCTTTCCCTGCCTCCAGTTGGTCTCTGCTCCGTTTGTCCTAGTGCTACTTCATTCTCTTCACTGCTAGCAGAGTTAATTTTCCATAAAGTGAATTTAATGTCTTCCTTGGCTTAAAACACTTTAGCAATTCTCTGACACAAAGAATACAAAAATGTCCTCATAGTGTATATAATCTCAGGCCCCAAGCTATACTTTCTAGGTATCCTTTTAACTTGCCTCTTCTAAAATACTGCTTCTAGTTTGATCTAAAGCCACCTCACCGTTACACCTACTTCTTCCTGCTTCACCAATATCCTACTGAATACGGCTGCATACGGCTGCCTTGTGTCTTATCAAGAAAGCTTTCTCTAATTCTTTGGACTGGCACATATCCTTTTGCCAGGCAGGTCCAGAATTCTTTCTTACAGCCATCATTCATTTGTTTTACTTGCTTCTACAGTACCTTTCTCCTCTCTAGAGTGTAGCTCTCAGAGTACTGAGCTGTACTGACTAAAATTAAACATTGCATTTGATTTATGTCCTCGGGGCCAAGTGCCAAATGTGAACTGCAGTACATAGTGAGCCTCAGCAAGTATTTAAACGAATGAGCATCACATCTTTGTCTTATCTCCTCCAGACTTGCTGACTGCTCTAGCTCCCAACTGGCAGTTATCTCCTGCCACTGTTCTTATCACATGGTTGTGCTTTGTGTCCCTGATACTGTACTTATATTACCTCCATCTTATAGCCATAGTGGAAATGAAACCAGGAAATTCAACACAAGCACTGCAGTAGTCAGTAATACAGGAACAACAGGCCCATTACACAGCACCCCTAACAAAGCTGGTCAGTATTCAGAATATATACTTGAGAGGAAGAGAGTTCCAAACGAGAACACAAACATAAACCATCAAGAGAAGACCGTTGTGGGTCCTTCAGTGAGAAGAAGATGGGAGGGGAGGGGAGGGGAGAAAAGGAGGACTATGATTTCTGGGATGAAAGCAGTTAACAAGGCCAAAGTTATTTCAAAAATGTTTCTATTTGCCATCAAAAGATGAACTCCCTATTTCAACACAAAGTGATTACCACATGACTGTTTCCAAATGCATGCATGTACAGGGGCGTGCACGCACGCGCGCACACACACACACGCAGAAATTATTAACTGGCAAAAGTTCATAGGTAGCTTTTGGGCTCGGGCCTGCAGAGCATTGTACTCCCGGCTGGCATTGGCAAATTGGATTTCCTCTTTCATGGGGACATGTAGTAAGTGTGGGCAGCCCCTTGGTCACGTCCCTAGCTCTGAGTTATCATCAGGCTGTAGTAGATCTGAGTTCCTTTTGCCCAAAGGCTCCTGGCTGGTGCAGATTTCCTCTCTCGTGGGGACCTGTGCAAGGCACCTTAACCAACATCTCCCCTCAATCAACCAATAATAGAATCTCCAAGATTTTAACAGTGTCCACAGGCACCACAAACCCAGGACCAGAGCACCAACACCTTGCTATTAAGGACCCTAAAACTCCTTCCATTGATCAGAAGGAATCTTCACATCCAACCCTAAACTAAGTAACTCTTTTACTTTGCTTCTTATCACAATTGACAGTCAACTTTGCCCCAGACCTCTATACAGCACACCCAAAAGCCCACGCACCCACCAGTTAGGGCATTAACTATGAACGTTACTAAAACTGGAAGGAACTAATAGTTGCCATAGTACTCTAAGTTCTAACCCCTGACTACTAAATCAACCTATTTCATAATATAAAGTTGGTCTAATACTTAACCCAAACCACATATAACAACTCTTGACACCGAATCCCAAAGATCCAGGTAAATCTAGACCTAAACTCTGTCACCCCAGAACCAGAGTAAAGCTTTCATACATTTTTGTTTGTTTTTATTTTTCCTTTCTTGGGGGGGGGGCAGTATATCACCTTACTCATGAAGTAACGGAAAGGAATCCTTAACAGACTTTAAACACTTAAACAGTAGCAATGAAAGTCCAAGTGCAGCAATTCTGTCTGACTCATAACAATCATAAACACATACCAAGAAAGATTCTAGAAATCAAACATAAAATGACCAAGTCACACTGCAAATACACAAAAAACAAAAACTATGACAAAAACTACCTCACAAAAAAATATTGACCCCCATAACAATGGATCTCTACAGAATAACCCCTCAGATATTAGTCAAGAATTCAATAACCAAGACAAGGATTTTCAAAGCATGATCTTTACCATAATAAAAACAGTGAAAGAGAAATCAGAAGTTAAATAACTGCATAAGCAATATGTTTGTTTCTATGAAGAAACAAAAACTAGGCACAGAGAAGTTGAAAAAAAAAACACAAAGATTAAGCTAGCTACAATCCAAAATTCAACAACAAAAAAAGTCTTACCAGCAGAACCAATGAAGTAGAAAACAGAATATCACAAGTAGAAGGCAAGATAGCAGAACAAATTGGTTCAATTAAAGAGGTTGAAAAAGCCAAAAAAATATTGGAAAGGAATATTCAAAAATATGAATATGAGTTATGGGACTACTTGAAGAAACCAAACCTGCACATTCATGGATTACCAGAAGAAAAGCATAAAGCCATTTCAGAAGAGATTTTTCCACTATCATTAATGTGTGAATTAATGAACTTTTCCATATCCATCCAAGTACAAGAGGCATATTGTACACCATTCACATATGGTCAAAATAGAAACTCACCATGACAACTTATAGTCAAAACAACATAGATATGTGACAAAGACAATATGCTAAGAGTGTCAAGAGGGAAAAAAAGTCATTTAAAGGTAAGCCTATTAAAATAGCAGCTGAATTTTCAATGGAAACAGTAAAAGCCAGAAGAGCTTAGAAAGAAAATACTTCAAGTCATGAATGAGCACAAATGCCAACCCAGACTAATAAACCCATCAAAATATTAGTCATGATTACAGGTGAAAGAAAATCTTCAATCTTCCACCATAAGGACAAGATGAAGGCTTACACGAATACCAAACCAGACCTACAAAAGATGCTAGAAAAGATACTCAAGCTTGAAGAAAAAAATCTTCTGATTTTTTGACAGGGACTCAGAAAATTCAATGACAAAAGAATAGAATCTTCAACAAACCGTGCTGGCAAAATTGGATATCCACATGCAGAAGACTGAAACTGGACCCTTACTTGTCACCATGTATGAAAATCAACTCCAAATGGATCAAAGACCTTAACATTACACCAGAGACTATAAAAAAAAAAAAAAATCTTAGAAGAAAGAGTAGGTAATTCCCTTGAACTGATTGGCCTAGGCCAACACTTTCTAAACCGGACCCCAATAGCTCAGGAAATAGAACCAACTGCTGCAGTTCTCCTGATAAATGACCATCAAACGGCTTAAGAGAACAAGGGGTTTATTTTCTCTTACGATTCTTGTTCACAGTTCTCAGAACAGCTTGATAGGAGATGTCACACCAACACCAGGGTCGAGGGACCTGGCCACACTATCTCTACATAATGGCTAAGAGAGGGACAATCTCTACTTGCCAGACCAGCATGTCTGGCCAAGTGTACAGAAGGATGCCAACTTTCTCAATCAGCTCCAAGTATTTTATTCCAGAGCCTAGTCCCACCCACCATGACTGGGCCTTCCCCATCAGCTAGACAATCTCCTTCAGGTTTGCTCTGGGCTTAACTCAACTATTAATTCTCTACGAATGTGCTCAGAGCTCAAACCCTCAACTGTCAAGCTGACACCTATGCCTAACTATGATATCAACTCTCAAGAAATGAGATCTCATGAGATTAAAAAGCTTTTGTTCAGCTAAAATCATTGTCAATCGAGCAAAAAGACAACCCGCAGAACGGGAGAAAATCTTACTAACCACATATCTGATAAAAGACTAATATCTAATTGTACAAAAAACTCAAAAAATTAAATAACAAGGAGATAAACAGCCCAATTAGAAAAAGTGGATGATGGAACTTAAAAGAAATTTTTCCCAGGAAGAAATTGAAATGTTCAACAAACACCTTTAAAAATGTTCTACCTCTCTAGCCACCAGGGAAATGCAAATCAAAACTACCCTGAGATAATCATCTCGCACCAGTCAGAATAGCAAAAATCCAAAAGACATACAACAACACATGCTGGAAAGGATGTGGGAGAAGGAAACCCTTATACGTTGCTGGTGGGAATGCAGACTTGTATAACCACTATGGTGCTCAGTATGGTGGTTCCTAAAAAAGTTAAAAATTGAAATGCTATCTGATCTTGCTATACCACTGCTGGAAATATTCCCAAAAAAATGCTTCGCCATACTATAGTGACACATATACATCCATGTTCATTGCAGCACTATTCACAATACCAAAGTCATGGAATCAACTTAGATGTCTGACAGTTGACAAATGGATAATGAAAATGAGGCACACATACACGATGGAATACTACACAGGCATCAAAAAAATTAATGAAATTTTCTGCTAAATGGATGAAGCTGGAAGAAATCATACTAAGCAAAGTATCCCAAGCACAGAAAACCCGACATCTTATGTTCTCCCTTATAAGTGGAACCTAATTCCAAGCCCTCAATAATGACATTCTCAAGGGAAAAATCTTTTTATTACCCTTTTCAGCCACAAAGGATTTGAAATAGGAAGGTAGAGCAGACAAGACCCAAAGAGAATGAAGAAACAAAGTTCAACAGAGAAATAAGGCCACCATCAAGAAAGACCTGTAATTAGAGAGTTCTCTGTTCCAATCCAAAGTCAGTCTCCTTGATCACTGGTACTTGGAATGGACTGAAACACTGGACATGTGTTCCTCATTATGGGGGGGAGGGTTAATGATTAGTAGACAGCCAGATGATATCCTGGAGGTTGATCCCACCTACTCTGTGCCTTACTCTTGATCTTCCCTCTCCTTCAAGCTTTCTCTTATATAAAAACCTCTGTAACAGTTTATTGTTGGATAGGAGAGGACCTCAACACCCAGATAAGATGCAGCCTTGTGCAGTGCAAAAATAGTAAAATGGACAACAACAAACAACCTGAATACAGAACACCAGAACTCTACAATGTTCACCTGGAACTAGACCAGCCAAATCTCTTACCATCCAGAGGCTCAGGAACTTTGCAGAAAAGGGGGTAGTAAGACTGTAAGAGCCTAAAGATGGAGAGTTCTGTTGCTAGACAGGTCACTCCACTCAAGATATGGCAGCCACAGCCAGGAACTCATGGCAATGGGACTTGAACTCATCAGACCTGCACGGGGTGGACATGTTGGCATACCCCATTGGACTGGCACAGATCTCAGAAGATACAGTTTCAGGGAGTAGGATCCTTTGAGGCAGGGGGTCAGACAGAGATAGGGGAGTACCCACATCAGTGGGCCACCCAAGGAAGGGCCTCTTGGTCTGTCAGAGGCTTGAACCCGCATGAGAAAAGATGATACAAAGGGAACCCCAGGACCCATAGAACTAAAGGACAGGAAAAAGAGGGAGGAGACTGGACTCACATAAGGAGGGGAAAGGAGGAGGAATGGGATAAGACTGGGACGGAAGAGAAAAAGGAAAGGAGAGAGGAAAGGAGCATGTATATTAAAATGTAAATTTAATAAATTTATTTTTTAAAAGGTTAGTTACAAAGCAAAAAAAAAAAAAAAAAAAAAAAAGTTCATAGGCAGAGATGCTCTTCTCCCAAGTATACACATTTATTATACTTGCCTGAAGTTTCCCAATGACTATTTCAATCTGTCCAGAAAAGTGGGTAGCAACCAGTTCTGCAGCTTTACAGGGCTTCAGGGATACAAGTTCCTGTGGTTAAAGGAAAAGACAAGGCCACTTTTTAATGACAGAGTTAAATGGGTCATCACAGATATGAGGCCTGAATTCCTATCACAAGCCTCACCAAGAATTTAAAGAGACCTTGATACTGGCCTCAATTTAAGAAGCACATTGCACATCAGCAAAATTAGAACTGTGCTACATAGTAAATGAAAACTAGCTTTTCAAAGAATTTAGAATTCTTAGAAAAATCAAAGCACTAAGAACTTCTGGATTGTGGCCATTAGAGCTACAGAAGGAACAGAAAAACAAAAGCTCCCTGTTCATGAATTTTACCTTTTAGCTTAAAATAAATGAGAAAGAGTACACCCACAACCTCTTTAGCTAAAATTCTAAAGTTTCATCTCTAGTGCCTAGTGTATTTAGAAACCCAAATGAAATTTAAATATTGGTCATTGTTGATGACTATTGCCAATAATCTACTCCTGTCAATCAAAGGCTTCCATTTCTCTTGGAGCATCCCTCAACACATCTGACTCCCTTTTTGTACTGAAACTCTCTTTTTAGTCATGTCTTTCTCTGTGAAAACACTGATCACATAAAGCTACGATGTAATTAAATGTGAAGGACAAATGTACAACAGCACAGTGTATTCGCTAGTAAAGCTTAGGCAAGTTATTGTGACTGTGAGATTCATATTACATTTAACAGTAACTGTTAATCAACAATTATAGATTAATAATTAGTGACATAAATAGCTGTAGTTTGGAATATTCCAATGCAATACATTTCAAAAGACAGATACAATCAATCTATTTCACCATCAAAAGAGGAAGGGCAAGTTACTAATTAATCTGAAGATTTTTAAAAAGAAAACAATCATGAACTGATTTACCAAAATTCCTTAAAAATAAAATTTAATAAACTGGCTAGGAAGCAGAAAGCATGATGCTGTTTTTTGTTCAGCTTTTAAAAACTTATTACTAATTTTCAAAATTAGCATACAAAATAATAGGCTTCATTATAGCATTTTTATACATGAGTCACTGTACTTTACTCTAAAATTAAAATTGTTAAAATTACTTACTTTCCCTTCCCTTAATCTTTTCCTCTCCACTCACAAGTCCCTCTCTAGTTCCATAACACACACACACACGCACACACACACTTTAAATTTAGGTTCCACATGTGAGAGAAAACATGAGGTATATGCCTGTGCATCTGGCTTGTTTTGCTTAAGATAAAAATTTCTAGTTACAACCATCTTCCTACAAATGTCAATTCATTTCTTTTCGCAGCTGAAAGCTTCCATTGTGTATACGTGCCATATTTTCTTTATCCATTCATCTGCTGATAGACCTTCAGACTGGTTCCATGTCTTATCTATATTGATCATGCTCAGTGGATATGGATGTGCACGCATCAGGCTACAGAGTGCTTTTGGTTTATACCCAGGACTTACAACTCTGTTACTTGGTAATTCTAGAAATCATCATAGTGAATCTGATAATGGTTGTGTAAGCTTACAATGGTACCACAAGTGTAAAAAATTCCTGTTTCCCACATGTCTTCAACATCTGTTGTCCTTTGCTGTTATTGCTTTTTTATGGCATGATCTCAAGGCAGTTTTAATTCACCTTTTCCAGATGGCTAAGGATGCTACATACTTTTTCAGGTATTTACTGGCTATTTGTATTTCTTCATTTGAAAACTATCCATTTTATTAGCCCATTGAGTGACTAGATGACTTGGGTTTTTGGTATTTAATTATTGCAGTTCTTTATATATCCTAGATATTGAATCCTGTCGAGTATATAGTCAAAGTTTTTTTTCTTCTTCACATTTTACAGGCTGTCTTTCACTCTGCTGATTGTTTATAAACTGATTTCTTTCAATTATTAAAAAGATAGGCTGGGCATGTGGCTTTGTGATAGAGAACTTGTCTTACATGCAAAGGCCCTGGTTTAATCCCTAGGCACATTAAGAAAAGATCAGACATTGTGGTATTTCCTTACAGTTCCAGGTACTTTGAAAAAGAAGGGCTTGCCCAAGCCCAAGAGTCCAAGGTCTTATCTCAAAACCAAGAAAAACAATACAAAATGAAAGGAAACAAAATAAACAAACAAAACCCCTACCTATTATGCTGGGCAAGAAGTCCTGAGAGAAAAATCTTCAATCAAACCTCATCTTCAAACTCCAAAAACCTTACACTACTGTCTCCAGTTAGTGCATAACATCCAGAGAACCCAAAGAGCTGAGCTGAGCTGAGCTGAAATTCAGTGGAGCAAGCACATTCAAGCTAAGACATGGGGTGCAGATGGCTCAAGCTCTGGTAAGAGGGAAATATTCAGGTATGAAGATAAGCACAGAGCTTCAGACTCTGAAAATAGGAGGGGAAAGTGGATGCCACTCAGAAATAGGAGCTGCCTGAGTAGGGAATTTTAGAAGTGACAGCCCAAGTTCATGCTGAGGCAATCTACAAGCAATCAGCCTGAGCTCCATAGAGATACCGCATATCTCCAATCTAGTCAGACAGATCTAAACTGGTCATTCCCTGGTGGTTAGAAATTAAACCCATACAATAGCTTAGGGAATAAAGGGGCACTGTCTGATGTTGGAACAAAATAAAAGATACTGACCGATAGCATAATGTTTTATTTGTTCAGTTTTAATTCTGATATAGCTGGATTAGGATTTTATGACACTTCTGTTTTAGAACTTGTTCTATTGCATTTTCTCTATTACCTATAACCTATTACCTCTTAACTACAACCATGTGCTTCCCTCTTATTCGTATTTCATTTGCCCTTTTTACTTTCTATTTAATCTTTAGGTTCTCTTAACCCTAATGATATCCCAAATCCTTTCTATTTTCCTGCTTTCATTTCTCCATTGCATTTATCCCAGTCTTAACTTATTTTCTTTCTATTCCTAACATCACTAATTAGTATCTTAGTACATCATATTATCCTTGTTCCTTTTTTCCCCCGAAGCCATTAGCATGAAGAGGTAACTGGTTTTTAATTGGTTTTAACTACTGTACTGTTTTCATAGTGGGACTACCAATCAGTTGTGGTTGGTTCTGCATTAAGAGTCTACTCTTGAGATTGTTTTTGCTATCCTGGGCTATCCTGAATTTTGAGATTGTTTGGTCAATTTTTTTAAAGAATTGCTTTGGGATTTTGATTGGTATAGCGTTGAATATGTACATTGCTTTTGGTAGGATGGTCATTTTTATGATGGTGATTCTGCTAATCTGGGAGCATGGAAGGTTCTTCCATCTTCTGATGTCTTCTGTAAATTCTTTTTTTAGGGTTTTAAAGTTTTCATTATAAAGGTCTCTCACTTCTTTGGTTAGATTTATATACCAAGGTATTTCATTTTTTTAGGAGCTATAGTAAATGGGATTGTTTCTCTTAGGACTTTTTCACTTTTTTCATTCTTGGTGTATGGGAAAACCACTGATTTTTGCATGTTTATTTTGTAACCTAACGCTCTGCTGAACTTATATATTAGTTAGAGGAGTTTCCTGGTGGAGTTTTTAGGATCACTCGGGTATATGATCATGTCATCTGCAAATAGAGGTATCTTGATTTCTTCCTTTCTGATTTGAATCCCTTTTAACTCCCTCTCTTTTCTTATGGTTCTAGCTAAGACATCAAGTGCAATATTGAATAGAAGTGGTGAGAGTGGACAGCCTTGTCTAGTTCCTGATCAAAGCGGGAATGCTTCAAGTTTTTCCCCATTGAGTATAATCCTTGCTGTTGGCTTGTCACATAGAGCTTTTATTATGTTGATACAAGTTCCTTCCATTTCAGATTCTTAAAGAAATTAAAGATTGAAATGCCATATGACCCTGCTATTCCACTTTTGGGAATAACCCCACATACAGCAAAAATTCACCTCGATAGCACAAGCACGACCATGTTCATAGCAGCACTGTTTACAATAGCAAAGTCATGGAATCAACCCAAATGTCCAACAGTTGACGAGTGGATAAGGAAAATGTGGTACATCTATACAATGGAGTACTACTCAGCCATCAAAAATGATGAATTACTGGAATTTGCCGGGAAATGGATGTTATTAGAAACAATTATATTAAGTGAAGTATCCCAGACCCAGAAAATTAAGGGCCGTATGTACTCCCTAATAGGTGGCTCCTAGTACCAAACTCACCCAGCCCACCTAGAGACACTCAAAGATAAATCTCTGTAATACCTATAGTAATTGCAAGGATTATGAACAGGAGGGATGGGGTAGGAGCACACCAGAAACAAGGAGAGAGGAGACCATGTTACAGCAGAGAAAATAGGCCTCCATTAAGGACTGCAAGGGGTGACATCCAATACCCATCAGGATGGAGTGAAGGACACTGCAGGAGCAGCAAAACTACAAAAGAAAATCAACAAACCATAATCCAGAGCTTCAGAGACTCTATATCAACCACATAGAACTAGGCCAGCCTAATCTCTCCCATCCTGAAGCTCAGGGACATTTGTGGAAGAGGGGGCAGTAAGATTGTAAGAGCACAAGGATGGGAGGAGCAATGATATGCAAGATACTCCACACAAGTTAGGGCCGAAGCAATCATAATTGGACTTTGCATGCCCTGCGCAATGTCCCACACACTATTGGCCCCACAAAGTCTAGCATTTGCTAAAGGCACCAAGATCCTTGGAGGCAAGGGATTGACAGCCACGGTAGTGTTCCTATGCTTAAGGGGAACACAGGAAAGGGTTCAGGGAAATGCCACTGGGTCCTTGTATGTCATTCGGAGAGGAGGGCCCAGAGGAGAGTCTGGCATGCACATTAAAGGATTCTCCGGGGATTGGGGGGGAGGCACTGGGGAATGGGGAGGGAGGGGTGAGGGGAGGGGGATCAGGGGGGTTGGGGGAAGGAGGAGGGAGGGAACCGGTGTACCTATTAAGTTTGTATGAGTGGAAATAATAAAAAATGTAAAAAAAAAAGTTTCTTCCATTTCAACTATCTCTAGGGTTTTGATCATAAAAGGATGTTGACCTCACTGCTGTGTCCTATTCCTATTCTTCCATCTTCCTTTGGGTCTCCTTTTATATTAAGATCTTTGTTTAAACAGTCTTTTATCTTTAGTTAGGAGGTGACCTTCTATACCAATCAATCAGGATGCAGCCAAGGGTGATGGAGGAAAACAAAACTGAAAACAACAACAAACCATAATTCAGAATACCAAAAACCCTACATCAATCACCTGGAACCAGACAGCCAAATCTCTCCCCATCCTAAAGCTCAGGGAACCTTTTGGAAGAGGGGGTGGCAAGATTGTAAGAGCCTAAAGATGGGGAGGACCAACAATATGCAAGATACTCCACACAAGTTAGGGCTGGAGCAGCCAGAATTGGGCATTGCCTGACGTGCACAACGGCTGACATGTCAACAACTCCCCCAAAGTCTAGCATGGATCACAGGGGAAAAGGCTCCAGTCAGTAGGATCCTTAGAGGCAAGGGATTAACAGTCATAATGGAGTTCCCATACTAATGGGGAGCCCCTTTGGGGGAGCACAAGAAGGGGTTCTGGGCTATGCCACTGAGTCCTGAACCCTCACTAAAGTAGAGGACTCAGAGGGAGGTTTGGCATTTACACAAAAGGATCTTCCAGGAAATGGGAGGGAGGAAGGGGTAGGCACTGAGAGAGGGAGGAGGGAGGGGATTAAAGGAAGGGGGAAGGAGAGAGAGTGCAAGGGGATACAACTGGGGAGAGGAGGAGGGAGGGAGAGGACTGGGGTATCTAGTGAGCTTGTATGATTAGGAAAATATAAAATGTGGGAGAAAAAAAAAGCCTAGTCTCAGAGTAGCATTAGTTAGAGCTTGTGACTGGTGTCCTGAGGACATGCACTGAACTACACCCCAGTCCAGGAGGAGGAAAAACAGTTCAACCCATTACAATCAAGTCCCACTAGTATCTTATAAAGATTTCAACTGAGAGAATATCGGTGATTTAAAAATATCCAGCTAATGACCTAATCCCAGGTATATAAATCCCAACACACACAAGAAACATGGTACGATACCTCTGAAAACTGCCAATTCTAGACTAGACTAGACTAGACTAGACTAGACTAGACTAGAACAGAATTGAATAGAATAGAATGAATTAAAGGAAATATCAAAGAGTTTGAATGATTGATCATAATGGTGCTTGATGAAATCAAAGATGACAAAATTATTGAATGAATTCAAAGAGAACAAAAGTACAGTTAAGGAAGGCAATGCAGAATATTCAATACAGATATGAAAAAAATCAAATTGAACTTCTAGAAAAGAAAAATCTATGAAAAGCTTTACCAATATAACAGATAAAGTAGAAGACAAGCTATCTGGGCTGGAAGACAAGGTGATAACTTAAAACATCCAGACTTTATTTGTAAAATAACAAGAAAATAGGAACAGAATTTTCCTTTACTTTACTGGAAAATAATGAGAAAGTAAGAACAGAATGTGGTACATATGCACAATATCACTAAAAGAACGAATTTGAAAATCACAGAAGAAAGGACATAGAAAACACAGTTAAGGGGGCTTGGGAAATGGTTCACCTGGTAAAGTGTTGGTCTTGTCTTGTAAGCATGAGGATCTCAGTGCAGACCCCTAGCATCCATGTAAAAGCTGAGTACAGCAGTGTACTCCTAAAACCCTGGTGCTGAAGACTGGCATGGAAAATAGACAGATCCCTTGAGCTTGCTGGATAACCAGTTTAGCCAATTATGAGTTCCAGGTTTAGTGAGAACCCCCCAAGAAAACTAAGGTGGAGAGCAACTGAAGAAAATACAGAGTGTCAACCTCTGGCTTTTACATGTGTGTACATTATCCATATCTTCATATGCACATAAACACAAACTATATATAAATAAATAAAATATGTTTAATAAAATAATAGCAAAAATTTTCCTAAATACATGGAAAAAGATGTTCATCTATTTGAATGTCTTACACATTTTGAGTTGTGGGATTTCTTGTGTATCTTGGGTGTTAGTCTTTTTTTTCAGATGTATGTTGTTAGTATCTCTAGCAGTTCGGCTCTATTGGACTCCATGATGACTGTGACCTAAGCCTCCTCCAGCTTCTGCCACCTATCATGCCTTCGCTGTCAGAAAGGTCCATATCTCCCTTCTGGAACCATAAGATGGCTAGATCTCCCTTTTTCCCTTAAGTTACTTGAGTCTGAGTGGTTCTCATAGCAACAGAGAAGAATAACCAGCACAATTACTGTATCAGCAAAGCTTTCCTTCATAATTGAAGGAGAAAGAACTCGCCAGAAACTCAGAAATGCAAACTAAAAGAATTTATTATGACCACTAAAATCACTAGAAGAAGGGACTGATTATTTTGACAACTTGAAAAGCATTTTAGTGGGTTAAGATATTGTTCAAGAGTAGAGTATTGCCTAGTACCTATGAAGTCTCCAGATCCTGTCTCAAAAAAAGAGCAATAAATAAATAATTCCGTGGAATTGAGGAAGAAGTCACAGAGTAGGTCACTTATGTTGTTATACACCTGCAACTTCAGCATTCAGGAGGAGGAAGCATAATGAAGCACCACTACATGTTCTTCAAACAAGCAAAGTTCAAAAGTCTGGCAAAGATACAGTGAATGGGAACTTCTAAACAATACTGGCATCCAATGAATCTCAGCTATTTAGTATTGTATATCCTAGAATAGAAACAATCAGCTACCCTACACCAGAATCACATGGAGGATTCTGAAAACAGACTACACGACCCTTCCAGATGGTCTGAAGTGGAAATTAAAATTCAGTTTCTCGTAAGGTCTCAGCTGACATTGCAAGCTTGCTCTAGATGCATGTGGCTATGCACAAAATGCAAACATACAACAATCATATATACATAGTCAAAACCCAGAAACAATTTCAATGTCAATCAACAGGAGAACAAACACACTATTTCTATGAAATGGAATTCTGTGTGGTGAACATAAACTGCAGCTACATAACAATGCAAAGCTCTAAAAATAACTGAATGAAAATAAGCTAGAAAGCCCAGCATAATTTCAGTAGAGTTCAAAAACCCGCAAAACAAAAGCAAAGGGATATATGTGGATTTCTTTTCTTTTTTGCATGTATATATGTGTACATGTGTGTGGGCCAGAGGACACTTGAGTATGTTAGCTTGTGAAGATCAAAGGTGACATCAAGAATCATCCTAGATTGCTCTACTTCTTTATTGCTTTGCTCTGGGGTTTCCCAGGCTCCACCATCCAGGACAAGAATTTCAGGCCACCGTCATTTCCACACATTTTTACATGGGATTTTACATGGTAAGATCTAAACATAGGCCCTCTTGCATGCAAGGACTCTGAGTCATTTCTCCAGCCTATATGTGCATTTTTAATAATATTCAGAAAAGGAAGAAAATTATCATGAAAACCCAGAGAAAGATTAGTAGATGAATTAGGTGAATCTTTTTTTTATTTTTTTTTTTATTTATTCAATTGCGTGTGTGTGTGTGTGTGTGTGTGTGTGTGTGTGTGTGTGTGTGTGTGTGTGTGTGTAGAACCACGGGCGAATTCGGGAACCACCATGGACCGCCTCCTCCTTTGTTTACTCTGCTCCGGGATTCACAGGCTCCGCCCTACCAGGACCAGAAACACAGGCTGCCCCTGCTTCCGCCTGGAGTCTATACGTGGGATCTGGGATCCGAACTCAGGACCTTCCACCTGCAAGGCACAGGCTTAACCCCTGAGCCACCTCTCCAGCCCGAATTAGGTGAATCTTAACCTAAATTTTTTTTAATGCAAGATTTTACTTTGTAACCCGTTTGCCATGAACTCCTGATTTTCCTGCCTTTCTCTTAAATTTTAGAATTACAGAAAGTCTCTAGTGTATCCAACCAGAATGTATGCTATTAATTTTTATTGAGTTATACACTTATTTTATATATATTCTGAATTTTGTATATTTAGAAAATTCTAATGAAATAAGTTTGCGTCTACTCAAAAAGCATCCTTTAGCAGAATGACCCAATCTGCTAATGACTTTAAAAAAAATTTTTTTTTTTTATTCAATTGTGTGTGTGTGTGCGTGTGTGTATGTATAGAACCACGGACGAATTCGGGAACCACCAAGGACGCCTCCACCTCCTCCTTGTTTACTCTGCCCCAGGATTCACAGGCTCCGCCCTACCAGGACCAGAAACGCAGGCCGCCCCGCTTCTGCCTGGCATCTATACGTGAGGTCTAGGATCCGAACTCAGGACTTTCCGCCTGCAAGGCAGAGGCTTAACCCCTGAGCCACCTCTCCAGTCCCACTGCTAATGACTTTTATGGGTTCATAAATCTCTAAAACTATCAGTAAATTTATGTCTCTATATACATATATCAAAGTCCAAATCCTGCATTACATTATCAAGAAAGGTCCAAACCACCAATAACAACAATAACAACAACAACAAAAATGCTGAATATACTACAAGAAAAGTTCATTGCATTTTTTTCCTATGAGTTCTTGTGTAATGTATTTACATTATTGGAGATACATAAGTCCTTTAACAAAAACTCCATGTGCCTATACTCATGGCCTGCAACGATATAAAAAGGTCCAAGGTGAAAAAATGTGCAGCTATGATGAAGAAATAGAAGAAATAATTTCTGTGCAGCAGTAACAGTCCTTGCTTCCTGTTGAGCAGCTAGCCTGCTGGGTAATAAGCCCATCACACTTCACAGACACAACTGTTTGGATGCCTCACAAAACACTGCATGATGCAGAAGAGCTGAAATGAAGAACAAGTCAAGCTATAGCTATGGAGACTTCAAGAGGTAAGAAAAGGAGCACAAAATGAGTAAAAGGGGTAAAAAGAAAACACAATGTTGGAGAAATTTTCATCAAGTTCCTCCACCAAGTTCTATTGCTGTCATTGTCAGGAAGTAGATTTCAGAAAAAAGATTATAACAGGTACTGTCAGTCCCGCAGAGGAGAATGTGACCATCACTAGAGAACCACCTCCTGACTGATGCTTTACTGAACTAAAATGCTGCTTATATGCATGATCTTCCTGATGAAGATTTTAATCCTCCTGTAAATCAATATAAAAGGTATCTGCTGTTAGATAGAAGATAGACATGAGTGGTGGAAGAGGGATCTACAACGCAGTTTTCATTCTAGTCCTGTTTGTACAGCTTGGTAAAAGCCTCTGGCCCCAGTCTTCACAATAAGATATCACTCAAAATATGAAGATGCCTTAATCTTGAGACAAAAGAATACTCTAACCAGCAGAAGCTAATGATATCAGACACAAGACCTTGAATAAACAACTTTTTATTTAAACCAATCTGAGCAGTGATATAGAAGAAGAAATTTTCAAATTACTAATCAGAGAAAGGATATTGCAAGCTAGGTAAAGCAGAAAGACCCTCACATCCTAGGGATAATCCCCTTTCTTGGAGATACTCTGCTCTTGCCTTTGTTCATAAGTATATATGCTTTTGCCTTTTTTTAAAATTATTTGTCATGGCAACAGGTGACCACCAGTGTAATAGTAGCATGAGTATCAAAGAGACCATCAACAGCTTTCTGATTGGACTCAAGACCTGCTTGTCAGAAAGAAACACTACTACTGTTAACTAGTACAAGAATATATAAAAGGAAGGAAATAAATCACTAGGAAAGAACAGACTATGAATCTAGAGGTAGGAAGACAGTACATTAAACTGCTCTAAAAATACCTGCTATTCTACCCATAGATTGGAAGAGCACTTAGCACTCAACCAGAAGTCTTCTACAACAGAAGTAGAGGATTTCAACACCTTGACAGGAAGCAACCTGGGGCAATGAAAGAGCAGTGAAGTGAACAACAATGGCTGCCAGAATGCAGAGTACTGGCAACCCTGAAATGCTCACCCAAAATCAGGCAACCTAATCTCTCCCTATTCTAAGGTTCAGGGAATCTTGTTAAAGAGAGGGTGGTAAAATTATAAGAGCCTAAAGATGGGAAGGTCCACCATTGGAAGACATTTCACTCAAGGCACGGCTGCTGCATCCAGTAATTCACTGCAATGAGACTTCTCCTTACCAGACCTGCATAATGATTGACATACCAACATCCCCCCTATAGACTAGTGAGGATCTCAGGAAAGATAATTACATGCACAGGAAACCTTGGGGGCTATGACTGAACAGGTGAAGGGGAGTGCCCCTATCAGTGATGTACCTGAGAAGGGGCCACTTGGTGTGTCACTGAAGCCTGAACCCCCACTAGTATAAACAATTCAGAGGGAACCCTGGGGCCCACAGAAGCAGACAGGCAAGAAGGTGAGAGGGAGTGGGATGAATTGATGAAGGGAGGGGAGGGAGAGAAGAGAAAGAGGAGGGAATAAGAAAGGCAGAGATAAGTCTCAATATGCTTATAAAAAAAAATCTAATAGACTCTGAGGGTAAACTTAAAAGAATGATTTGTATGTCTACCTGTGTATGATGTGTGTATGTGAATAGGTGTATGTTTTGGCACATGTGTAAAAGTCAGAGGACAACTTTGGGTGTTGGTTCTTGCCTTCCACTGTGTTTAAGGGTCTATTGTTCTCTGCCTTGTTTGCCAGGCTAGCTAGCCCATGACTTACAGACATTTTCTCGTCTCTGCCTCCCGTCTCACTGTAAGCAAGCCAGCGTTACAGGTGTGCACTACCTTGTCCAGCTTTACATGATTCCCAGGAACCTGTTTCAAGTTCTCACACTTAAGGCAAGTACTTTACCCACTGAGCTGTCTACACAGGCCTGCTCTTGCTTTTAGTAAAGCTAAACTATTTATGTCTCACTGTATTCTTCTCAATGAAAGAATAAGAACCTAGGAAAAATTCTGCAGTATCTGCTACTGCTTAGTTAGGCAAAGTTAACCTGAAAATAATCATTCAGACATGCAAGTTTAAAAATTTTTAAAATCATTACCTCAATGTGATCCATTGCTTTCTGCCAAACAGACTGCTTCTCTTCAGCACTGTGGCCAGGAATGGACAAGATGTTGTGAATATAATTGAACACTTCTTCCTGGGGGGCACAAGATATTGCACTCATTCCCTTACTCAAGCAGTACTTGGTGACTACCCACTATCTGCACCAGTCTTCGATATCTCTTATTTGGACATGCAAACCATTTAAGACAGTTTAAGGAAAATTACTCTAAGTGTAGGGGAGGCTCTAAAAAGTTATTACTCTGTTCTAGCTAAACTTGGTTTCAATTTACTGTCAGTGACCAAAGTAAATAGCACACTTTTGGTTTCGGTGACCCCTGTCCATATTTCCAAATTCATCTCAAATCCATCTTGTTCTTCTCAACTACACTCCATCACTACTGACTCCATTTCATCAGTCTGTTCCCTGTTCAGTTCCTTGAAGATGTTCCCCACTTTGGGACTTCGTGTGTCCCGTTCTCCATCTGGACGCCCATCCTATGACTCATTGCTTGAGTGGCTTCTTAAATTCAAACTTAGCTTAATGTTACTTTCCTTGAGATTTATTCTCTGGCTGCTTGTTTAAGTTGGTCCCTCAAAAGTCAAACCCCAACCTTCTTTCTTAGCACTTATCACAACTTGTAATTACATTGGTTTTGCTCACTGTCAGTTCCTATCACTGAATTATAAATCTTAAAGCTCCAGGATCTTCACCTGTTTTCATCATCAGTAAAGACTTTTACAGCGGGAACTCAATAAAAATCTAGCAAATCTGTGATGCAAACCTTGGATCAGCAAACACGAGTCCAAGGATTTCTACTGAACAGTTTCTACTAGACAAAGTGGGGCAAGGTAAATGTGGTGTGTGATGCTGTGTTTGTGTCTCATGCAGAAGGGCAAAACAGTCTTTTAACTTACCTCTCTGAGTGGGTCATGCAGGTAGCAATCAATAATTTTGTCATATTGGTGTTCTCGTTCATACATAAATTCGCAAATTTGATAGCTATAATACAAAAGGAAAGATTTCAGCACACCAAAAAGATCAGTAGTTACTAGTGTTACTTTCAGAATACTCAAGGGTAATGGATAAATGAATAATGTCATTTTTAGTGCTAAACAAGCTCAAAGGATCTGGAATATTGAGGCATTTCAGGTTTTCAAATCTCACATTAGCATACTGTAGAAAAGCACAGCCACAAATTTCAAACTTGAAAAATTCAGGAAACTGGTTGCAAGTATTTCAGTTAGGGGATGCTTAGCCTGTAGTAAATACTTAAAAGAAAGGAGATCAGCCCTTCTCCTACTTATAGACTTAAGAGCTATTGAATACTATGTTTACCAGAAATTTCAGAAATTACAGAAAATATTAAAGAATAGTGTCACATAAGAAATATCAATTTAGATGCCTACAACTTGCAAAAGCTTTATATTAAATTTCTCTGCTTAGAATTAAATGTGCCAAAAACACAAAACAAAGCAGTTATCAGCATATTGCATCTTAAACACTTCATTACATCTTGCACAGTTTCTATGTACCTAACTGTAGAAAGATCAAGTTAAAAATAAATCTTGAGCTAAGCATGGGGGTACAGGTCTGTAATTCCAGCACTCTGAAGATAGTGACAGGACCATTACAAGTTCAAAGCCATCCTGGCTATGAAGTGCATTCTAGGAGACAGCTTGCATTACATAGAAAGATCCTGCCTCAAAACACCAAAAACAGGTGACAGATAGTAGATGGATAGATACATGATGGTATATTATGAAGAGATGACTGACAAACAGTGATAGATAAATAGACAAACGGTAGAGAGTAGATGGATAGATGATAGATAAGTGGTAGGTATAGATAGATGATAGATTGATGAAAGATGATTAATACCAGGTATAAATAGATGGTAGGTAGATATATTGATGATAAAGGATAACTAGATAGATGATAGATTGACAAACATTAACACATAACGACTAGTATTTCACTTCGAAACAAAACCACGAATATCTTAAATTTATCATGTAAATTTTACCAGTTGTCAGAATTTATATGATGAAAGACAAAATTTTTCCTACTTTTTTTAATTGAGATTGCTATCTGTATAAACTTTCTTAAGTACATAAGCAACAATACATCCATGTTCTGAGTTTCAAGTTAGAGAAATGCAACTTAATACTGTGGAAGTTAGTATGTAGCTTCAAAGCAACTTACAATTCAGCCTTTTCTGCCA
Organism: Typhlomys cinereus; assembly: GCA_023101885.1. Classification (NCBI taxonomy): domain Eukaryota; kingdom Metazoa; phylum Chordata; class Mammalia; order Rodentia; family Platacanthomyidae; genus Typhlomys; species Typhlomys cinereus. The sequence continues at coordinate 1,258,382 of JALPQD010000354.1, read as the reverse complement.
TACGGATGAGCCGACTCTCTTCAAACTGAACTATGCCTCCTGCCTGCAGCAATTCTAAAAGGACCTGAATATTTAAAATAAACAATTAAAACTACTTGTGAATGTATTTTTATTTACTAGCTCTCCCAGTGTCCAATCAGCCACGCAGACCCTAACTTTTTCTTGTAGATCATTACATGACATTCTGGCTTGCTTTCATATATGCTTTTTCACATATACTGATATATCATCTTGCTTTTCAAACATAGAAGGAATATCACAGTATTTGCAAATATAGCTTATCTCACCTTGTTAAACGCAGAGTACCTGTAGCTATCTTTTAAGAAGAAAGATTTTTGTCTGGCACTTTTGTCTCATGGTTTTTAAAATCTTTGTCCAGAGGTAGTAACTAGGTAATTAAAAGAATAAGCACTGATTTTTATTTTACACTAGCAACACTAAAGCATACAAAAAAAAATCTAAATAGCTATCAAAGCACGAATGGATGAACAAAATGCATTACATAATACAATGAAATATTTGTCTTTTAAAAAGACAGAAGAGTTGGATATATACTACAACATGGATGAATCTTAAAGCAAAAGACAAATGGACAAAAATGATAAATGACAGCATTTGCATGAGGCACCCAGAATGAGAGAACAGCCAGACAAAGAAATATGAATGGTGGCTGCCAGATGCTGGGGACAGGTGGGCATGAACTTATGTTTAGTATAAGTGTAGTTCAGTTGGAAGATAAATGACATGAAGACAGATGGTAGGGGCTGGAGAGGTGGCTCAGGGGTTAAGCCTCCGCCTTGCAGGCGGAAGGTCCATGAGTTCGGATCCCAGATCCCACGTATAGACGCCGGGCGGAAGCGGGGGCGGCCTGCGCTTCTGGTCCTGGTAGGGCGGAGCCTGTGAATCCTGGGGCAGAGTAAACAAGGAGGTGGAGGCGTCCACGGTGGCTTCCGAATTTGCCCGTGGTTCTGCACACACATGCACACGCACACACATGCACAATTGAATAAATAAAATTTTTAAAAAATTTTAAAAAAAAGACTTGATCACACGAGTATCCAGCGTCCAAAAGTTAAAAAAAAAAAAAAAAAGACAGATGGTAATGACTTCATAACAGTGTAAGTACAATTCACGCCACTGAACCACACACTTAAAATACAACTCACACTACTGGAGCACACACTTATAATACACCACCAGACTGCACACTTAAAATTGAGCTCATGCCACTGGACACTCTTGAACTGGCACACTTGGAGGCTGGAGGTGGAACTCAGTTGGTAGAGTGTTTACTTCATATGGTTGAAACTCTAGGTTTAATGCCTAGCATTCTCAATACAGAAGAGGTAAGGGCAGGATGATTAGCTTGGTATCAATTTTCAACTACACAGCAAGCTTGAGGCTAGTTTGGGCTGTGAGATTCTGATCTCAAAAAATACATTCCAAAAAGGCACATTTTTAACTGGTATTATGGTGCACACTTATAATTCCAATTCTCAGAAAGTGGAGGTCTAGACCAGTCTAGAAAACAAAACAGACCCTATTTTAAAAAAGCAAAGAGATAAACAAAAACAATAAAAAAGAAAAAAATTAGCATTCATGCAATTTTTACCATACTTGCTGAATAAAAATTGTCAGTAAGGACTAACAAGGGAGAAAACTACAACTGGCCAAAGTGCAGAATATTGGTGACCCAGACCATTAAAAGATATACTGGGAAGATATACTGTTGGCCAAGACACTCCAGCCAGGACAGGGCTGGTGCATCCAGGGGCTCACTGCAGGGAGAACTTCTCCCACTTGATGTACACAACTTCAGACACAGCAACATTCTTCCAAGGACTGCAAGGATCTCAGAAGAAACAACTGCACCTGGACAGAGTCTCTGGGCCAGGTGCTGAACAAGGGAAAAGGAACATCCTCACTTGCGAATTTGCCTTGGAGAGTCACACATACTACCACAGAAACCTGGTTCTTTATTAACACAGTACCCCAAAGGGAGTCCTGGGATCCCTACATGCAGAGGGACAGGAGAGTGGGAGGGACCTGGATTGATGAGGGAAGGGGAAAGTGGAGAGAAAGGGGATTGGGGAAAAGACATAAACTCATTTTGTTTGTGTATGAAAAATTCTCAATAAAAAGGTAATAAAGAACAAATAAAATAAAACAAAATAAGATATATTTGTGAGGAGGAAAAAAATTGTTGAGTAGGACACTGAGTTGGATTCATCAATATTATAAAATTGACCTCAGAAAACACAGAAAAGGTATCACAATGTTATTACAGCTCCATCCTGTAGTTATGTTCAGGAGCCAGAGTATTATGAGTAGTATTAAGTAGTTAGGAAACGACTTAATAAAGAACTTCTACTTTATTTTTAAAATAAATAAAGCATATCCAAGGGCTGGAGAGAGATGCCTCAGGGACTAAAGCCTTTGCCTTGAAAGCTGAAGGACCTGAGTTTGGATTCCAAATCCCATGTAAAACACCAAGCAAAATGGCAATGGCCTGCAAGAAACCCCAGATCAAAGCAATGAGGTAGAACAATTGAGGATGGTTTCTGATGTCACTTTGGGCCTCCACAGGCATACCCACTTAAGTACCTACTTCTACACACTCTCATATACACATACACACCCACACCCACACATGCAAAGAAAAAGTTATAAAAAAGAAAGCATATCCAAATTTAATTTATTTGGAGCACTCATGCACTGTCATATGGAATAAGTCCCACGTGCTATGTCAGTTTGTAATAAAATAATGGCAATGAATTGGAACCAAATTTATCAACTTCCTAGAGCCAACTGGCGAATTTGCCAGGGTTTTTACAACTCAATTATTCAATATAGTTATTATTAAACATTAAATTGTACTAGTTTATAATTAAATTAAATTTTAAAAACAAATGTAATTAATACTTGAAGCTCTTTACTTCCTCACTCTTACATTTCACTACTATGTAAGCTCTTAAGACTGCTTATATCCACTGTAACTATATCTGAATATCATAAGTGTCACATACTGATGTTCTCTAGACTTCCCTCCAGCACCAAGTTTACTAACAATACATTTGTAGTGCTTACATCATGGATATCGAAAAATTCTACAAATCAGTAAAATGTTACTTTGGGGCCAAGGAGTGGCTCAGCAGTTAAAGCACTTGCTGTGTAAGCAAAAGGACCAGAGTTTGGAACCCTAGATCCCATGTAAAACATTGGGTAGGTGAAGTGGCCATGAAAGGAGGAGACTGGGAATCTCCAGAGCAAGATAACTAGTCAGACTAGCTCTGAGCTTGACTAGAAACAGTGTGCTGCAGTTACTCTGAATGTTGCTAATAAGTTCATAACAAAATGGCTTATGGAAACAAGGAATTATTCTGGCATATGACTGTCCAGTTACTTTCTTAGTCCAGCTTGGCTGGAGAATTCATATCAGCACCAGGAGCTGAGGGAACTGGCCACACCATATGTACTGCTGAGAGAGGGGTAAACCTCACTTGACAGAGTGCAAATCTGTCCACATAACTGAAGAATGTCAACTCACTGAACTAGCTAAAGAAGCATGACAGTGGGCTCATGCTCATGGAATTCACTGGTCTTACCAATTGCCCCACCTTATCCACCTGCCCAGAGAGTCCCACTACTATGAGCTGGGTCTTCAGCAATTGGATAAAACTCCTGTAGACTTGTTTGGGGCTTGCCTTAACTACTAATTATTCACAGAAATGCCCAAGCTGTCTGCAATTGTCAAGCTGACATCTGTATCTAACTATCATACTCTGCCTCAAATGAATATGGTAGAAGAGGACTCAAGGATGATCCCCAATACTAATCTTGGACCTTCACACACATGCACAGACACACGCACTTGCACCCACACATGTACGCACATGCACAAAAATGGTGTGGGGGGGGCTGGAGAGGTGGCTCAGGGGTTAAGCCTGTGCCTTGCAGGCGGAAGGTCCTGAGTTCGGATCCCAGATCCCACGTATAGACGCCAGGTGGAAGTGGGGGCGGCCTGTGCTTCTGGTCCTGGTAGGGCGGAGCCTGTGAATCCCTGGGCAGAGTAAACAAAGAGGAGGTGGAGGCGTCCATGGTGGTTCCCAAATTCGCCCGTGGTTCTATACACACACGCACGCACGCACGCACGCACGCGCGCACATACATACGCACACACGCACAATTGAATAAATAATAAAAAAAATGGTGTGGGGGGAAGGTTATTTTTTTTTTAATTTTTTATTTGTTCAATTGTGCGTGTATACGTGTGTGCACGTGTGTGTGCGCGGGCATGTGTGTATGTGTGTGTAGAACCACGGACGAATTCGGGAACCACCATGGACGCCTCCACCTCCTCCTTGTTTACTCTACCCTGGGATTCACAGGCTCCGCCCTACCAGAACTGGAAACGCAGGCTGCCCCCACTTCCGCTGACATCTATAACTTGGGGTCTAGGATCCGAACTCAGGACCTTCTGCCCGCAAGGCAGAGGCTTAACCCCTGAGCCACCTCTCCAGCCCCGGGAAGGTTATTTTTTCAAGTGTAAAACCAAAGAAAGAAAACATGAGACCAGAGACTATATGTGGCTCACAAGGCTTAAAATATTTATTCTTTGGTTAGTTACTTTATTAAAGATAGTTTGTCAAGCAAAGGTGGTAAAAATATTAATAAGGCAATCAAACATAAAAGTGTGCATGTCTGTGAGCATGACATTATAAGAAAAAAAACAGGAATTAGTTTTCCAGTATTCAAAACTGTTATCTGTGAAGAGTGACAGGAGAGGGTTAACAGGTATATGAGTGTGTGTGCTGTACATATATATGAAAATGTCATGGTGAAATCCATCATCTTGTATGCTACTAAAACAAATAACCTACTATCAGCAAAGAGGACACCTCAGCTAATGAACAGGAAGTGAAAATAACACCCAGCATTTATAACAGAAATATACTTGGGAAGTCAATCATTAACCATGTCTCAGCCTACTACTAGAAAGTACTAATACATCTTCCACAAACCAATTTTGACATACAACAACTTGTACAAAGGAGTTTGAACCTTCAGAAATTTTCTATACTTTTGAGGAGGGGGAACAACCTTTTTAACACAGTTTAGTGATAATACTGTTCTCATGTTTCAGCATCTGGCTTTGGTATCTGGTCTGGCTTTTCCCTCTATTGATGCGATTGTCTGTATTAAATATCTAATCACTGCATATAAATTCATCCTGGCGCAGCAGAGAACTAAGATTCCAGAGACCATCTGCAGAGTGTCATGAGCACACAGCTGTGTAGACCACTGAATATCACTACTGGGCTGTGCACTACTAGGAAAAAAAATCAGCAAAGTTCTCAAAATTCTTCACTTCCAGAGTTTACTTAACTAATTAATTTTATCGACTTTAAATGAGATAACTTAGTACCCACAAGTGCACAGCAAAAGCTTTTAAAAAATTCTACACCTAGAAACACACTCAAGAAAGAGACACAAGTTAGAAGTGATGGCCAGTTACTGTTTCTTAGTGACCAGTGAGGGAGGAGAAACGGGGGGAGAAGAATTCTAGTGTCCAGAATGGAATCCTTAATGCCACGGGGACTTAGGACACTGAACATGTCAACACCCAGGATCCTATAGTCTTTCAGGTTTAGGGTCAAAACAACAAGCATACTATTACAACATACCAGAGAGGATGATTATGCTCTGTGGCACTGTGCTGGACGCAGATAGTTTCACTCTGGGAATCTGATCTGATGCAAGCTCTGTAAACAAGGACCTCTAGCAATTCTCTCCATTTTCTAGTTGTGGCTGCCTTCAGCTTATATTAGGCTTGTCCAAGTCACCTCCCCATACATGGAGTGAGCTCTAGTATTCAAGAGTTCTTTCTAGCTTACTCTGACTTCCTTCCCATTCTTCAGCAAAAAGAGTTCTATTGATTCATACCTGCTGTCTTTCCGAGTGGCGTGAGTCATCATCTGGACTACAGAGGAACTCGAGGACCTGATCAAAGGAAATGTCAATTCACAGTCAGCTGTCACAAATACTACAGTGTGGGGTCTGTGTCCTGGCTGTCTGGCACAGAGGTGAAACATTAGGCTCCAAGTATGCTAACAAGTTATTATGTATCCTTCATATATACCTCCTTACTATTCAGACTAGAAGAAACTTGACTCTGAGCTTCTGATCAGGAAACATGGAATTCGTGGTTAGGACTCTTCAATTTGAATCTTACCTTTATTATAACATACAGTAAGAACAGTACCGCTCATAATATCTAAGTATGGTTGTAAACAAGTTACTTAACCTGTCTGGGTTTCCTCTATAAAACAGGGAAGAATGTACCAAGCAACTAGAGAACTGAGATAATACATGCAAAGTACTCAGTAAATCTAGCTATAATTGCCTATCTTTTGCAGACAAAAGGTCCTTTCCATGCTAGCTGTGTATGTAGATTTCTAACTGTGACTGATAAGCACCTGAGGAGTCAGTCACTTATAAGTAAATTTGATTTCTCACAAATAATGTCTTTACAAATGCTTATTAGTCATCCTCATGGTTACTCACCACCAGTGAAATGGAGTAATCCTTAAATTAGAAATCCATGAGTGAGGAGTTCTTGGTAATTCAGAGTAACTGAACAATTGTGAAAAGAGAATCTCTATAAACCATGTTCCTATAATACCAGGCATCAAGCAAAACTACATTACCCAGAACAACATCATTAAAACTTAAATCCTTAATTCTTATCCAAAATTTAACACTACATTCATCTAATAATCTGTCATAATAAGAAGTAGGCTCACTTCATGGGCTCCATCTATGAACACTGACTAGATGAAAACTAGTTTCCATTTTCACTGATACACACTTACCTGATCAAAGAGGGTTCTGTTCACAAACAAGGTATTGTCAGGCTTGGCAAGTTGTCGAGCAAGGAAAGTAAACAGACACCCAACCTGCGAAGGAGTGAAGTCTGAATTCTCCACCATGACCTGGTAAGCAAAAGAAACCATTGATTCAAATGCCATCAAGGTTCCAAATAGGTATACCACTTGAGAATCTAAGTGAAAATTCTTCAGATTTACCATCTGGACTTAATTGGCTTCTTCAAGAATTCAACATTCTAATTCTCTTATCATCACTGTTAACCTTAAAAAGTTAATAAACATCTTGGATGAAATCATGCATATGCTGAAAGCATGCTTTAAAAGTTAAAGGAACTGGGGCTGGAGAGGTGGCTCAGGGGTTAAGCCTCTGCCTTGCAGGCGGAAGGTCCTGAGTTCGGATCCTAGACCCCATGTATAGAGCCAGGCAGAAGTGGAGTGGCCTGCGTTTCTGGTCCTGGTAGGGCAGAGCATGTGAATCCCGGGGCAGAGTAAACAAGGAGGAGGTGGAGGCGTCCATTGTGGTTCCCGAATTCGTCCATGATTCTACACACACATACATACATACACGCACACATACACGCACACACACATACACATGCACAATTGAATAAATAATAAAAAAAAAAGTTAAAGGAACTATTACAAATGTAATATATTGGAGCCGTACATAGATAGGAAATGTTTTAATTTCTAATCCCTTGTTCGAAATAATCTAAAAGTCATTAAAAGGAAGAAGCTTTTGTTTTATAGCCAGATGAACAGAATAATAATTCTACGCTTTCAACTAAAAGCCTTTGAAAAAGTCATGCAGATGGGAGGATGGGGACCTGTCTCTGTATTCATTCATAGCAACAGCACAAACCCTAAAATAGGTCTTACTGACTCTAGCTACTTTGATGTCCTCAAATCATTTCTAAGTGTCACTCATCATCTGAATGTCATGGCCAAACATGGCATTACCATGGCAACCAACTATGGCTGGGAAGAGACAGAAGAGTCTTTGCATTAATTACTTCCTTAAAGTTAAGTCTCTATTATTACCCATGAGTATACTAATAAAGCAATTACCACAATAAACATTTCTTGAGAGCAGTTCCCTGTACCCTCATGTCCATTTTAAAGCTGTGACTTGGTTGTTTTTTCCATGATGATTAGAATTTCACTCACTTTTTGAGGACCAAGACAACATGATATAATTGTAAGACAATAGTGCAGCAAACAGCCTCACTGACTAGATTATTTTAAAATCCTGCTTTTAAACAAATCTGTGAGCTTAATGTAAACCTCAACCAAAACAAAAGTCATCTTCTAATGCTTACTTTCAACAAAATATCCACGATTCGCTGTTGATATTCCACAGCTTGCTTGTCATTTTTAAAATCTTCAAAGGTCTAAAAAAGAGAAAGAAAAAATTTAAAAGAAACTGTTATTTGTAGATTTTAGAAGATACTCAATTTTTGTTGATAAAATCCATGTAAATTCTCAATAAATAAATAAGCATTTTTCATCAGGTCTTCGCATGTTATACTTTTAATGATAAGGTGTTTTATGAAGTCAAGAAGAGAACTGAAGCATTTAATACCTCATGGTACCCAAGACCTTAAAAATTAATGAGAAATGTGTAAATAGAGTGTGTAAATACACAACCAAGTATCTGAAAAAGGAAGTAAGGCAAAGGTTCAAAAAGACAAATGTCAACACGAGAGTTCATGGGGAGAAAAGGTCTGAGACTACAGGATGCGGTGCCTGTGCTTAGCTGTCATACAGACTGCTATTTGGAAACAGCTGAAATGCATTTTATTAACTGTCATGAGACAGGCTTCATAATTAACAATAATGTTTAAAAGATAAGCACTTAAAAATAAGAATGGAACCAGCCTAGGTGTCCATCAACAGATGAAAGGATATAAGAAATGTGGTACATACACACAATGGAATTTTATGTGGCTATAAAGAAAAATGAAATTATGAAATTTTCAGGATAGTGGGTATAACTGGAAATCATTATATTAACAGAAAAAAGTCAAACTCTGAAAAGCGCATGTGTGAGCATAAGTATTTATATAATGTATGTTTTGAGTTATAAAACTAGAAAAGGGATGACAAAGGTGGAAAAGATCTTAAGGGAGGTGGCATATACGGGTTTTAACAGATTAGGTGTGCAGATTAAGAAAAGGGAAGTAGATGGAGGGACACAAAGAGGAAGAGGACGAATGATAATATAGAATAAGGCCATATATGCATGAAGATGCCAAGATGAAACCTGAAAAATTACTAAAATGTATTTTTGAGTAACGAGAAATGTATAAAAATAAAATAATTATGGCAAATCTGTTGTAATCTCAAAAATCTTAAGCCTACATAGGTGAATCAAAAGATTTTAAAAGGAATGGCCCCAAAAAGTTCCTTGCTCATAGCTCTTTCCTAGTCACAGCCATGAGTTCAATCCTTAGGCAAACTCTGCCACCATGCACACATATCCCTGGGCAGCTAAAGAGCTGTGAGTTCAATTTCCATATAAACACATGTTCTTAGGTAAACTCTAGGGCACATCACATGTCCTCAGACAGCAAGCTGTGAGTTCAATGTAAGATACACACACATACATAGGACCTTAGGTAAATGTTAAGAAATGCACATATGTCACTGGGCAGTTAAATAACTGTGAATTCAACTGGGGACATACATATTAACATATCCTTAGGAGAACTCTTGAACATGCACACATATCCTAGGGTGGTAGGTCTGAGGCCACTTAGGACCAATCTGCTCTGTAGATAAGAAAGTAAATGTTTCACTGTATGTTCTAATAATGTGCTGACATAGTAAGAAAGACAAGTATAGTTCCCATGGTTTTGAGGACAATGGGCCTTTGATGACCTACTTCCCTGTATTACTGACGGAATCACTTTCTACAAAAACTGCTTCCCAGTGGCACTCAGGAGACTGTTCCTCTAACGGTTCACCCATTGCCACACTGCAACCTTAGTTTCAGCTTTCTCAATACCAGACAACTTCAAGAGCAACTGCACAAGTGCTAATTACAAGATCTGGGTATTTCATCTTAAATGCTACAAGCAAGGCAACTTAAAACATTATAGTCTTGGGGCCAGCAACTTGGCTCAGCAGGTAAAGGAATTTATTGTCAAACCTATCTAGACGTGTTCAGTCTCCAAAGCCTACATAGTGGCGAACTGACTTCAGCAAGCTGTTCTCTGACTTCCACATATGCACCATGATTTATGAAGCATGTCACACAGATATATGCATGCACACTCATACAAGATAAATATTACATTTTTAATTTTATATTCTTTTTTTAAAAAGATTTTGTTTATTTATGAGAGGGAAAGAGAGAAAGACTATGCCTACAAATTATACTGCATGGATGGAGGTTAAAGAACAAGTTTTAGAAGCTCCAAAAGGGCTTCCAGAAACCGAACTCAGATCACCAGGTTTGCAAGCAAGCAACTTACCTGCTGAGCTATCTCATTGGACCAAGGTGCAGCCCAGGCTGGCCTCAAATTCTTGATGCCCCTGTCCCTGCCTTTTTAGCATATTCTAGCAGTGCACACTGACACAACCAATCTAAATTTTACATTCCTGATGAGTGTCTTTGGAAATATGTATACAAACTAAGTGACAACACTGGATCCTGATTGGCAATATAAGACATTAGCAATTCATAAAAGTAACCAGTATATGTAGAACTCATACACAAAGGAACTAAAAATGTATTTATTATCCTTAGCCACTTCCTTCTGGCAGCATATGTTCCTTACTTTGAAACCCACTAAAAGTTTGTTTCTATAAAGACAATCAAGTAACTCAAGAGAGGATGCTATGACACACACCATGGCAATTTTTTTGATATTAGTTAACAGCTGCTGCCAAAATGGCACATAGCAACTAAAACATTCAATATTTAGTTTGCTACAGAAGAAAAATACAGATGTTTTGAAAGGAACATAACTCAAGAATCACAGAGGGAGACCTGAGACTCAAACTCACAGTCATCTGGGAATGTGCACACAAAGACATTAGGGGCTCTCAATGGAAATGCTATCAAGGTAAGTGCTGTCTCAGAGGTCAGCAAACATTCAATGTATAAAGGCTAGGTGGTAAATATTCCAGACTTTGTGGCTTCACGTGGCTTTTGTCACATGTTTTTCTACTCTATTACAATGCTTATAAATATGAACAACACTCCTTTCGCCCCACCCCCGCTCCGCCGGTCGGGACGCGTAGGCGAGATCCAGCCGGGCCTCAACGCGCGCTCTAGGACCCCAGGTTAGCCCACGGGGACCCGGCTCCGACTCCCGCCATCCAGCCGGAGCCGCGCGGGGGCCGAGGGAACGAGGAGGACCCCCCCCTGCGCCCGGGCCCCGCCCCAGCTGCCCTCGGGTTAAATAGCTCCACGCCGACGCGCCCATCCTCCCTTTTCGCCCCACCCCGCTCCGCCAGTCGGGACACGCACGCGGTCCACCCGGGCCTCACCCCGCTCCCTAGGTAAGTCCCCGTTCAGGCCCCGCCCACCAGTACCCCAGGCCAAATAATTCAGTTTAGTGAAATTGAGAGATCTTAAGAGTTAAAATGACAATGCCAAAGTCAAAGTGCAAATCCATGAGAAGCAACACTCAAGTAAACAAATCTCCCACTGAAGAAATTAATCCCATAATGTTAGACTCCAACAAGAACAAACCCGCGGAAAAAGGCCAAGAAAGCCTCACCCAGGATAAAGACGTTCAAAATATGATCATTACCATGTTCAATACTAAGAAAGAGGAAATCCGGGAGGAATTACATAATCGAATCAATCGCTTTGAAGAGGAACACAACAGACATCTGGAGGAGTTGAGAAAAACAGTGCAAGAAACAAAAAGTGGCATAGAACAGTTAAAACAAACTCAAGCAGAGTTTAAAACTGAGCTAAAAGACAAGTTATCTTCAACCCAGAACGCCACAGAGAGTCTTATCAACAGAACTAATGAAGCAGAAAACAGAATTTCAGACCTTGAAGATAAAGTGGGAGTACTAACCAGCTCAATGGAAGAGGTTGTTAAAGCCAAAAAGATACTTGAGAGAAATATCCAAGAGATATGGGACACCCTGAAGAAGCCTAACATGCGTATTCATGGAATACCAGAGCAAGAATCTCAAAATACCACCCCTGAGGAAATTTTTCAAACGATCATCAAGGAAAACTTTCCTCATCTAAAAAAAGAGAGGCCCATTCATATACAAGAGGCATTCCGCACCCCAAACAGATACGACCAAAATAGAAGCACACCGCGGCAAATAATAGTTAAAACACTCCACATTCAAGATAAAGAACTGGTGCTGAGAGCTTCAAGGGAGAAAAAACAAGTCACGTTTAAAGGCAAACCTATTAAAATAACAAATGACTTCTCAGTCGAAACAGTAAAAGCAAGAAGAGCTTGGAGAGACATACTTCAAGTATTGAATGAGCAAAAATGTCAACCCAGGCTGATTTACCCTGCAAAACTATCAGTCATAATCGAGGGAGAAAGAAAAATTTTCCAGCACAAAGACAACTTTAAGGGATACATGGCCACCAAACCAGGCCTTCAAAAACTGCTAGAAATGATACTCAAGCGTGAAGAAAAAAACAGGCATATCCAGGAGAACAGAAGGCAAATATAACACCATTAAAAGCGAAGCAATATACTTATAAAAGCTACTAAACATAATAAATGTCTGGAATTAACAATAGTTTCTCCATTATAACACTAAATGTTAATGGACTTAATTCACCGATCAAGAGACACAGATTACAAACTTGGATTAAAAATCACAATCCATCAATCTGTTGCCTGCAGGAAACCCATCTCACCACAAAAGATAGGCACGCTCTAAAAATAAAAGGCTGGTCAACAATTCTACAAGCAAATGGAAGCAGAAAACAGGCAGGGGTAGCCATTATGCTATCAGACAAAGTGGATTTCAAACCAAAAAAAATTATAAGAGACACGGATGGATACTACATTTTAGTCAGAGGTACAATTCACCAGGAAGATTTCACAATACTGAACATATATGCACCCAATACGGGCCCCTCCACATTCATTAAGAAAACCCTACAGCGTCTAAAGCAAGAAATCAACCCCCAAACGATAATTCTTGGGGACTTCAACACCGCCCTCTCTACATGGGATAGATCAACAGGTCAAAAGCTTAACAGAGACACTTTGGAACTTAATCAAACCCTGAAAGAAATGGACCTCACAGATCTCTATCGAACTTTTCACCCACGCACCAAAGAATACACATTTTTCTCAGCAGCACACGGAACTTTCTCCAAATAGATCACATATTGGGCCACAAAATGAATCTACACATGTACAAAAAAGTTGAAATTCTAACCTGTGCCCTATCAGACCACCACGGCCTAAAGCTGGACATCCACAACACATCAAACAAGAGAAAATACTCTAACTCCTGGAAACTTAACACTATGATGCTGAATGAGAACTGGATTCAGGAAGAAATTAAAAAGGAAATTCAAGATTTCCTGAAAGTGAATGATAACGAAAATACAACTTACCAAAATCTCTGGGACACAATGAAAGCTGTTCTAAGAGGTAAGTTCATAGCTCTTAATGCCCACGTCAAAAAAATGGAAACATCAGAAATAAACAACTTAACAATGCAGCTTAAAGCTTTAGAGAAACTAGAGCAATCTGATCCCAAAAGCAGTAGAAGAGAAGAGATTAGCAAAATAAGGGGAGAAATATCTGAAATCGAGACTAAGAAAACGATAGAAAAAATCAACCAATCAAAAAGCTGGTTCTTTGAAAAAATCAACAAGATTGATACACCCCTAGCTAAACTAACCAAAAGCAAGAGAGAGAAAACCCAAATTAACAAAATTAGAAATGAACATGGAGTTATCACTACGGATACCCAAGAAATCCAAAGAATTATAACATCATATTTCAAAAACTTATACTCTGTGAAGTTTGACAACACAAAAGAGATGGATGAATTTCTAAGTAAATACAACTTACCTAAATTGAATCAGGAAGTTGTGAATTACTTAAATAGTCCTATAACATATAAGGAAATTGAGGAAGTAATCTCGAATCTTCCCACCAAAAAATGTCCTGGACCAGATGGATTCAGCACAGAGTTCTACAAGACATTTAAGGAGTTAATAACACCAATACTCCTTAAACTGTTCCATCAAATAGCAAAAGAAGGAACACTACCAAATTCCTTCTATGAAGCTAATATCGTTTTAATCCCAAAACCTAATAAAGATTCACTTAAAAAAGAAAACTATAGGCCGATCTCCCTGATGAACACAGATGCAAAGATTCTCAACAAAGTCTTAGCAAATCGGATTCAAAAACATATTAAAAAGATCATTCATGGGGACCAAGTAGGCTTCATCCCCGGCACACAAGGTTGGTTCAACATACGCAAATCAATAAATGTAATTCATCATGTAAACCAGTCCAAAGTCCAAGACCACATGATACTCTCGATAGATGCAGAAAAAGCTTTTGACAAGATCCAACACCTTTTATGATCAAAACGCTAGAGACAGTAGGAATGGAAGGAACCTTTATCAATACAATAAAAGCTGTATACAACAAGCCCACAGCAAGGATTATGCTCAATGGGGAACAATTGGAAGCATTCCCACTTCGATCAGGAACAAGACAAGGCTGTCCACTCTCACCACTTCTATTCAATATTGTACTTGAAGTCTTAGCCGAAGCCATAAGACAAGAAAGGGACATAAGAGGGATTCAAATCGGCAAGGAAGAAGTCAAGCTATCCTTATTTGCAGATGACATGATCTTATACCTGAGTGATCCCAAAAACTCCACCAGGAAGCTCCTGGAACTAATTGAGAAGTTCAGCAGGGTGGCAGGATACAAAATAAATGTGCAAAAATCAGAGGCCTTCCTATATGCCCAGAATGAAAGAAGTGAAAAAGCCATGAGAGAAACCATACCATTTACTATAGCCCCTAAAAAAATGAAATACCTTGGTATAAATCTAACTAAGGAGGTAAAAGACCTTTACAATGAAAACTTTAAAACCCTAAAGAAAGAAATTGCAGAAGACACCAGAAGGTGGAAAGACCTCCCTTGTTCCTGGATTGGCAGAATCAACATTGTAAAAATGACCATCCTACCAAAGGCAATATACAGATTCAATGCTATACCAATCAAAATCCCAAAGCAATTCTTCAAAGAAGTTGACCAAACAATCTCAAAGTTCATATGGAGGCACAAAAGACCCAGGATAGCAAACACAATCCTGAGTAACAAAAACACAGCTGGAGGTATTACCATACCAAACCTAAGTCTATACTACAAATCCATAGTTATAAAGACAGCCTGGTACTGGCTCCAAAATAGACACACAGATCAATGGATAAGGATTGAAGACCCAGATATAAGCCCACAAAGTTACAGCCATTTGGTCTTTGACAAAGGGGCCCAAAGAATCCAATGGAAAAAGAACAGCATCTTCAACAAATGGTGCTGGCAAAACTGGATCTCCACATGCAGAAGATTAAAGCTGGACCCGTACTTGTCACCATGTACAAGACTTAATTCCAAATGGATCAAGGACCTTGATATCAGGCCAGAGACTTTAAAAGCCATAGTTGAAAGGATAGGGAACTCCCTCGAGCTGATTGGGCTAGGCCAACACTTCCTAAACAGACATCCAATGGCACAGTCACTGCTACCAACTCTCAACAGTTGGGATCTTGTGAAATTAAAGAGCTTCTGTTCAGATAAAGAGATTGTCACACGAGCTCAAAGGCAACCCACAGAATGGGAGAAAATCTTCACTAACCACATATCTGACAGAGCTCTACTGTCCAGAGTGCACAAAGAACTTAGAAAATTAAACTCCAAGGAAAACACTGGCCCAATTAAAAAATGGGCCCTGGAACTTCAAAGAAACTTTACCAGGGATGAAATTAAAATGTCTAACAATTATCTTAAAAAATGCTCGACTTCCTTCGCCATCAGGGAAATGCAAATCAAAACTTCCCTGAGATATCATCTCACCCCGGTCAGGATGGCAAAAATCCACAGTACAAACAACGACAAATGCTGGAGAGGATGTGGGGAGAGGGGAACTCTCCTACATTGTTGGTGGGAATGCAGGCTCATACAGCCACTCTGGCGAGCCGTCTGGAGATTCTTAAAGAAATTAAAGATTGAAATGCCATATGACCCTGCTATCCCACTTTTGGGAATAACCCCCCAAGCAGCAGAGGTTCGCCTCGATAGCACAAGCTCGACCATGTTCATAGCAGCACTGTTTACAATAGCAAAGTCATGGAATCAACCTAAATGTCCAACAGTTGACGAGTGGATAAGGAAACTGTGGTACATCTATACAATGGAGTACTACTCAGCCATCAAAAATGATGAATTACTGGAATTTGCTGGGAAATGGATGTCATTAGAAAGAATTATATTAAGTGAAGTATCCCAAACCCAGAAAATTAAGCGCCGTATGTACTCCCTAATAGGTGGCTCCTAGTACCAAACTCGCCCAGCCCACATTGGGACACTCAAAAGTAAACCTATGTAACACAGTAATTGCAAGGATTATGAACAAGAGAGATGGGTTAGGAGGGCCACACCAGAAACAAGGAGAGAGGAGACCATGTTACAGCAGAGAAAATAGGCCTCCATCAAGGTCTGCAAGTAAGTAATGAGAAACCTGGTTAAGTTCACAGACGTTCTTTCCTGATCTCACCAGAAGGGGAGGGCATATAGTCTAGCAGATAAAAAGTAATCATTTTGCAAATGGGTGATGGACCCCTCCCTCAGTGAGGTTTCCTACTCTTATTACATCTACCCTTGAATGTGCTATTACAACAAGACTCCAGTTTAACAGCTTTTTGTCTCTGGCCAGGGGGTGACATACAGTGCCCAGCAGAATGGAGTGAAGGGAATTGCAGGAGCAGCAAAACTGCAAAAGAAAATCAACAAACCACAATCCAGAACTTCAGAGACTCTATATCAATCACATAGAACTAGGACAGCCTAATCTCTCCCCATCCTGGAGCTCAGGGACATTTGCGGAAGAGGGGGCGGTAAGATTGTAAGAGCAAAAGGATGGGAGGAGCAACGATTTGCAAGATTCTCAACAATAGTTGGGGCCAAAGCAATCATAATGGACTTTGCATGCCCTGCGCAATGTCCAGCGCACTGTTGCCCTCATAAAGTCTAGCATCTGTTAAGGGCACCGAGACCCCTGGAGGCAAGGGATTGACAGCCATAGTAGTAATCTTATGCTTAAGGGGAACAAGAGAAAGGGCTTATGGAAATGCCACTGGGTCCTTATATGTCATCGGAGAGGAGGACCCAGTGGAGAGTTAGGCGCACACAATAAAGGACTCTCTGGGAATTGGGGGGGAGGCACTGGGGGAAGGGGAAGGGGGAGGGAGGGAACTGGTAAAAAATTTTAAAATGTATAATTAAATTTTTAATAAAAAAAAAAATATGAACAACACTCTTAGCTTTTACAAGTTAGGAATCAAATGGGGCTAGATTTAGTTTTTAGGAGAAACCTCCACAGCACTGTATAATAAAAAGACTCACCTACAAATGCATGCTTAAAAGCAAACTATAATACAACAAAGATCACATACTTCAACTTGGTTGTAAGTGGGGGGAAAAACACCCAAATCCCAAAATACATAGCACCACAGGGAAATTAGGATGGGTTAGACAAGACAGAAGGTATCAAATAAGATCTACAGTATCGCACATAATTCATTTCCAGTATAGAGAGGAGTCTGCCCCAGATGAGAAGATGAGGAGACTGGTCTGAAGCTTGTGGGTCATGCAATAGTCATGAGGAGATAGAAGGAAGGGATTAGGAAAGCATGGATCAAAGTTCTTGCAAAATAGGACTGTAGAAAAAGGGAAGAACCTAGAAGGGAACTGTTTGTTGGAGGCTCCAAAGGGAAGGCTTAGTAGTAGAACGGAAGCAAGTCAAAGCAGACCAGTCAAAGAACCAGAAGATAACAGACACCCTCTGAAGATGTAACTGATTCCAGAAACTGCACTCAATTTCTTGTGTGGGCATATATTGGTTTTTTTCTTGCTGGTAAACAAGTAAGATGGAATTGTTGGTTACTGAATGCATTGTTTACTTCATGAGAAACAGACAAGCCACTCTCTAAGCCACTCTACAAACGATCCAGTTTCTTCCCCCCATAAACCACTGTGATTCTAGTTCAAGTCAGAAACTTATGAAGTCTCTGGTGCCCTCGTGCCCTTACTCAATTTCGTGCATGTCCTATGCACGATAAATCCCTGGGACTTGGAGAGACTGTGTCTCACATCCTATCACATCTTGGCTTCTTCACTTCATTGTCCTACTTCAAGACTCCATTAGCTCCTGTCTGGATTACTATGAAAACCTGCTTACTCATCCTGCCTTCACTCTGAACTCACTTCAATCCATCTCCTATATGCTATGGTATAAATGTTTATAATCCCCAGAATTCATGCTGGAAACTTAGTTATGAAGGTGATTATATTAGGAAGTGGGGCCTTCAAACACATGATTATGAAGGGGGTTAAAACTCAAAGCAAATCTTTGCCTGTTTCCACAACCAAGAATGCGGCAAGGAGACACTAACCATGAACCAAGAATATTATTGACCTTGGACTTCACAGTTTCCAAATTATAAGAAATAAATTTCTATAGTTTATAAGCCAACCAATCTATGATATTTTTGTTACAGCAACCCAAACTAACCAAGACAAGAGTCAAAAGGAATTTTTTTAAATCAAATCAAAATATTTCTTTTTAAAAAGCTTCAACATCTAATGATTATTATAGTATAATGGCCCAAACACCTTACCATAAATTCCAGACACAGGGTCTGCCTATCTTATTTCCCTGTATTTGTTTCTCTCTATGTTTTCTCTTACATTTAAAGAGACAGATATACCAATGCTTTCTAGTTACTTGAATGTACATCACCTATATATAATTTCCAGGCCCCATTTAATAAAAAAATTCTGACATTCTGTTTGAATATTTAGCTTCCACTCATCTTTGAGACATGGACATCATTTTACCCAAAAAGCTTTCTAGTAACAACCCAAACTTCTCCTGTGTCTGTGTTAGACTGCACTATAATGACTTGGCTCCTTTGGAAACACTTTAAAATCATATTGTTGCTTACCAGTGCCAATACATTTAGGAATTCTCTTGTGTCAAAATGTAGCAAAGTCCGGATATAAGGATAGATTTCTTCCTCAGGGGATGCTTCTGCTGAATGCAGACGAATGAGAAATTCAAAAACCTACAAATTAAGAGCAGTTGTTGATTAGTTCCTATGGTCTTAAAGGTTGTATTCTGAAGCAGCCATCCTCATCCAGGTAAAATGAAGCCAAGGTGAAATGCCGTAAAGAGTCGCTGTATTTTTTATAAGGTCTCTCTATAAAAGTGACTTCAGTGACAGTGTGGGCATTCTTCTTGCACTAAGTACAATGTTCAATTCTGATTTGTTCTCAGTCATCTAACAAGGTGGATGATGTAAAAAATGCTGGGAAAATAGCACCAACCTGATTTTTGACCAAGGGAACAAGATCTTCAGGAATATCACCCAGGGGATAGGCACGACCTGCCAGGCAACAGCTACGAAAAGAGGGGGTAGGGGGAGAAGGTGTGAATACAGAGCTGATGATTTATAAATGGTAACTTCAGTAAGGAATGATTTTCACAGCTGAAACAATAGGAATAGCTCAAGGTAAAGGCAGGCTCAGTTTTTGTCAGATCAGGGTGGTGACAGATAATGACCACGTAGTGGGTACTCCAAAAGGCTAGAGTCAACCTGTGAGCATTGTCACTGGAAAGGATAAAAGACTAGAGAGAGATGTGTTCACCCTGATTAAAACATTGCACAATACATACTTACCAAAACCATCATATACTATCCCCTAAAAATTTATAATTTTTATTGTTTCATGCATCAGCTAATAGAAAAAAAGAGGTCCTCCTGGTTCAATAAGCAGTGTCAATCTCACAAGAGAACACACAAACATGTATTCACACATGTGAATAGACACCTATTTTTTGTCCATGTGCATGTGAAGGCCTGAAACTGATGTCAGAATTCTTCATCGACTGTAATCCATCTTATGTATTAAGGCAGAGTCATTCAACTCACTGATCAGTGAGTCTAGCTAGTCAGCTTGCCCTAGGGATCCTGTCTGTGTCTTTTGAGGTTTGGGATTATTGTAAGTCGCAATGCCTGTCCAGCTTTTACATGAATTCTAGGAATCCAAACTCCAATCCTCACACTTGCACGGAAGTGCTTGACCAATGAGTTATCTCCCGAGTGAAAAATGTGGAAGATGGTGAGAGAAACTGAGTAGATACTTCCACACATACCTTAAGGGACAGGAGGAATAAGGACTATCGGAAGTCTCATACTTGGCATCTAGAAAGAATCTAATGGTACCACTCAACTACAATGTGTCTGTTACAGGCCTGGTATCATCAGAGGCTATTACCAATGCTTTAAAAAGGGTGGTTGCCATGGACTGAATGTAAGTTGTCCCCCACAAGCTCATGTATTTACAACCTTAGCTGTTCCTAATGTTCGGGAAGGTCATGGCCCATTCAGGAGATGGAGCCTTGCTGGGGGAAGGCGCATTAACAGGGGGTGGGCCTAGAGGTTGACTAGCTCCACCCTAATTCCTCTAGTAGTCTGCTCTGGTAGTCTGCTGCTTGCTCTCTGTCTCCATGGTGACCTGAGTTGCCTGGAGCGTCTGCTGTTGCCCACCATACCTTTTCTACCATAATGGACTGTATCTCCCTTCTGAAACCATTAATCAAAAATTTCCCTTTCTGCCTGAGTATGAACACTTCTCACAGCAGCAAAAAGAGTAACTGCAACAGTGGTTGAACACAGGGAATGAGTTATGCCAATAAATACCTGGGAATTAAGAGCAACAGGACCAGCCTTTAAGGAGATTTCTGAGAAGAAACCATCCTAAGTTTTTACCTCTAAATCAGAAAGTTTTTTATAACTACTGCCATGTGTGCTGAATTAATATGAGTGTCTTCTGAATAATTTTTCCTTTTGATTCTCTTTTTTGGGGTAGTGGAATAAGGGTAAATTGCAAGCCTCTTTGAACCAGTCATCAATTTTTGATACTGGAGAAAACCGGCACCAGCACATTCTACATATAAAAGTCCTGAGGGAACCCTGCCGTGTTCTTCCTCACTAAAGAGTCAATGCAACAAAGGTGACACAGGTCTCAGCACGAACTAGCATGATCCTCTGACAAAACCTACTTACTTCCCACCTTCCTGACAAGAAGCTATGTGGCTAATGACAAGAAGCTATGTGGCTAAAAATTTTACCAGGACTCATTTCTAAACCTTCATGATCTGCTAGAATGAATTCAGCTTTCACTATCACTGATATTTCCATGACATACATCAATCTCTTGCCCTTATAGGTAAAACAGGGAAGAATACATACTCATGCCCTTACCAATATATAACTCTGAGAAGCAACATGTGCTGTATCACAAGACTTTTTAGCCAAGCCAGTGATCATTGAACCAGATAATTCTTGGTTATAGTAACCTTGCACCATGGGATATTCAGCTACAATCCTGGCCTCTATCCATCAGGTACCAGTAGCATATATCTAGACCCAGCTGGGTAATGAAACTGACTTTAGATATTGACAAACATGAGAGCTTCTACTCTGTATAAAAAAATTGAAAAATGAAAAGGACTGTACAAATAAGAAATCACTGATCTCTTAAAACACAATGGGAATGGAAGAAACATAGTCACAAATAAATAAGAATATCTTACCTGATATAGACAAGAAGTTTGTTGCCCATGACAACTTGCTCATCTGAAATGGAAAGAAAAAATATCTTTAGTGCTTCTCTTACAATATTTTCAGAAATATAATATTTATGTCCAACTAAAGTTAAAAGTTGGTATTTAAGATAGGGTAAATACATTTTCAAATAACATGAAATTGTGATTAAAAACCACTTAATTTTTCAAAAATTTTCCTTATATTCTGTTTGTTGACACAAAATTCATAAGTCATTCAAAGATAGGACCCATGAACTTCTAACTTGGAACCAGGGAAAGATGTAGAAATGACTAAAAGACAATGAATTATGAATCAAAGGCACAACTGTAATAGGCCCTGAATAAATAACCTTCAGGGCCCTTTCTATTACCTGTAAGATTCTGTCATTTGGTGAGATAAGCCCACTTTTCGAATAGTGGAAAGACAATTAGAACAAACTTCAGGCTGTGGAGTGCAGGTAACATATAATGCAGTTAGAACATCAATGGAGGTGAAGTGATTAGGAATGTATAGGATGTGCAGACAATGAGAAATCTGGAGTTGGAAATAAGAACTGAAACTCCTGCTTTTAGTCTCTGAATACTAGATAAAATGCAAGTAAGAATACACCTTTCATTGTCCAGTAATCCTTTACAAATATTCAAAGTTTGTGAAGTTATCCATGCAATGAAGTTGAATTGCTCATAACTATATGAATCATTCCTTTTGTTTCAGTTCAAAGTGTTGCTTAACCCAATTCAACTAATACGACACACAGCACCACTGGCACACGAAGTTCAGGTTCATTAACTGTTGAGATAAATACTTTCAACTGTTAGAAATCTCAGGAAGACTGTTTCTAGTTCTTGGCTTTACTCCTAGAGAGTTATATTACTTATTTCACCTGCCTATCACCAATACTCCAATGCTGTGAGTTTCATAAGAGCAGGGATGATTTACCTCTGCATTCCAAGCACTCAGCATAGTATCAGGCACATAAACATATACGTTCAATGAACAGAATTGAAAGCACATTTTGACTTTTAACAACTCTTCTTAAAATTTTCTACTGTAAAAATACTCAACAACTTCATTTAGCTTTTGCTATCTGGAAGATTGCTCTCTGGAAGATAAATATGTGAAAACCAACTTTCAAGTCTATTTCCAAAATATTAGGTTAAAGGCTGCAATTAGATATGGCAGATTAAGAATGTGTATAATGTCTCCCTTGTCTCAACCTTACAAACAGCAAGCCTACTAGGCAAGACACTCAAGAGTGAATACATGCTAAAAACCTGATGAAACATTCAAAGTCCCTTTCTCCTGTGCAGCCTTTTCCTGAAGTAAGTACACTCTGACCTGCACAAGTGACAGCCACATGCAAAAGGACCTTAATCTTTCTGGCCTGAGGGACTGAGACACCAGGAATGGAGGGTTGGAGCACTGAGGAAAAGGTTGCCTAGCATGCATGAGGCCCTGGTTCCATCCCTAGCACCAACATGGCAGCTCACTTAAAAGCCCCATTTTCAGCAAAATTACTTGATGAAAGAAGAAATACTGAGTAGAGAAAAGAATAGACTCCAAAATCTTCATGTATTTTTCTTCTCCAGATTCCCATCCATTCAATGGAGCAGCTCTGTCTTTTGGGGTGTTTGTAAAAATGACCATTGCTATAGTTAGACATTCAGCTGCCTGAGGCAGGATTACCTGTAGATCTAATGAGAGTTCTTCTAGAAAGGATGAACCAGAGAATGAGTGTACAGGGTTTAAAAACTAACTCATTCCCAGAATTCTAGCAAGATCTGCAGAACTGTGTGTATACCCAGGGAAAACCAGAAGCAATCCTAATTAAAACCTGCTGTGGATTGAGGCTTTGTCCAGTACAACATGAAGGCTAAATAAAAACTGGAAGCCACATGTTGAAGAACTGAAATTTCAAGTTAAAGTGAACAAGCAGCTCTCTGCTTCAGTGTTCCATGTGATCCTTCCTGCATGCACTTCTGCCACTGTAAAGACATCAACTGTGAGCTCCTCAAAAGAATTCATCAAAGTCGGCATCATTCTCTTGGAGCTCTAGAACTGAGGATCCCAACACAGTAACAACAACTACTGAACTAAATACAGATGGAAAGAGCGCCTCTGTTAGGGAACTGAGCCCTAAGCAGAGAAGGCTGCAAATAGGGTTCAACACCCAGGCCTCCTGTGCATGGAATCTGAGGCAGTGTGACTTCTGACAAGAAATATGGGCCACATGTCAACCAAGACCCACTCTACTACTCAGGTTATCCCTTAACTCGGCTACTTCTCTATGATACAGATTTCCCACTACTTTGAAAGCTTTAAAGGGAAAATTACTTGCTTTGTCTTACAGGGCTCTATATTGGCCCTTTCCGCTCCTCACTCCATTATTTTGCTGCTAGAGCTAATAAAGTCTCTTGCCTGAAGGACAACTGACTCATCCTACCCCTTCTCTCTAAAGTCTAACAATCTCCACAATACCAGCTTCACTGTCAGTTTAGTCCCTCTGCTCCTGCAGAGGAAATAGTAATTGGGATTATGGCCAAAAAGCAACAGCTTAGTCCTTGGTTGTCTTTTGAGTGAACTGGAAAGAGGGACAAGGACCAAGGCTGGAACTGCTGTTGCTTATATCACACAAGTACTATATTAGACATGTAATATCGTCAACCAGGCCCAGAGAAAGATAATAGAACTTTATTTTGTCACTGTCCTTTATCAAAAAGCAGAGGGACTACAATACAGAACTAGAGATTGTGACAAAATTTGCACGTGTTTCTGCAGAAATTTCAAATCTAGCAAATCATAAGTCTAAAGAGCAAGTATATATTAAAGTGCAAACACAAGAGACGCATTTCACAGAAGTACCTACAAGGGAGAATAGAAGGGTTTGAAATGCAAAAAATACATGTACATATGATGTATGTATAGTATGCATAGTGCAAAGTGTTCATGTGCACATGTATTCACATGTGTACTGCAATGTGAGTGTAGGTCAAAATACAAACTGGTGTCAGTCCTCACCTTCCCCTTGTTTGAGGTAGGGTCTTCCTGCTGCTGTTTCCACTCTGATCTCCATTTCTCATCTCCTGTAGGAGCACTAGGACTACAGACATACACCACTGTGTCCACTTTTGCATGGGTTCTAGGGTTGTGGATACTAATTTTTATTTATTTATTTACTTATTTATTTATTCATTTATTTGAAGGTGTTTTATCCACCGTATGTATGTATGTATGTATGTATGTATGTATGTATGTATGTATGTATTTCAAGGCATTTTATCCACTGTGTCAGCCCCCAGATTTTCCTTCTTGAAAAGATGAAAACTATCTGTGCATGTGTGTGCAAATGCATGATCATACTTAAAGGTGTACAAACATATAGACATGTGTGGGTATCCTTTTTTTGACGTAACATTCTCACTGAACCTGACAGTCATCAATTGGCTAGACTGGTTGGCCAACCAGCTCTGTCTCTGCCCTCCTAGCATTAAGGTTCTATACATAAGTGACTATGAATAACTTTTTCATGTAGGTGATAGGGATTCAAACTCAGACACTAGGCAACACTGAACCATCTCTCTAGGCCAGAATACTGTTTTTTAAACAGAAAAATTGAAGAATTAAAATTCTGTTCAAGTTTTAAAAAGATTATACTAGCTGTACACAGTAACTTCGACTAACGGCATATTCCCCTGAGAATCAACCATAAAATAACAGTTGTGGCATGCTCCTATTGGAAATAGAGCAGTCTCCTGGTGATAAAATCCTCTTTTTTACTTCCTTTGAAGTAAATACTTTGAATATTGAGATTTCCACTATGTCATTAGAAATGTTAATGGGCAGTGAGTTTCACACAAAATCGAACCTTTGAAGTAAAACCAAAATAGCAAATTGTAGCTCATGAACTTTAAGAGTGATATAAATACTACACTTTTATGTTGTTTCGGCTCAGTTAAATGGCAATTACATAAATCTAGAAGGAATCAAACTGTCCCTTTGAGCTAAAATAATAAATAATGCCACCAGTTTATTTATAAAGCATATTAGACATTTTGATTAAAAAAAAAGGATTACCAGAAACAAAGAGAGAAGGGACCATGTTATAGCAGGGAAAATAGGTCTCCACCAAGGACCCAAATAAGTAATGAGACATCTGATTAAGTTCACAGACTTTTGTTCCTGATCATTTACTACTGAGGGGGTGTGATCTCACCAGAAGAGAAGGGCATATAGTCTGGCAGATAAAAAGTAACCATTTTGCAAAGGGGTGATAGACCCCTCCCTTAGTATGGTTTCCCACTTTTACTACATCTACCTTTGAATGTGCTTTTATCACAAGACTCTAACAGCTTTTTGTCTCTGGCCAGGGGGTAACATACAATGCCCACCAGGATGGAGTGAAGGGCATTGCAGGAGCAGCAAAACTGCAAAAGAAAATCAACAAACCACAATCCAGAACTTCAGAGACTCTATATCAACCACCTAGAACTAGGCCAGCTTAGTCTCTCCCCATCTTGAAGCTCAGGGAAATTTGCGGAAGAGGGGGCGGTAAGAGTGTAAGAGCAAAAGGATGGGAGGAGCAATGATATATAAGATACTCTATACTAGTTAGGGCTGAAGCAATCATAATTGGACTTTGCATGCCCTGCGCATTGTCCAACACACTGTTGACCTCACAAAGTCTAGCATCTGCTAAAGGCACCAAGAGCCTTGGAGGTCAAGGATTGGCAGCCACAGCAGTGTTCCTATACCTAAGGGGAACACGGGAAAGGGTTCAGGGAAAGGCCACTGGGTCCTTGTACGTCATCAGAGAGGAGGGCCCAGAGGAAAATCAGACATGCACAAGAAAGGACTCTCTGGGAATTGGGGCAGGAGGCATTGGGGGATGGGGAGGGAGAGGGATGGGGAGGAGGAGCAGGGGGTACGGGGGGGGGGGGAGGAGGAAGGGAGGGAACTGGTGTACCTAATAAGTTTGTATGAGCTGAAAAAAAAGGATTACCAAGCCTTCAGAAATTACTGCACAAAGGGAATAAAGGCATATGAAATTTAGAAAGTTCAATTTTATCATGGTTATAAGCATTTTAGAGAGGTCAACTAAATTATCAGTCAGAGATGGCGATAGCTCGGAGGCTAAGACTTCTGCTGCACAAGCAGAGGGTTCTGAGTTCAGATCCCTCTTAACAGTACAGTCACAGGAAAGAGAAGCTGGCAAGAGATGACCAGCAGTCAAGAACCTACTCAAAAACCTGGATCCTTGGCAAAAATCCACAATACAAACAACAACAAATGCTGGAGAGGACA
Organism: Typhlomys cinereus; assembly: GCA_023101885.1. Lineage (NCBI taxonomy): Eukaryota > Metazoa > Chordata > Mammalia > Rodentia > Platacanthomyidae > Typhlomys > Typhlomys cinereus. Next base: position 1,231,322 of record JALPQD010000354.1, on the reverse strand, counting down.
TGGAGAGAGGGGAACTCTGCTACATTGCTGGTGGGAATGCAGGCTCATACAGCCACTTTGGCGAGCCGTCTGGAGATTCTTAAAGAAATTAAAGATTGAAATGCCATATGACCCTGCTATCCCACTTTTGGGAATAACCCCACATACAGCAGAGGTTCACCTCGATAGCACAAGCACGACCATGTTCATAGCAGCACTCTTTACAATAGCAAAGTCATGGAATCAACCCAAATGTCCAACAGTTGACGAGTGGATAAGGAAAATGTGGTACATCTATACAATGGAGTACTACTCAGCCATCAAAAATGATGAATTACTGGAATTTGCTGGGAAATGGATGTCATTAGAAAGAATTATATTAAGTGAAGTATCCCAAACCCAGAAAATTAAGCGCCGTATGTACTCCCTAATAGGTGGCTCCTAGTACCAAACTCACCCAGCCCACATTGAGACACTCAAAGGTAAACCCATGTAATACAGTAATTGCAAGGATTATGAACAGGAGGGATGGGGTTGGAGGGCCACACCAGACACAAGGAGAGAGGGGACCATATTACAGCAGAGAAAATAGGCCTCCATCAAGGAATGCAAGTAAGTAATGTGACACCTGGTTAAGTTCACAGACGTTCGTTCCTGATCATGTACAACTGAGGGGGTATGATCTCACCAGAAGGGGAGGGCATATAGTCTGGCAGATTAAAAAGTAACCATTTTGCAAATGGGTGATTGACCCCTCCCTCACTGAGGTTTCCTACTTTTATTACATCTACCCTTGAATGTGCTATTATAACAAGACTCCAGTTTAACAGCTTTTTGTCTCTGACCAGGGGGTGACATACAGTGCCCATCAGGATGGAGTGAAGGGCATTGCAGGAGCAGCAAAACTGCAAAAGAAAATCAACAAACCACAATCCAGAACTTCAGAGACTCTATATCAACCACATAGAACTAGGCCAGCCTAATCTCTCCCCATCCTGAAGCTCAGGGACATTTGCGGAAGAGGGGGCGGTAAGATTGTAAGAGCAAAAGGATGGGAGGAACAATGATTTGCAAGATTCTCCACACTAGTTAGGGCCGAAGCAATCATAATAGGACTTTGCATGCCCTGCACAATGTCCAACACACTATTGACCTCACAAAGTCTAGCATCAGCTAAAGACACCAAGATCCTTGGAGGCAAGGGATTGACAGCCACAGTAGTGTTCCTATGCTTAAGGGGAACACGAGAAAGGGTTCAGGGAAATGCCATTGGGTCCTTATACGTCATCGGAGAGGAGGACCCAGAGGAGAGTTAGGCATACACAATAAAGGACTCTCTGGGAATTGGGGGGGAGGCACTGGGGGATGGGGAGGGTGGGGAGGGGGAGCAAGGGGTACGGGGGGAGGAGGAGGGAGGGAGGGAACTGGCCTACCTATTAAGTTTGTATGAGCGGAAATAATAAAAAATGTATTAAAAAAAAAAAAAAAAAAACCTGGATCCTGGGCGATCTAGCCCCTCATGGCCCTCTAGTGCCATGAGTCCATTTCCAGCTGCCTACTTCTCTTGGAGGCAATCTAGCCTCTCATGGCACGCCAGGGCCATGTGTCTGTTTCTTGTTCCTTGCTCCTCATGAATTCCATGCCTAGGCACCGTGAGTTCTCATGGGCTCCCTAGCCCCTCATGGCACTATTTTATTTCTGCTTCTCATGGAGGCGCCCTAGCTCCTCATGGCACTCCACGTCTGGAGTCCGTGAGTTCCCACCTTTCTCTTTTCTAATAAACTCCACCTTAATTCTCTACACGTGTCCTGGTTTCAATCTTCGACTCCGGAACACAAGAACCCTACGACATTGGGACAGTCAAGACCGTTTTCCCTGCAACACTAAGGTCCAAACATAGGTGGAGTCCTGAGCTTCAGTTCTGTTTGACCCACTTTAAATAAACATCCTTTTCAGTCAAAAAAAAAAAAAAAAAAAAAAAAACCTGGATCCCCAAAAGCCCACATGGTAAAAGAAAAAGAACTGACTTCTGACCTCCACTCATGTGCCATAGAGTACATCTATTCAAAACAAGTTTGAAGAAAACTATAAACTAACAATACCAAGCATTTTATCAAACACTAAATAGCACATTAATACACTCAATATACTATTTAAGAAACTTAGAACATTCTCTAAAATCTCATAGTAATCTCTAAAATCTATTATTCTGAAATAAATCTAAATAAACTGAAACTGAAGTAAGTCTAAATGAAACTGAAAACATAATAATGCATGTTTTCTGACTGAAGTAGAATGAAATCAATATCAAAAGAAATAATGGAAGGGGCTGGGGAGAGAGCTCAGTAGACACAGTGCTTGATGGACCAGCATGAGGACTTACACTTGGATCTCCAGTACCTAATGTAAAATATAGGTGTGGTAACTTGCACCTCTAACCCCCAGAGCTAGAGGCAGAGATAAGCAGATCCCTGAAATTCACTGGCCAGTCAGTCTAGCCAAAATCAGTGAGAGATCCTGTTTCAAAAATGAAAGTGGAGAAGCAATTGAGCAAGACATCACCCTACATCAATTTCTTGCCTTCACATGTACTTGCATGGATGGGTAAGTACACACACACACACACACACACACACACACACACACGCGCGCGCGCGCGCGCGCACGCGAATGAAAGGGGAAAAATGCCAGAAATTCACAGATGGATAGAAATTAGCCTGCACAAGTCTATGATCCCATCATTTTGAAGATGGAGGCAGGGAGATGAGGAATCTAAGGTCAGTCTCTCAGCTACTTAGTAAGTTTGTGACTAATCTAGGTTATATGAAATGCTGTTTCAAAAAGCAAAACCAAAAACAAAGAAATCAAACAGACACATCACCCCAAAAGAGTAAATAGGTAGAAATTTCAATAACACCTTCCTAAAGAAGTGTAATATAAGGGAAACTACAAGGACAGAAGAGTAAGCAATCCTAGTGTGAAGAACTGAAGCTCCTCCCATGGTTATGTTGGTGATTACATCCATCATGTGACTGCCAAAATTAACACTGCATGAGTGTAACAGATAAAGACTAACTTCTGAATAATACCTTAAAGTAACTTTAAAATGAAAAAATTAAAGCTTAGAAAATGAATAAATACCTGTCAGCGTTTTTCCTGCATTCAGAGGAGGAGCGATGACTCTGAAAAGCTTCTAAATTAAAGTAGAAAAACAATCACCATCATTTTGAAAAGAAAATATTTTTATTTTTATTTTTTTTTTTTTTTTAAATTTTTTTATTATTTATTCAATTGTGCATATGCATGTGTGGGTATGTGTGTGTATGTATGTGTGTATGTAGAACCATGGACGAATTCGTGAACTACTCCGTCCTACCAGGACCAGAAATGCAGGCCAACCCCCCCCCCCCCCCGCTTCCGCCTGGCATCTATACGTGGGGTCTAGGGTCCGAACTCAGGACCTTCTGCCTGCAAGGCAGAGGCTTAACCGCTGAGCCACCTCTCCAGCCCCAAGAAAATATTTTTAAAGATAAGATTATCTAGTGTCTGCCTTTCTTTAATGGAATTAGTCATTTGCTGTTGATAGTAAAGATAAAAATGTAACTTGCACATGGATTGTTTACAATGATCACTAAGGAAAAAATCATGTCATATTCCTCATTGAAAGAAGCCATCTAATAAGGAAGTTAAATGTAGGTCCTTGTTGAATAGCAATTCCTAATATTCCTAATAAAATATATTTTATATAAAATATATAAAAAATTATAAAAAATAAAGTATTTTTACTTCTTAAAAAAGCTATTTTTCCATTTCAAGTGTGTGGGTGTGGTTGTGGAAGGAACATGTTTATGCATGTTTGCATGTCTGTGGGTGTACATGTGTGTGTAGAGATCCAAGGTTGATATCGGAGGCCATCCTCAAGTGTTATTCCACCTGATTCCTTTGAGACAAGGAATCTAATCAGAGCCAGAGCTCACTGATAGGGCTATTGTGGCTAGTCAACTTGCTCTGAGGATTCTCAATCTCCAGATTCTGAGGTTGGAGTTATAGACAGACTGAAACATCCACCTGACATTTTATATGGGCTCTGGGGATCTGAACGCTAGTCTTTGCTTTTATGGCAAATGCTTTAATTTCTGAGTCACCTCCTAAGCCCCAAAGAAGCTTAATTCTTTAAAAAAATATCAATCATCAAACAAAAGAATTCCTTTTACCCAAGTGAGGAATTAACATCCCAACAAAGTGACAGTGTAATCAAACTGTAAACATGCATGCAATGGCAGCAACCCACAACACATTACCTGCTGCCTCCCAAAAATCACTCCCTGGGAAAGTTTCCAGTTAGTGCTTTGTTTTGGGTTTTGGTTGTTTGTTTTGATTTTGTTTGTTATTTGGAGTTAGTCTTACTTTGCAATCCAGACTTACCTATACTCACAACAGTGCTTCAGCCTGAGTGTTAGGATTATAGTGTGTGTTATATGCCCAGCATTCTTGTTTGGGTTAAGACTGGACCTCAACACCAAGAACTAAAATTTATTTGCCTGCTAGCATCAAAAAGTACACAAATATATAGTCGTTAGCTACCCAGGACTCTGTCCAGGAGGGTCCCAGGAGTTAGAGACTGGCCAACACAGCAGGCTCTCATATAATTTAAAAATAAAAGACTTTTCCCCTAGAATTCCTCCCTTTTTATCAAGAGGGCAGACTTATTGGCCTTATTTCTGGCTTTCTTACAGCTCCTCACTACTGAGTGCTCCCATGCACATATGGATAAACACCCTTTCTCCTGTCACTCTGAATATGATGATCACAGTTCCTTCCCCAGTAACTACCCACTGTTGCCTACCACCACTGGAAACTAGTTAGTAGAGGAAAAGGTTTTCCTCCTAACACAGGCACTACTTCTATTCTTAGGAATAGGAATAACTTCATACCATCTTTTATCTTGGAAAATCCATAAAATTTCAAAAGGTAGGAACCTCCTCTTAATGCAAACTTGATCAATATTAAAATAGCTATGCCTTAAACAGTGATTTATTTACATAATGAATTTTAAAAAGAACAGCCACAGGATGCATCTAGCCTCCCACTGCTCACATTTCCTAAGGACTGCTTAACAAACACTGAACTTGCTGAAATCGACTGAACTTGAAAACTATTTTGAAAAATCAGTAACTCAGTGTGCTATCTGATAATGAACAAGTATAAAAATTAAGCAGACTATAAGAAATAAAAAACATTCAAAACAAAAACTTCAAAAGAAACAGAAGGGCTAGAGAAATGGCTCAGGAGTTAAGACTCTGACTCACAAGCAGAGTTCAGATCCCAGGTCCCACATAAAAATGCCAGGCGGAGAGGATATGTATGTGTGTCTATATATATATATATATATATATATATATATATATATATATATATATATGGTGTGTGTGTGTGTATATATATATATATGGTGTTATATATAATATATATATATATGGGCTAGAGAGATGGCTCAGGGGTTAAGACTCTACCTCACACGCACGAGGTTCTGAGCTGGGATCTCAGGTCCCATGTAAAAAAGGCCAGGAGGAAGTGGCAGTGCCTGCACTTCCAGCTCTGGTGGGTGGAGCCTGGGAAATCCCAGAGCGAAGCAAAAAGGGGGTAGAAATAATCCAAAGTGATTCCCAAAGTCACTCTTGGGCCTCCACAGGAACACACGGTACCCTCTGATTACACACACAAACAAAACGAAGAAAGAGAGAAGACAGGAGAGAAGGGAAAGGGAGGGAAGAGGAAGGAGAGGAGAAGGGAAGGGGTTAAGGGAAGGAGGAAGGGAGGGGAAGAGAAAAAACAGAAAAGAAAGAGATGGGGGAGGGAGAGGATGGAGGGGGGGAGAAAAATCCAGCAGCCACTCATGTCCATGTAACAATGAAGGCATCAAATTAGAATTGGTTTAAGGGATTATTTTCAGAGAAATTAGAAACTGCATCTACTCTTCCTGATTGTGGTATGCTATGGATGTGGCAGAGAACACTACTGCATGCAGGGGTATGGCCTTACTTAGGAGTCAGCTGAGAGAGTTGAACCTGTTCTTGACATTGTCAACAACCAGGGCCAAAACAAGGGAAGAGGGATGGGGACTACTTTCAAAAATTGACCAAGATAAAAAATGTTAAAAAAAAAAAAATGACTAAGAAAAGACTGATGTGCTTGAAGAAACCTCAAATTTCAGAGAACAGTGACTAAATCCTATTGAAAATGGTTTCAGGGCACTGGGTTTGTCAAGGCATCACTGGCACCTTCAGTGAATGCCTGGCTCTTCTTAGCCATTACTATAATTAAGCAGTGGGGTGGGAGGAGGTCTACAATCTCATTATTCACAGTTCCATCACTAACGTAAGGTAGGAAGAATGCAGTCAAATAGCCTCACAAATGCCATAGAATTCTGATTTGGTATAGCAACACAGAAGCAATTAACAAATAATGACTTCTTACCATTTGCAGGACTTCCATGCAGAATATATCTGCAAAATAGCATTGCCCAAATAGCATGTTTTATACAAAATAATTACATAAAATAAATTTCTTACAGCTTTCAGGAAAGTTACTATAAATCACAGTAGAAAAAAAAAATCTTGAAGTCGAACAAGCATTATTTATGTATCTATCATTCCCTGACATTTGCAATACAGAAGAATTAGACTACTGAGGTTGAAGATATAGCTCAGTGACAGAGCACAAACACAGCACTTAAGAGTTCTAGGTTCAATAATCTGCACTGAAAGAAAAAAATAAAAATAAAAATCACCTAAAAGTTCTGAGGAAAAATGACTTCAATCAAGGAGCACCTACCTCCATTGGACTAATAAACTCATTCATGCCTCTGTTGTAGACGTAGATCATGGCATCATACAAACGATTTTCCCAGCACATGAGAACTACCTGTAAAAGGAAAGTCATTGTAGCATACCAATTATTTCCTTAAAACTTGTAGAATGGAGGGCTTTAATTCTCTTCCCTATTTTATTCCTTTTCTGAGTATTTAATTTCAGTTTTTATCAAACATAATGGCTGCTTGCTATAATAGGTTCAATATTACTTTAAGAAATACAATAACTACTTTTAAATACCTGTCAATGTCTAACTTTGTCTCCTTTCTAGTATTCCCTTTTTTATATTCATTTTCTTTGTTCTAGTCCCACAAATACTTACAAGACATCTATATTTGGGCTTGTTGTTTGGTAGTGCAATAAAGTGAAAGACTAATCTAGACAGGTCCTACCCTTCTAGAACTTTCATTCATCTTGGATGCCCAACAAGAAGGAAGCATGAAATGGTATGAGTTAAGAATTGGGGAAAATGGCCAACCATATACAAAAAGTCATTATATTAAATGATAAGCATTAGAAAGAAACTTGACTTGGTCTTCGGACTTCAAAAAGGGGTTCCATTTTTCTTTACAATTCCATTTCTCTGAATTCCTTTCTTTCTCTCCTCTAATAAAATACCTCAATCCTCTACACATGTTCTCATCTCAATTTTTGACTCCCAAACACAAGAATCTGGACATAAAAACCCCACAATATTTTTGGTACAGTCAGCCAGGAGATTATGTCATGGGAGGTAGATTCCTCCAAGTCAAGAATCTACTTCTGCTCACCTTTCTGCTCTCAGGGCCTCCAGGCAGGCCCCTCGGGGGAGGGAGTGGAGAGGGTTCTTTCAGAAGCAGGGAGGGAATGTTTCAAACTGTGAATGTGTTAGGTGAGTGATGGAGTAAGGTGGACTGAGGTGGGAAAATCCACAATGTCTCAGTAGCCCTCCATTGAAATTCTTAAGATCTCTTCATAGCCACAGGGTTCAAGTGGACTCAATCTGTAGTTCCGTGGGGATGCCATACAACCTATGGTGGCATCAGATTGGAATCAGATCCTAAGTCATAACACTACCGAGTTCCATTATGGTCAAGCCACACTCAAAGACCCTGCCCAATGCACAGTCAAATGAGCATCTGAGAAGAGTGGCCAACCTTTGTTTATCTGTGTCAGATGGTGAGGAATGATTTTCCTTGTAGAACTGGCTTTAGGTCCTGTTAGTCAAAGAAGAGCACTTTCTCTAGAGGCACTCATTCTAACAAAAACACTCAGAGATTCATGTCTGGAATGATGGCCATCCATCTTTCTAAGACTCATAGCATAGAAGAGGTACCTCCTACCTCAGAAAACTTCAGTCATTGGTGGACCATGCACCCTCAGTCCCCAGACATTAGGTATAGGCATAACCTAGAAGTAGCACCCCTTTAGCATTGGCAGGGAACCCCCCATGTCAGGCGCGCTGTTAGTACTGGCAGGAGACCCCATGCCAGGGACTGTTAGCACAGTCAGGGACCCTCTGCTCCCATGACGGGCATTGCTAACACTAGCAGGGAGCCCCCCTATGCCAGGCATTGTTAGTGCAGTCAGGAAGCGCCTGCTTCCATTACAGGCATTGCTAACACTGGTAGGGAGCCCCTCTATGCCAGGCACTGTTCTTCCTCAGCACTGACTGGCAGGGAGACCCTCTCCACCCAATGCCAGGTGCTGTTTCCCAAAAGTCCATTCAGGTTCGCTAGGCTCTAGCTAAGGAAAAGTCTCCCCATCCTAATACAGGGACTAACCAAGTGATGGGCACAGTGGTGCCCATGGTGTCCTCTGTTTCAGATGGGAACCTGTAATTCCATCCGTCAAAGGAGTCTCCTCAAATGCATCCTCAAGAACTGAAGAATGATGAATCCACCAGCCTGTGATATTCTTTTCGAACATAGCCTCAGTATAAACTAGACAATGAGGAGAGATGGCACTCCAGGAGGGGGTCTTTAAACTATACCATCCTCCAACTAGATCTATTCTGCTGAAAGGCAGACAAATGACAGAAAGTCCCCTATATTCAAATTTTCTTTTATCTAAGAGATCATAAAGAATCTGCCGAAAGTACCGACTGGAAGTCCTGGAGAAAAATCGTGTCTCCAAATAAAGATGTCCTCCTATCTAGGACTTTCCACCCAAGCAAAATCTTTTTCCCTTGAGACTAAACAGGGTCCATTTAATGTAGTCCCAGCATTAATCTGCCCACTTCAAGAGATGCCAGAAGATGAATTTGGGCCATCTTGGGTTCATGTTCCCTTTTCTTTATAAGACATAACCCAAATTGGAAAAGAGTTGGGGACCTTTTCTGAGGACCCAGATAAATTCATGTTTGTTTTTCAAATTGTTAGACATATATAAACCTTAGCTAACAGAGATACAATCCTACTCCTAAAATTCTTTCTCCTTCAGAAAACAAGGCAATCCTCAACAGGAAACAGAGAAATATTATCAAAAGGAAGAAACGTGCCTAGGAGAATGGGAGATAACACCCCCTTATCTCCTACTGGAAATCAACCAGTTCCTAGACATGAGCCACAATGGGACCCAGAATCTGAGTATGGAAAATGGATGAGAAATCCTTTCCAGAGTATCATTATTGAAGGACTCAGGCAAATGAGGCAAAAAAAAAACCCAAAACAAAACCATGAATTATAATAAGTTGACAGGAATAACTCAAAGCCCAACTGAAACCACTAGACTCTTTCTCAACAGACTTAGAGACACTTTAAGGAAATATACCATGGTCAATCCAGAAAGTCTAGAATGGCAAATTATCCAAGGACAGGTTCATCACTCAGGCAGCCCTGGTATACATAGGGAATTACAAAAGGTTGCATTTAGTTTAGATAGGACCTACATGATAAAGTAGTTTTTAAATGTGACCAGACTAGGTACTCTGAACAGACTGTTGAGACACCTGACTCATGTGTTGACTATGAGATCCACTGGAGGAAGGATTGACCCCTGAACCTCAGGGGCTAAGCATCACACCCCTCTGCCAGGGACCAATAACGAGGCTTGAGGCTCTCAGCTTCCCTCTGACAGAAAATCAGGACTTGATGTTGATATCCAGCAAAGGAGAGCCCAAATACCAGATTGATATAACATCTCAAGAACCTTGGTTAACATGCAAGTGAGAAGCTATTTTGTTCCTCTTTTAACAGACATCAGAGAAGTTATTTTGTTCCTCTTTATTAATAGACACCAGAGCAGAATTTTCAGTGCTCAACTTCTTTCCTCGGACCTAGTCAAACTCCGATTTAACTGGAACTGTTAAGATCAGGGGAGTAACAAGTTTACTGGTCACTCACAAAGTAACTACTGAAATCCTTGTATACTTAATGACATGGTCTTTAGGCATTCCTTTGTCTACATGCCTGAATGCCCTCCAAATATCTGAAGGAGGAACTTAATTGAACATTTTAGCACTGTTATAATAATGTCTTTCCATCCATATGATAAAATTGTCTGATGATTAATCAGGCTATTCTAGAGGAAATTTTAATACAAGCTCCCTCTCAGGTATGGGCCTTGTCTCAAAATATGTTTCAAACCATAAGAGCCTCTCCAGCAAAAATAATGCTCAAAGACCCACAAAATGTTCTATGCCTGAAACAGTACCCCCTAAAATCAAAAGTTAAAACAAGACTGACTCAGATTCTCAACAACCTGAGATCCCAAGGCTTAGTAATCTTTGTGATAGCCCTTGCAACACCCCTGTCTTGGGAGTATAAAAGCCCAATGGACAATGGAGACCAGTACAGGAGCCTAAAATCATAAATAAAGCAGTAGTGCCTATCTACCCTGCCGTGCCCACTTCTTCCTAAGATAACCCCTTCCTTCATTTAGTTCACAGTATTAGATTTAAAAGATGCATTCATTTGCATTTCTTTGGCCCCAGAAAGCCAATATCATTTTGCTTTTGAGAATCCAGAGGGGAAAGGACAATTAACTTGGACTGTCCTGCCACCTCATAGATTCTATGTTTATGAGTTTCTTTTAGTTCTCTTGTCCCTCTTGGACTCCATTTCTGTATGTTCCTTTCCTACTCTCCTCTAATAAACTCTACCTTGATCCAAAAATAACAACAACAACAACAACAACAACCAGTCTTCCACAGAGGACAACATTAAGTAGAACCTCAAGGACACAAGAGCAGAGAGGCATGAGGGATTATGCAGGCAGAAGACTGCTAGGAGGAGGGCCCTGCAGCAGCAAGATGCTTGCATCTATTTGAGAAAACAGGAAAAGAATTAATGGTTGACGGTATACAATGTGTTACCTTTTGTTCCCATGACAGTTCATAATACCATCCACTGACCAGAGAACTGGAGGAAAAGAACAGGTTGACAGACAGAACAATGGGTAATTTTAGGCACAGGCAAACAAAAAGGAGGTGTGGTATCAATAGGAAGTACTGGGACTTCATCTCTATTTCCACAATCTCCAGCCAGTGCCATAGCTTCATGTCTCCTTTCTGAGGACTAATACACCACCCACCTCTTCCCACTGACCCATCCACTTCCTTAACATCTTGCTTGGATGTCTACCAGCTATCTCATAACAAAATGGCAAAACAAGACACCTGTTTCTGTCTCTCAAATTCAGCCCTCCCTTTCAGGAATCACTATTTGTCACTTGTGAAAACAGGAAGCTTATTTATGTAACACTGTACATAGTCCATCTTTATGTTCTCTCATTCCCTGATCCCCACACCCAGTTCTCTAGTAAATCAACCTACCTCACAATCATCCAAACCACTGCTGCTACCTCAGGCAACAGTGACCTTGCCTAAGACATTACACTGGCTTTTCACAGCACCTGGAATTCAGTGGGAAAAGCTGTCCCTTGTTCTGAAAGGTCTGTTGCTCCTCTCCACCATGTTCCAGATCTGTCTGCCTTTCCTCTGTCACTTGGACACCCAAACAGTCTCTTTTCCCTTCATATCAGCTTTCACCTGAAACAATCTTCTCAATTTACAATATTTATGTTACTACTTGTTTTAGTTTATGTTACTACTTTGTTTTAGTTTATTTTTAGAGATGCTTGTCTGTCTGTTTTGAGACAGGATCTCATGTGTCCCTGACCAAATTCTTTCTGCCTCCTCCTTCACAAATACTGATATTGCATGTGCATCATCACAATGCCTTGTTTCTGGACATCTTGCCAGTCAGATTCCACAACTCAAAATTGCTTCCTCAGAGAGGTCTTCTAAGTTAGTTCATATAAGGTAGCATCTCATTCTCTAACATACAGTGCTATTTTATTTTGAACAAAATATTCCTATTTGGATATTTTCTGGATTGGTTGTTTTTTCTGTATATTGCTGTTGCAGTTCGCCTGCATGGTTGCTGATAAATGACCATCAAATGGCTTAAGGGGGACTGGAGAGGTGGCTCAGGGGTTAAGCTTCTGCCTTGCAGGCAGAAGGTCCTGAGTTAAGATCCTAGACCCCACGTATAGACGCCATGCGGAAGCAGGGGGGTGGCCTGCATTTCTGGCCCTGGTAGGGCGGAGCCTGGGAATCCCAGGGCAGAGTAAACAAGGAGGTGGAGGCGTCCATGGTGGTACTACACACACACATACATACACACATGCATACACGTACATTGAATAAATAAATAATTTTTTAAAAAATGGCTTAAGGGAGCATGGGATTTATTTCCTTACGACAGCCCGGTTATGATTCATAGTCCAAATTGATGGGAGAGCGTGCACCAATACCAGGGCAGAGGGAACTGGCTGCACTATCTCTACCTAATGGCTGCAAGAGGGACGATCCTTACTTGCCAGCCCAGCATGCCTAACCAAATATACACAAGGATGCCAACTCTCTTAACCGGCTCTCTGTGATTTATTTCAAGGCCTAATCCCACCCACCATAGGCTGGACTTTCCCCATCAGCTAGACATTTCTTGGAGGTTTACTCTGGGCTAAACTCAGCCATTAATTCTCTACAAATGTGCTCAGAGCTCAAACTCTCAACAGTAAGGCTGACACCTGTGCTTAACTATGACCATTGCTAACTTTTCTCCTTAAATTAACCTACATGAGAAAGTAAGCTTTGTTAACCACAATAGTTGCAGCATTCTCCACCCAACAAATACTTTGTGAAGCAATCAATGGTGCTACAGAAAAAAGGAAGTAAAATAGGATTTAAAAATATCATTCTGTGGCTAAAGAGATAGCTCAGTTGATAAAGTATCTGCCGCTCAAGTACAAGGACCCAAGATCCAACTCCAACACTCATAGACAAGCTGGGTGTGGTGGCACACACTTGTAATCCCAGCAATGGGGAGGCAGAGACAGGAGGATCCTTGAGACTCATTGACCAGCAAATCTAGCCTAATAGCAAGTTCTAGGTTCCAGAGAGAAACACTGTCTCAAAAAACAAGGACAACTCCTGAGGAATGAAATACAAAGATGACCTCTGACTTTCACATGCACACATATTCACAAGCATGCACACTAGCTACACACACAAACATACACAAACACACACACCTCCACAAAGAGATGAAATTTAGCACTTTTTCAATACAATGAAGAGAGTTTCTTGCTCTCCAAGTGAAAGCAAGGCTAAGACCTTATTAGCATGTGAACCAAATGGAAAGAGCAACCTAGACAATGCCTTCAAAGATTTTCTACTGCTGGGAAGGAGGAAGGTGGAAGTCCTAGTGAGGAAGAGGAAAATTTGATGTGGAAAAATAAGAAACCGAAGGGGAAAGCTTTCATTTTTGCTTTGACATAAAAAAGACAAGTGTATGCTTATATCACATTGGAGAAAACCCAAAAACATTTGGAAGAAATAAAAATTTTTCCTGTACGTGATGGCCATATTAAAAGTAGATTGGTAAAATGCTTTCAAAACACTGTGCTACCACCAGACTATATAGCCTATGGCACATTATCCACATAACAGAAAGACCTGTATACAAAGGATGTAGATATACTTTGTGCTCACACAGCCATTCACACAGTTTCCAAAAAGAAAATAAGAACTATGTCTCCAAACCATTCGTGTAAACAACAAATGATCAAGTAAGACACTGATGTCACCTTTGATATATATGGATGCACATATGCAAAAAATGGTGAGAGAGACAGAGAGAAAGAGAGAATTGTGAAATGTTTTAGGCCACGAAAACGACCCCAAGTTAAAAGTTGCGAATTCACTGTGGGAACCTAGGCTATACTATCACACAGCAAGTTGAGTGCTCACACTAAGAAGCCATGGAATCTGCCTCCCACACCATCCTCTGCATTTCTAAACTCAACTCAGACTTTTTGTACTAATTGTTTTAAAGCAACATCGTTCTCTTAGACACTATTGTTGATAAGAAAGTACTCATGGTTAAAACTTACCTGCCAGACAAAAGCTGTTAGTGAATGTCATGGTTTAAAATGTGTCCCCCACAGTCTCATATGTTTGGGAAGATCATGGCACCTTGAGAGGTGGAGTCTTGTGGGAGGAAGGCAGTCAAAAGGGGTGGGCCTTGAGATAGATTAGTCCTACCCTACCTCTAGGAGAAGTCTGCCTTTACAACAAGCAGTCTTACAGCTCTCAGCAGCCAAGATGTCTGCAGTGACGTAACCTCCTCCAGCTTCGGACAGTCAACAATGCCACCTCTACCATGAGAGACTGTATTTCGCCTCTGAAACTGTAAGCTAAGTAAATCTCCCTTTCTCCCTTAAGTTGCTTGACTTTGGGTGCTCTCTCACAGCAATAGTTAAGAATAACTACTACAGTAAACAAAATGATAAATGCACACTCATCAAGCAATTTATAAATATAAAGTTTGTGACCATAGCTCTAGAGAATGCCAGAAAACTAGAAGAGGTAAGCCCTGGCTTATAGGCATTATTACCTAATCTTTATTTACATAAAGTCCTAAGAAATGTCAAGTTTATATGCTCTCTTACCAAAAGGATTCAATAAACAACTAAAATTTATCCAAGACATATGGAGGCCTTTATTAATCAGGGAATTTTAACCATGCAGAAATGAAATTCATAAGTTAGCTTACTGTCCATGTACTCACCTGCTGAATATCTAGACTGGTGATATCCATGTGTACAATGAGGGCTTCAACATTTTCCATTAACTTTTTATCTTGGAAATGCACAATCAAATCTTTCATGACCTGAGGTGTAATCCCCATCAATTTATCACTTAAAATGTATGGTTCAAGGCATTCCAGAAACACTCCTTTTGCCACGGAATTCTCACTTAATTTGTCATATATTTGGCTAAATAAAAGATCCCTATAATAGAAAAAAAATAGCAATTTTAGGAATGTTCTAAACATCCATTCAATTTAGACTGCTAAGTATATCACATCTTCTTCCAATTTCAATTCACTCATGAATTCTTCAAAAACCATTAACAAGATTTACAAAGAGCTTATATTGGAAAATCACACTCAATTTCTCAAACTTTTTTTCCTTTCTCCATTTTGATGTATATGTGGAAGAGGTGGGAGTGTACACATGTTCACATGTTCATGAGCTCACCTATGTCTGCAGGTGTGCAAGTATGTGTGTGTACACATGCAGAGGCCTGACGTTGGGAGTCATCCTCAGTATCTTCTCTATCTTATTCTTTTCTCAAAAGGAACTCTAATCCAACTCAGTGCTCACCAATAAGGTAGTAGTCTGACTACCCAGCTTGGCCTGGGGATTCCTTCAAGGCTAGAATGAAGAGCAGGCTGTCACACCCACATTGCATTTTATGTGGACTCTGAGGCTCCATGGCAAGTACTTTAACTGCTAAACCATCACCACAGTCCCCCAACACTTAATTACATATAAGAGAAGTTGCCAGGCACTGTGGTGCATGCCTGTACTACCAACATTTAGGAAGCTGAAGCAAGATGACTAAGTTCAAAGCCAGCCTAAGCTGCACACTGAGTTCAAGATTATCTCAGGTTACACAATCAAAGTCTGTCTCCAAAAAGAAAATGAACAAACAAATCAACAAATGGAAGTTGACTAACATGACAATTAGTTGCAGATGTCAACTTGACAACTAAAGACTGAGATTTTGGTCGTATCTATGAAGAATTAGCAACTAAGGCAAGCTCTGAGCAGTCTGTGGGAGACTGTCTAGTTGATGTTGGAAAGACCCAACCCATGGTGAGTAAAACCATTCCTTCAGCAGGTGGATAAGACGGAGAAGGAGAGAGTTGGAAATTAGCATATAAGCTCACTGGCAAGAGTGAAAGTATGCCCTTCTCTTAGCTTCTCCTCTGTGGCCAATTCCCTCAGGTTCTGATGGCTCGGTGAACTTTTCTGCCATGATGATGACCTGTAACTGAGAATTATAATCTGAAATAAATTCTTTGTTCCCCTGAGATGTTCTGGGTATGTGATATCAGCTGCTTGCTGAAGACAAAGGAAACATTGGTCACATTTGAATCCAGTCTTTGGCCTGAGTGCATCTTCAGTCTCTTGGGACCCTCGAAGGCAGAGCACTGACCAGTAGCAGGGAAAATGAAAAAGGTTTCCCTCTCCTCTGTCACCAAGAATCCCCGGTCTACAAACTTAACCTTCAACTCTGGTTAATCCCTGCCTCCCAAAGGGATTGCCCAATGATAGTGATGGATGGAACAGAAGGAAAAGAAGTCTAATCCTTGAAGTATAACCCTAGAAAAACTTTTCACTGCGGAAACACTTCTAATTATTCTACCTTCTACCACCCTCACCAATTCTATTTTATCTATCTCATATTTCTTCTGTAAACATCCACAAATGATCTGAATTATACTCAGCAGAGACAGTATTCTACACTCTACTTTCATTTAAATCATATAGAAAGGATTATTTTCTTTGCTACTTACTTTTTGTTCAGAAGTCTACAATCTATTTATTGTAGTGCTAGGGATTAAACCTAAGCCTCACAAACACTAAGCAAACACTCTACAGCTAGGCTATATCTTAAGCCTTCAGTTGGATTTTTTTTTAATTTTTATTATTTCTTTATTTTGAGAAGGAGAAAGTGCATGTGGCAAGCCTACACAAAAGGACTTCAGAACTCACTTCTCTCCTTTCCCCATATGGGCTTCTGGGGAATTGAACTTGGGTCCCCAAGTCTTGTGAGCAGGCACCTTACTAGCTGAGCTATCTCATTGGCCCTTCAGTTGGATTTTTATTTTGCAACAGAATCTTACTAAGTCGTCCAGGTTGACCTTGAACTTGAGATCCATCTGCTTTAGCCAACTGCACAACAGGGATTACACCACATTACCAGACTATCTAGGAGTCTCAAATCATGTTTCTCATTGAAGTCTTTTAAATATTAGTTTTTATTTTTGCTTTTACATGACATATATAGGACAGTGTGACATTTCACTACATGTATACAACATGTAATACTCAGATCTGGGTAACTGGCATCCCTTTTCCTCATATACTTATCATTTCTTTGTGTTGAGAACATTCAAAATTCTCTCTTTTAGCTATTTTGAAGCACATGATCAACTGTTATCAACCATAGTTGTCCGACTATGCTACATCATAAGTTTTTCCTACTGCCTATTATACTACCAGATGTTTTAAGCATTCTTTCTTTATTCGCACTCCTGATCAATTTTTATAACATGAACTTTCCCAAGTAAGTGGAAAGAGCAATGTCATTTCACTTGATATCTCCCAGGCCCATCACACTGCCACGATTTTGCTTCAGTTTGTTTGTTTTGTGACAGAATATTTTTTCATTATGGATCTGAACATACTACATGTTCTCCATCTGTCATCCATTGATGAACTCTCAGCTGATTCACATCTCAGTTCATGTGAAATGAACAGTGCTGTAATAATCACAGAATAGAAGGTCTCTTCAATATTCTGACATACACCAAATACTGGAGTTATGGGATCACATAACAGGTAGTTTTATTTCTACCATCTTGAAGAATTTTTGTACTATTCTCCACCTTAGCTGCTCTAATTTACATTCCCACTAACATGGTTCCCTTTGATCTCTTCAAACATCAGAGTTCACTTAATATTCCTGCAGTCCTGGACATAACCCTTATTTCCAGGATTTTGAGTGATGCACAGTGAAAAGCGTGCATGCCCTTTAGCATTCAGAAGCATGATTATTTAGCTGTTGGAATTTTTAAAAATTTAAGCAAAAAGTTAAGAATGTTAAAATACAACTCAATGATAAAGTGTTTGCTTAACATGTGTTAGACACTGATTTAGAGCCCAGCACTGAAAAAAATGGGAAGGGGAAGAAGACAAAAAATTCTTGTGTACTTGAAATGTGTCTCACTAAATTACTTTCAAAAAATTTCACATCATCACCAATGAACAGTACCACCAGTGACATATAATATTTGGCAACTTTGAGATTTTTTTCCCCATAAGCACAAACTCAACATTACTGTTTGTCATAGTTAGGCACAGGTATCAACTTGACATTTGATAGTTTGAACTCTGGGCACATCTGTACAGGATTAATGGTTGAGTTAACCCCAGAGCAAACCTGCAGGAGATTGTCTAGCTGATGGGGAAGGCCCAGCCCATGGTGGGTGGGACTAGGCCCTGGAATAAATACTGAGAGCTGACTGAGAAAGTTAGCATTCTTTTGTACACTTGGCCAGACATTCTGGTCTGGCAAGTAAGGATTGTCCCTCTCTCAGCCATGACGTAGATATGGTGAGGCCAGTTCCCTCAGCCCTGGTATTGGTGCATGCTCTCCCGTCAAGCTGGATTGAGAACTGTAACCGGACTATAAGGAAATAAACCCCTTGTTTCCTTAAGCCATTTGATGGTCATTTATCAGCAACCATGCAGGCTAACTGCAACACTGTTTCTAATACTATATTAACTAGCAAAACTGAACATTTTCCATGTTTCCTTTTAAAATTGTAATTGCCTTATACCACTAGTGTTTCTAAAATACAGCAACTATAATATTCCTTTACTTGTTAAGATTATTAATTTACTTGGATTTACTTGCATTTTGTGCAAAGTACAAGGTCTTTGTGCATCACATCAGTTGTGGAAAACAGCGAATGGTTTATTTATCCACAGAGATGCTCTTTCATGAAGAGTTCCGCAAATGTTTGAGGAGTTCTTGAAAGAAGCAGGATGAGTGCCTCATCTGAGATCTTGGTAGGAGCCAGGTGATAACCATTTCTACTGTAACTATCCCAGGATAGAACACATCTCACAGGTCAGCTATACTGGTGTGTGCTGCAGCAAATGAAAGTTCCTCTCAAATAAGGTAGAAGGCAAGGACTATTGAACAATGTTGTCCTGACAACCTTTACACACTATACCATGTTCTTCTTTCTCTCTTTCTCTTTCTGTGTCTCTCTCTCTCTCCCTACCTACACACACACACACACACACACACACACACACACACACACACACACACACATACACACACACTTCTAATGAATTAACGGAATGATTATGTTATATTTGCATTGTGAATATGCTGTTAAAATCAGCATGGTAGGGCTAGGGAGATGGCTTAGTGTTGTAAAAGCATTTGCTACACAAACAAGATCAAAATTCAGATCCATAGAATCCAACTAAATGCCATTGAGTAAAGCATCCCATTTGTAATTCCAATCTCAGAAGATGGAGACTGGGGATCCCCAGAGCAAGCTGGCTAGTGAGACTATCCTTATCACAGAGTTCTGTTTGATTGAAAGACCCAGTCTCAGGGAATAAAGAGTAAAAGTGATCAAGAACAATTTGCAATAATATCAACATTGAGTCTCCCCATGCATACACACACTAAGTCTACATACATGTAACTATGCATGAACACCACAGACACACACATGAAGAAAACAGCATGCTAAAATAGAGAACTACATATTTTACTTCAGCGCAAGACGTCTTGGGAAAAAAGCAAAAATTGAGGAAACGGCACAAAAAGTTGACAAATGATACACTTTTGTGACAAAGGGCAGATACAATGGTTGTGATAATAATGTTACAATTACATGGTTCTTACATGCTATGATAAAGAGGCAACCAAAAAAATCAGACTCAGCAACTCTTTCTCTACCTCAAAATTATATACCATGTTCTCATTATTCTAAGAGAACTATGGGCATCAGGCCAGGGAGAACAGAGAGAAGCACATATACAAAGGCTATTTCTCTTGCACTTGGGCATTCCTATCCAGAGCTCTGACTTTGCCTCCCTGTGACTGATTTCAGCCCTGCAGTTTACCACCCCAGTTCAGTCCCCTGTAACACAGCCATTGTGAGAGCAGCTGAGATAATTCTGCAACTTCACTTTTTCCCAGAGTATCTTTTCACTTAATAAAGATAATCTGGGAAGTTTATCATTTCACTGCACACAGAAAAATGGTTACCCTCACTCTGGACATTATCAATTACTTTAAAGTGTACAGAGCTGCTATGATAATTGCAAGTTCTGAGACCAAAGAGAATCTGGGTGTAAACAAGAAGCACCTTTGCTAGTCTACACTGAACATAGAACCACAGGCGAATAGAAATGAAATTTAAAATTTAAAAGTTGAATTTTATTAAAGTAAAAGGTCAAGGGGCTGGAGAGGTGGCTCAGGGGTTAAGCCTCTGCCTTGCAGGCAGAAGGTCCTGAGTTCAGATCCTAGACCCCCACGTATAGACGCTGGGCAGAAGCGGGGGCGGCCTGTGTTTCTGGTCCTGGTAAGGCGGAGCCTGTGAATCCCCGGGCAAAGAAACAAGGAGGTGGAGGCTGTCCATGGTGGTTCCTGAATTTGTCTGTGGTTCTACACAAACACACACACACACACACACACACACACACACACACACACACACACACAAGCACAATTGAATAAATAATAAATAAAAAAGTAAAAAAAAAAGTAAAAGGTCAAGTGAACTTTGAGAAATTAGGAAAATTAAGATATTATACTTAAACTATTGTTTTCTGACACAAGTATCACAGTTTGTAAAGATTGTGCTTAAAAATGTACAGTTTCAGTGTGGTGGTGGTAATACAATCCTGTAATGAATACACTAGAAAGTGATGAGTTGTATAAATGAAAAGGGTGTATTTTATACAATGTACATTATATCCTAATATGACTACTGTAAAGTAACTTTGACCTGTATCATTCTAACACACTATCACCAAAGATATTATCAAAAAAATTCACTTTTCAACTACATCAAAGACCTCTGATACTGAACATGTAGGCATCAAAACTACTTCAGATCTACTTAGGATTAGTGAAACATTACAGGATCATAGCCCATGTAACTCAAGTTGTAAGATTTTAATCACTTTAGATACTAAAGCAATATGCATTCAAAAAAGTACCATTCACATAGGGTATCCTTTTTTTTTTTTTTTTTCAATGTGTGGCTAGGACAGTCAGGCAAGGCTCCTGACGTACTGCCTCTCCCACATGGGCAGATGCCTGGCCACTCTGCTCTAGGCTCAGCTGAAGGGTATCCATTTTTTATAACTGCTTCAGTGGAGTATAATTCACACACAATTAAGTAATGCATACCACACGATTTAAAGTAATGCTTAAATTGTGATTATGGTTTACATGAACTCTGGACCTACTTTTAGAATTAAACATTATGGCTGTTATATATTTTACTTACATATGTACACATGTATGTATGTGTATATGTATACACACAAAAAAGGCTAAATCATTTATATTTTTTGCTCAATATAGAAAAAAATATATTCAACCAAACTGACAAGAAAATTTAAAGTAAGGTTGAGAAAATTATGAAAATTCAGTGTCCAAAATTTTCGTTCTAATTTAAATAACTCACAAAATGGTCACAAAGCCTAATTGGACCCCTGCATTGCGCCTGACTGACTCAACTGGATCAGAAAGTGTGGAACAGAAAGGGCTCCCCTCACTGCCCCCCAAGTGATGACTACTGATCAATTCTGAGGAAGGGGCAGTCAGCATCAATCACTATTACTGATGATCCCATCAGGCTACAATGGATACTTCCAAATCCACAGTCATACAGCTGACCCTGGTGTAACACAGTGAATCTCAAAATAAGAAGGTATGAATGAGATAAAGGGACATCTATGACAGAGGAGGGTGATAACAGAACAGAAAAGACACTAGAGAAATGGATGTCAAAGTAATCAGAATACACTCTGTATGTACAAAAAAAAGCCAAGAAAAATTGAAAAATGATATTCTATGAGATGTATTTAAGTATTTTAGATATATGAAATATTTGACATTTAAGTACCAAAGCTAAGTGGCTGATGATACTATACAAAGTTGCCCAGAACTGGCTCTGTACTGAGTATTTTGTAAGATTGTGCTACACGCAATTTAGCCATTCCTTGCAACAATCATTTACAGGCAAAAGTCTTTTGCAATCTTGGGAATGTAGAAGAGAACTCTCTAAACACAAATGGGAATCCATGCCAAGGGGGATGATACGGAAGAGGGAGGACAGTTCAATAAGTAATATTGTCATTTGATGTGCAGATCTAACAACCTGAGCTTGAATTCAATCCCCAATCCTTAGAACCCAAATTTAAAAAGAAAAATAAAAAGTTGGATATAGTGGTGTGCATCTGAAACCCTCGCCCTCTTATGGAGGTTGAGAGATGTAAACAGAATCCAACCAGAAGCTCACGGGCTAGCTAATCTGGGGTATGCTATTCAGTGGTAGAAATAAGAGATCCTAACATCAGCAAGGTGGAAGGCAGAAATCAACTATCAAAAGCTGTCCTTTGATCTCCACACTTGTACTACAACACACACATAAACACACACATGCATATGCACACGCACACACACTTTCTTGTAATTTTGAAAGAATAAAAGGTGATGGCATAAGAATAATATGTAATTTAAGGAGAAAGATACAATGGAAGTTATATATCTATAATAATATTGTTTCAATTAAGATAGGGAATTGACTACTAATTTGTTATCTATGGCAACTTTACAAAATTACTTTCAAACTCCACCATTAAAACTGATTACACAAGTATTTACACATGGAATGCTCACATTTAATACATCTTTAATTAATACATATTTGATGTGGAAGAGAACAGCTGGTCTAGAAAAAAAAAATCAAGGTCAATAAAGTGGCTTATTCTCAGGCCCATACACAGGATCTTAACAGTCTTATGCATTTTAACGGTCTCATGAAAAATAAAGGCCAGATGGTAGAAACTAATCTATAAAACTCAAATCTACAACAAAAGACATCAATCTTAGCTTCACAGCTCCAAACTTTCTTACACTGATGGGAAGCTGCCCTAGCCCTTCTATTGTTACCAGAACCTAAAAAGCAGAAGTGGGACCAAGAACAAAAGAAAGGCAAAGAACACATGGTTGGAAATAATATCAGGCAGACAGTAGACCAGTACATCCAATCTCAAACTTTGGAGACAGAATTGAGATAGGAAAATCATGGTTCAGAGAAAATGTATATGCCTTTGATGTAAGAATATGTGCAAACAATCAGGAAAAGTAAAGAAGGGAAGCACTGGAACATATTACAATTGCTGGAAATTGCCAGTAGCAAATGCTGCATTTGCCTGTGGCATGCCAGAAAAGATATTTTGAGAAGAAAAAAAATGACTGTCAAGAAAGAAGTTGGTCCAAAGAATAGGATAAGAGATAGATGTTAACTTATAAAAACCCAAACAAGGAACTGGAGAGGTGGCTCAGGGGTTAAGCCTCTGCCTTGCAGGCGGAAGGTCCTGAGTTCGGATCCTAGACCCCACATATAGATGCCAGGCGGAAGCGGGGGCGGCCTGCATTTCTGGTCCTGGTAGGGCGGAGCCTGTGAATCCCAGGGCAGAGTAAACAAGGAGGAGGAGGTCCATGGTGGTTCCCGAATTCGCCCGTGGTTACACACACACACACACACACACACACACACACACACACACACACACACACACTCTTGAATAAATAAAATTAAAAAAAAAAAAAAAAGATGTCATGGTTTGAAATGTGTCCCCCAGTCTCATGTGTTTGGCAAGGTCATGGCACCTTGAGAGGTGAGTTTTGCTGGAGGAAGGCAGTCACAAGGGGTGGGCCTTGAGGTGGATTAGTCCCACCCTACCTCCAGGAGAAGTCTGCCTTTGCAGCAAGCAGTCTGCAGCTCTCAGCTTTCAAGATGTCTGCGGTGACTTAGCCTCCTCCAGTTTTGGCCAGCCAGCCATGCTACCTCTGCTTTGTGAGACTGTACCTTCCCTCTGCAACCGTAAGCTGAATAAACCTCCCTTTCTCTCTTAAGTTGATCGACTTTGAGTATTCTCTCACAGTAATAATTAAGAGTAATTGTTACACAAGACTCTATGTCCATGTCACATGTGAGATTTGATGCAGTGGTGTCCACTTGAGGAGAGGCTTAACAAAGCAAAGGTGGAGAATATTTTCTTTTCAAGTCATATATACAAAAAAAAAAAATTATTGGCAGAATGTTGGGGAGAGTGTAAACTCTCTCTAAGAGAAAGCTAGCCTTTTTTTCATCACATATTATATCTCACTTTACAAGTGTTGAGGTCGTTCAGACTTTACATTACTGTAAGAACCTTGGGAGTCCAAGAAAAAGAGGAGTCAATCTGTAAACCACACCATTCTATTAACTGACTCATCAAGCACTGAAAATCTACCTCAAAATAAGGTATCATTCTTATTTAAAATAAGGCATGTCTTCTCGTAAACAGAGTTAGTCTTTCAGATACTTTGCCATCACATTTACAATAATACTAATTTGAAGATCTGAGTTAATTAAGAAACTTAGCAATATTAGAATGACTCTTAACCTACATTTTCTCATCCAGACACAAGGAGAACATCACCTGTCTTGAAACAGGAGGGTAATGGAGTTAAAAAATAAAAAATAAACCCATAAATTACGTTATTGTAAGTAACAAGGAAGTGAATGTGAAAATGAGGTTGTGTTCACTAGATTAAGAAACGGTAAAGTTGACACATGAATCATGATGCTCATGAGAAGCTATGGATCACTACACAATTCACTGCTGTGACTAAAAATAAGGTAGAAATTGAGAAAGTACAGAGAAATTTCTGACCTCCGTGCCTGAAAGAAATCTTCTCCCTTAGGCATTTCTGATGAAGACAATGTATGATATAACACCGTCAACACTATCCTGACTGCAAACAAGGTATAGGTCACTAACAATAGCTGAAATACTGAAACAAATTAAGCCACAAATAAGCAGAATTCTCATTCTCCATGTTTAATCAAAACATGGCATGGAAATGACTGCCCTTGTGATTATCTTCACTGATACTTTCAAAGTGATCTGAACTTTTAGAAATCTGGATGGCAAACAATATGTACACTCACAAGTGTGGTCATGCTGCACAGGGCTTTAAGTGTATCTGATCAGTTCCTCACATCTGTTTTTTATCACTTGGAAAGTGCTATGAGCTAGTGGCTAAGACTAAGAATGCAGAAGCAATATTCCTGTGATCAGATCCTATCTTTGCCCCAAAAATGTAGGTATAAATTCTGACAAACAACTCAACCACTTTCTGTCTGTGGAATCTCCTCTATAAAAATAAGGATTAGTAATCCCTTCTTCACTGTTATAAAAATTAAATAAGGTGATACAAAAAGAAGATAAACTAATGTAAAGGACTTAGAACAATACATGAGAATTATTAATGGAAAAACTGTGAATTAGCCCATTTGTTAAATGTACAAATAATTTGTATAACTCATATATATTATTTAAATCGACCAAATATAATCAAGAATTTTACATTGACTTATTGTAAATAAAAAGACATGGCCTTTTCTGTGTTTCAGTGAGGCTTCCTAAGGTGCATGCACATTAGGGAAAGGGTGGCATTGCCCTTTTGGCAGATTCTCCACCTGTGGAACACACAGACATGCTCATGATAAAGCCATAAGCAGCTCTTTTGGAAAAATCAACTGACAGGATGAACTGACTGAAAAACCAATAAAGAATTAAATTTATGTAAAGTAATTAATAAAACATCCTAAACAAGACATGCCTTGTGTTTCAAAGGGTTCTGGCAGGCAATGTATACTCACTTTCGCTGAAGCAGAAGGCAGTAATCAACCACAACAGGCACCGTGTCCTGTAACAGAACCATAAAGACAACATGAGCCCGCAGCTGCCCCCAGCCTGCTGGGAAAGGTCTACTGAAGACACCATGTGATCATGCAGATGACATGACTTAGAACCTCAATTCTGGTCAGCAGTTTGTCACTATGTGCCAAAAGTTGTAAGAATATCAAAATGCTTTGGTTCCATAACTCGATTTCTGGAAATTTTTCCTACATACATTTAAAGGAAAAAAATGTAATGCATTCAAATGTTTACTGCAATACGAAACAAAAGATGCAAAATGAGAGAAAAGGAAGGAAGAGAAACAGAAAGAAACTGAATTAAAGTAAATCTTCAACATGGGAAAACAGTCAAGTAAATCTCACTATCTAAATAAAGTACTAGATCTTGAGTATAAGTTTATAAAAGATTAGTGACATTAAAAATAATAGGTAAAATAGGTATTTATTTCTGAACTTTGCTAAGAAGAAAATATATTCAAGTGATAACATGGTTAACATGCTGGTGATTAAAGATACCGATAATTTGTCACAGTTTTCTAAACAAGATCTTTCATACTTTCTCAGTTTCTTAGTATTCCAACTGCTTTAAATTCATCATGCCGGGACTCATATCAAATAATAGCAACATATCATTCTGGTCTTTTTCTGAGGAAATAGTTGAAGTGAGAAATAGTAGTTACTCTGACTAGACATGTCAGTAACTGAACCACACCTTGCAACACCATCTGTTCATTTTTCCTCTTAAAATCTTAAAAGGTGCTAGGTAGAAAACAATTCCCAGTAATACAAGGAGATTGCTCCATGCAAATGTATAATAGACCAAGAGACCACCACTACAAAATCCTTATGTTGCAGAGAAAGGTCTCGGAAGAGTACCTGTGATCCTGAAAGGCTAACACCAAAAATAGAGAGATATGGAGTTTCAACTCCCAGTGAGAACACCACCCATTGAGAACACAGCAGACAAGATAATGAAGAGGGAAAGGGCCTCCTAGAAATGTTGGGGAAATATAGTCATATCCTTAATAAAAGTATATAGGTGGGATCCCAAGAAAAGAAGGACTACACTCAGGATCAGTCTGAAGGGAACAGACATCACAGCAGCACAGCAAAGCTGTCATTTAAATGTTCCTGTGGTTTACTGATCACAGAGCACTATGGGAGCCAGTGTCACAAGAAGCAGAGACCTTAGACACATGTAATACAGAGAACTGAAGCAGATCTGCCAAAAGCCAGGATCCTTAGAAACCTCCATCTTCTCCTCAAGAAAAGAAATTTAAAGAAAAAAAAAAATTCAACAACTAGAATAAAAAGATAGAAGGAAGGTGATTTGTCTTAGTTAGGCTCAGTGGAAGTAAACTTGTGCTCTCCAAGAATACATAATCTGATCTCAGGAGGGCTAGAGACTTAAACTTTTAATACCTCCTTAATATCGGAAGTAACAGGCCAAGAAACTAACACAGAAGTGATTTTTTAGGAAAACACTCTTGGGCCACATGAAAGAAACAAATCAAAAGGTTTCTAGAGGCAGTCCTAAACACAGGTAAAATAAGTACTACTGATAAAGTGCTCAATGTAAAAAAAATTAAAATACCTTGGGAAATAATGTACTATAAAAAAGGCAAGCAGAAAGCTGGAGAGATGACTCAGGGAGATAAGCCTCTGCCTCAAAAGCAGAAGATCCTGAGTTCAAATCCCAAACCCTACATAAAAATGCCAGATGGATAATGGTGAAGGCCTGCACTTCTAGCCCTGAGAGGTAGAGCCTGGGAAACTTCAGAGCAATGCAAATAGGAGGTAAAGCAATTCAGAGTGAGTCCCAAAGTTTCCTTTGGACCTCCACAGGCACACATATGCAAAAACATGTGAGCAGGAACCCCCAAACATCAATAATACACTATGTAGGAACTATTTTTTGAAGGTTTTTTTTTTAAGTATTAGAGGCATAAAATAGGGGTTTAACTGCTTGGCTTGGGAATAATAGGAAAGGATTCCATCAGGTTCAGATAATTAGAAAGTCCCTCTAGTGCCTGGATGGTGGAAGGCTCTGAAACACCAAGGCTGAAGATAGAAGATACTATAGTAGGCAAGAAGTACTAAATGAATGTATTGAAAATAGGTATTAAATAACAGTGGGCAAAACTGAGAAACATATATACATAAAGTTTAGATTAGTCATGTGTTGTAAGGTATATGACGAGTTCATAATTCCTAGGTTTCTAGACTGAGTCACAAAATGACATTTTTATTCATCTATCATTCAACCTAGAAAGCTGCAAACTATAGGAATAAGGAAGAGCTGTTAGTAGAAGCTAAATACAGTTTGGTGAGCAGACTTGAAGAATATATTTAATAAAATATTAAATATTAGGAAGTTGTGTAAACAGGTTAGGTATCCCTTATTCAAAATGCTTGGGATCATTTCAGACATTTCAGATTTTCTCAGTTTTGGAATATTTACGCATAGATAATTAGGTATTTAGGAGACAGCACCAAAATCTAAACCCAGAATTCATTTATGTCTGATATATATAAGGCCTAAAGATAATTTGATACCATATATTTAAAATTTGTGCAATTTTGCAATCCATCATGTGAGGTAAGGTATGGGATTTTCCACTTCCAAGATCTGGCATTGTGAATTTGAGATATCCAATCTGTAGTCATTTAAAACATCTATACTGGAGTAACAGATTACTAACTTACCAAAGGAAATAATATATATGAACAAGAGTAAAAAGACACACATTCATCAATATCTGTAGGACACAGAACTTCTGAAAGAAAAGAATACTCGCTGCTGTCCAAACAGCATTTGGAATGAATAACATACCCCTCTACACACACACACACACACAAAAAAAAAAAAAAAAAAAAAAAGAAGAAAAAGAAAAAACCATGGAAACACAGAGCTTATGGCCATGGGATAGGTTACAGAATGAGAGGAAGGACAGAGGGAATATGCAAATAAGAGGCACAAGAACATGGAGGGTGATGTGGGACAAAGAAGGGGTTTGTTTGCTGTTTAACCTTGGAAGGAAAATGCTTGAACATATATAAATGCTGATGAGGCAAAACCAGAAAAGCAAGGTTGGAGAGATGGCTCAGGGGTTAAGGATCTGTCTCACAAGCAGAAGGCCCTGAGTTCGGATCCCAAGTCCCACGTAAAAACACCGGGGAAAAATGGCGGTGCCTGTACTTTTGGCCCTGGTGGGCAGAGCCTAGGAAATCCCAGAGTGAAATAAAAAGGAGGTAGAAGCAATCCAGGATACTCCCCAAATTCACCCTTGGTCCCTCCACAGGAACATACAGTGCCCTCCGATACACACACATATACACATACACATATAATAAATAAATAAAATTAAAAAAAAAAACAAGAATAAGTGAGGGTCAAGGTATATAAGACAAAATGATTTCAATATTTTCTATTCTGTTATTACATAACTGATAATAATTAAACCTTTTCTGAAACAAATGAAAGCCCAAAATATCACAAGATCTAAAAAATTTATTGTTTACACCTAGGACAGAACAAATGTTGACTGGCTTTTAAAGAAAGGCAGAAGTCTGCATTAGATTCTCAGAGAATGGTGAGTGTCCTAGCAGCAGGCATGAGGTGCCACCTGCTGGTAGAACACAGACTTGAGTTACTCTGCCATTTCAGCCACTATCTTTTTCAATCTTTATTCTTTTGAGGCAACGTGTTCCTACATAGCCCAGGCACTTGTAATTTTCCTGCCTTTGATTCTGAGTGCTTAGATTAAAGTTGTGCATTACCATGCATACCTTACACTGATACTTTCTGGACAATAAATGACACAGTTTTCCTATTTAGCACAAGAAATTTCACAAATATTCCTGTGTACTCTGCACTAAGTGGGTAAGGCTGCTTTCAGAGCCATCAGAATATTAATGAAAGTCCCAGGGGATAAAGGCACTATGGCCTGAGTACAATTTCCAACACTCATGTAAAAATTGGCATAGTGGCACATGCCTATAACCAAGTATTGGAGAGGCAGAGACAGAATACCCGGGGACTGCTGGGCAGCCAGTGTCCTCAGGTCAGCTCCAGGTTAAGTGAAAGACTGTCTCAAAAAATAAAGTAGAAAGTGATTGAGCAAGACATCCAATGTTGACCCCCAGCTACAACATATACAGGTACGCATGTATATGTGTACAAAAGAAGGAAAGGGAAAGGGAAGAATAAAAGAACAAACACCAGTGCCTGGAGAACTGTTAGGCACAGAGGTCAGCAAGACCTACAATACAGGCAATTGCCACTGCCCACCAGAACTAGACTGTAAGGTACTTCTGAACCCATGCTTTGATTGCAGGAAAAAGATGTGCCCAGTGGAACTATAGTGGCATGACTACTATGTGCTAACCAACTTTTGGGGGGACTTTTTAAAATTTTTTATTCTTTCTTTCATACATGAATATAATAAATTTAATATCATTCCAACCTTTAATTGCCCAATCGCATAATCACTTCCTTTTCTTAATGTAAACCTTCTTCCCAACCAGTCTTCTTCCTACTTTCATGTCTTTTTAGATGTGTGACCCACTAAGCTTCAGATATGACGAGGTAACCAACTGTTTTCTGGGAACACACTCCTGGTATGGCAAACCAAGCCAAAAACCCGTAGAAGGGGAGGTGATAGGTCCTAGAGGGGAGCAAACTACTATAAGGATATGATATCATACTGCATCTAATTACTTATCATTATACCCATAGATTAGAGTTCTCAGCACTCAACCTAGAAGCCTCCTTTGGCAATAGAGAATTATAGTGGAGAATTAACAACTGACCGAAGTGCAGAGAAAAATGATTGTGGATCACTCAGCCCTAAACAGAACGCCTCAAGTACGCACCACCACAAGACTTAAGGAATATCATAGAAGAGGAATCTATTTCTACAAGACCAGCACGGATGATCCATCGCATTTCACCATGTAAGGGGGTTCTCAAGAGATTCCAAACCACCCTGAGAAATTATTGAGGGTTAATACTGGATAGGGAATGGGGGAAGAGAATCACTTTCCTCAATGTTATACCCACTGATATATCATCAATACTTCATCAAATGTCTAAGCACATGACATTAAAGGATACTTAGATGAAACTCAGTAGACCACACATACAGAAAGACATGAAATTAGGAGGGAGACTGGGAGGGAAGATGATTTGTAGTGGGCAAAGCAGGAGGGTGGGATTAGGTAATAATGTAAAAAATATATAAATTTATTATATTCATATATGAAAGACTAAAAGAATAAAATAAATTTAAATGTTTTCTCCCAGGAACCCATGACAGCAAGCTGTTGTAAAAAGCAAAGAACCCAGCTAAGTAAACGTGGATGATCTTAAAACCTTTTTTTCATGTGTGCA